>CM032230.1:125147500-125235000 GCA_019009955.1 Riptortus pedestris | reverse complement strand
GTTTAATTTTAATATATTTCTTAATATTTCTAAATTAAATATTACTATTTACTACTTATTAACAAATTGTATGAATTCATTCCTCCCTAAGCTTAATAATGTGGTAGCCCATTGAATTCTGAAATGCGTATTAGGAGGATTTGTTACAGTAGGGGATTATGGAATGGACGGTGGAAAATGTACCAATATAATTTATATTTTATTGCATATATCATGAAGTTAACCTTAGGTTAGTTCAAAAGGAGATTGCCTATAAGATTTTAGGGTATCTTTAATCCACCCCTGATTAGAGACACTAAATGACAAAACGCCCGCGAATCAATATTCATTTAGAGAGGGAGAAACTTTATTAAAATCTAATAAGCATCTGCATATACTTACTCAGAATATGTAAGGATAAAGTCTGCAGTCATGATGCTCATTCGCCCAGTGCTATGATAACACTGATTAGAGAACGCCAATAATCCCTTATCATGAGCTATGTCGAGTGGAATTTAATAAAACTCGCAATATTAAATTATTAGTCACCTTCAGCTGTGTTTTTTATCTCAGGCAACAACAATAAATTGGGTGCCTCAACTCCAATTATCTTGTATGCCAAACACTCGAAAAATATAGATTTTTTAGCCACGGTTCATTAAGATATTATTAATTGCTCTGTATTAATGCGTTCTTCGAGCAGTGCGGATTTACACGGGTCAGTGATTAATTAATAAAATAAATTCTTACTGGGTATTCACATTGGATCAGTGATACACAGACAGTATAAAGTGAGAAATACACATGCGACTAAGATAAGAAATTCACATTGGAACTCTCCATTGGTGTTTAAGTCATTCACAAATGGAATAGGTGCTGGCGGAAGATCACCACAAATCACACATTTTTAAGCAGTATTGTAACAAATAAAAATAATTAATAATAGAATAACTCAGGAATTGACAGGACATGGACCGACTAGGAGCTATTTAAAATTATTGAAAACTGTCAGTGCATATGTGACGGACGAACAGAAGAAATATATGACCATATAATATTTGACTGTAAACTATTAGTCCAAGACAAAAACTTATGAAAAAGATTAATTCTGAGTGTTATTTTAAATTTATTTTAATCTATTATATTATTTGATTGTAAATAATTTTTATATATTGTGTCGTTTCACTTTTGTTTTTCTTATTTAGTTTGGTTGCAGTGTTATTTTTGGTAAGTATCATTGTTGTTTTGGCATTTTGTTATTCTTTCTTGATTTCTATTTTTGTGTTTTGTTGTTTTCCATTTTTTTGTTGTGTTTCTATTTTATTAATTGTTTTCTATTTTTTTCTCATGTTTATTTTATTTTGTTTTTATTATTTTTTTAGAGCAATATCGCCCTAGTTGAGAATCACCAAAAATATAAATATTAAAAAATAAAAATTAAATTAAATAATGCTTAGTGGGCGTAATCGCAAAGTTGCAAAGTACGATCTGCCTTTTTTTTAGTAACGATTTTGACATTTATAGGTGACATAAATTATAAAAAATTGTGAAAATAAGTCTTTTAAAAAAATAAATAAACGACAAGTAATCTTACTTGCTTACTCGATAAAACATCGTGTATTCCCTTTATATTTTCTTTTCTTTATTAATAATTTGTTTTGTTATTTATTTATGTTATTTTTTCCATTATTGAAAAAAAAATGTACATCATATATTTCATCCATACATTCATTTAATTATATCTTGTTTATCTTATGTAATTACATTTCCTTCTTAGTTAAATTAATTTTATATTTATATGGCATTTTATTTACATTAACTAATTTGTTTTTTTATGAAAAAAGTTATAGTAAATTACCCACATCAGATAATTATATAAATATACTCCTTCAATTAGGGATACTGATCTGGGAAGAAAAAAAAGTGCTATACTCTTTCACTTCACTTTATTAAAAGCTGTACATGTTTCGCTAAGCTCGACAGACTCTTCAGGTGTATAAGGCCCTTAAAACTAAAACTAATCGATTCGTCCTGTCCAGAGAGCCATTTCATGACTAACAGAAAATGGTGGATGTTACAAGGATCAGCTGATTATGAAATCGATTCCCAGAAGAACTGTAGTCGTCGAATCAAACTCTTTGACCCGTAATATCGATCTGGTAGTTATGGAGAAATATTGAAATTATGACTTAATTCATATTTGTATATAAAACATCAGGTTAGCCATGTGAGTTAAAGCTTTGGTCTTAACCTCTCTCACTTGGTAAACCCAGAGTCCTGGGTAGAGGATATACAGGCATCGAACAATGAAGGTATTTAAGATCACTAATTGTTTCCACCATTTTATGACATTACGCCAAATCGTTGAATCTGGTAAAGAGATTCAGTCATTAAAAAAAATTTTACATTACATTGAAATAATTTATCAGTCAATGTTTTTATTTCGTAAGACACCTGGAAAAAATTAAGTATGAGACTTATTTTTATGGGTAGATTTTTTTTGTAACTAGCATTTAAGTGAAACGGGGGCTTCAAAAATACATAAAAATAGAAAATAAAGCTTCCAATTCCCTGAGAAAAAAGCGTAAGAAAATTATTTGGCACTGTTAAAGAGCTATGTAGTCTGGAATATCAAAAGTCCATCAGAGGGGACATAAACATTGATAGGAGTTGCTTATTTCATGAGGAATGAATTCCAGAATTAAGAGGTAGTTCAACAACATGTTATAACATTTTATGAGCTTATTTCTGACTTTTTAGATTGGTAAATAATAAGGTAGTAAAAGTGTTATACTTTTCTCTCCGTAGTAGCCAATCAGTCGCACTTCAAAAACAAGTTTCACACATAGGTCAAGGCAAGCCATTAGAAAATACTTCAACTTCCTATTTAGACATTTAAACTGGAGATGTTTAACTCAATAACAAATAACAACGGAAGAACCAATTTCGATGCATTTTCGCAAAAGGATTGGACACTTTTGGTATAAAATACACTATTGAATATTTGTAGTGCTTTAACAAAATAATGGATTCGGCATGACAATAAAAACATTAACAAGAAAACAAAAAGTACACAAATGAGCCATTTAGAGACTAGTCCCAAACGACAAACAGTCGCATATATTTGTGTATACAGCATTATAATAATTTCTCCAAAGAATTGTTTCATAAAGATATTTATAATTATTTTCTAGGGTTCAAAGGAATTTTTATCAGCATTGTTTTGAAACTCAGCTTTCAATGCGTGTTCTACAAGCACAACCCAAACAAGCGACTTCCAACTACCATCACAGTGCATAACATAGAGAGAGCAGGACACAACTGCATCCATTCACCAAGAGTTGACATAAGACAATACAACAGTACAAAAAATATTATAGTTTATATTTGTTTTGTTTTATTTTTTATCTACAGAACACAATTTAACAAAACACACAAGATTACAAAGGTTCTACAGAAATTAGTATAAAAAAAAACATAAAAAAGTATAAATATATACAAGTGTATCTTATCAAATATTAGTTCTGTTGGGCATTCAAAAAATCCGAAAGTATTTTATAGAATGTAGCTTGAAATACAGGCGTCTGTAATTTTTTATCTATCTATGCTGGATGTTAAAACTACAAATTAATTATTCTACAGTAAAAAATATCTAAGTTAAAGTAATTCCTGCACAAATATTTGTTAGGTTTGATGTCTAAACTACATTTTAAAGGAATGGTGAGATTAAATTTATTCTAGGCTTCAGGAGATTCTTTTTTCTAAGACTTTATTTGTAATTACAAGCTTAGGGTTCGCTTACTCACGCAATCTTCACGGCTAATCGTCAGGTAAATTTGAAATTCCAGTTCACTTCTAGATGGAAATGCCAAGTCACTTCACAATGACAACGACTTAAAAAAAAACCAAAAAAAAATAAAATAACCAAAAACCGCTCAGCTCTTGAACTTGAAATGTGCGGGCTTACCTCCAGAGAAAGAGCATTGCCCTGGAGTCTGGGAGCGGGAGGAGAAAGATGCGAGGGGTAGAGACGGGCAGGAAGATCGGCGCGGAACTGCAAGGAGGTATAGTGGGAGGTTAGCTAGGGGCAGGTTGTCCGCTGGCCTTAGGTGGGGGAGGAACCGCCTTATGTAACCTCGCTGGTCTCCCGGCAAAGTTGAACCAAATCAAGGAACGTTACTTTAGTCACAGGTAGTGACTAGATAAGGAATAGGAAAAGCCGTCTCTTATGGTTTGTTTATAGAGGTATACAATAAAAATATTCACTGTTCAACTCTGCTTACTGGATTTCACTTTTGCAGGGGAAAAAATGTATTTCTTGTACTTCACCTGGAAGTGGTGTCGTCGTAATATCAAGCCAGCTGTTACAAAAGCCTTGCCTATTTGTTTCAATGATTAGTCTTTTACAAATTAAGAAAATATTGAATTTTGTTATCCCCCGCAGCATGAGCACTGAAGAACAAAGTTAAATTATAAATATGAATAGGCTAAGTTATAAATTCCTTAAATATGTCATAGTTATTAGGATAAAAAAAGCTGACATCTCACAAGCCTAGCTTCAAAAAATAATGAAAAGATACGTTCCATACATAGCACTAATTGAATCAAGTTGGAATGTACCCTTTTCTTCCTTTCTTTCTGAGATGCAGTTTACAAATCAGCAGGGAATTTCTTAGTTTTTACTTCCTCTGGACATCGTTTGAATAAGACAGTAATAGATGTAACCAGAAATTAATAAAGCTGAGGGTTTTACTGGAGATTTCACTCGAATGAACAATAATAATAGCTTATGTAGTGCAAGGCTAATGGCAATGAACGCGGTGTTTACCTCTTGCTTTTAAAATTTTTTTTTCAAATAATTTTATTTTAACGGTTTTTTTTTTCATTTTGTAATACTATATTTGGTGTATTTTTAGGTTTCATGTGGTTCAGGATAGCCATGAGTTAAATATTTGTTCTTAATTTCACATGATAATCCTACAGACAGAGGTGGCTTTGATTGGCCGCTTCGGCAATAGCAATTTATTCAACGGTTAATTCTTAGTCCCGCCCCGGCTAAAAAAGGTGGCAACATGTAGATAACCCGTCCCAGTTAGCCTAATAGCACAGAGTGGACCTTAATAAAGAACATTTTTTTGCATGGATATTGGACAAAATTGAGAAATTTATGCTCATTCGACAGTTCAAGTAAATATTGTTTCCTACAAAATTGCAACCATAGCATTATCTTAGCATTAGTAGAAAAAAATATATAGAAACCGTAGTTGCCTATATGAAATTCCCTGGTATCCATCAATTGGGGTTAGTCAAGCGAGGTAAGGCGTTTATCTTAATACACTTGGTAAGAAATCGTTTGGTTCGCTTGGCTAGTAGGAATTGATTTAGTGGGTAACTCAATACGTAAAACCATATCTGGGAAAATATGGTAACCTGTAGATAATCCATCCAAATTAGCCATGCAGCAAAAAGTGGACGTTAATAAATAACATTTTTCAGACTACCACGATGATGGGTGGAGCTGGACAACTTTACATAGTCATCAGTGGGTTACATATGGTTCCCAAACCAGCTAGAGCATGGAATGACCACATGTAAAATAATTGTAAATAAAAAAAATTACATGAAATCCAGTCCTTATTTTTCCAGAAGGAAGAATCCTTTATGATACTGTTCACGCAGAAAAATGTATTTTTGTTATTATTATTTACGTCCACTTTATGCTACTATGGCTAATTAATAATTAGATCCATGGACAATGACATTATTTTACATCACCTAACAGGAAGAGTAACAGAGGAAAAGACGCCATCATGACTTTTAGGGCCATTATAAAAAATATGGAATGAAACATTTTGATTGAAGAATAAATTTCAATGTAAAAAATGTACTGCCAAATAATAAATATTGATGGAATGTAAGGGTCTGTCACCTGCAAATCGCATCTCCCTCTCACTACTCTGTTGGACTTTGGAATGTATGAAGGGTTCACACACGCGTATTTAAGTATCAGCTGTTTCAAGTAGCACGTTGGGCAAATATGAAATAGATTTGCCTCATGAAATGCTGAAAATTTTATAAAGTCAAAAATTTTACTGACAGCTGTCGACACGCTTCTGGCCATCGTGTCAACTAACAAAACATGTGTTACTTAATTAGACCAGCTGCTAATTAACTAGCTCTGCAAACAATGGGCTACCCAGGGGATTCAAAGACAAGCGATGAAAGAGAAAGTGTGAAACTGATGCCACGAGACAGTGTGTGAAAGGGAGAGGAACCATTCATATTTATTAATATACGGGCCATTGTTAAACTCAACTATTATAATTCGGTCATGAAATAATAATTGAGCAGGTAAGGAATCCTCTCAAAGTAAGAATAACTTATTAGGATCAGAAGTAAAATTAACTTCAGAAATGGGAGCGGCTTTTAAATGTCAAAAGTGTACTACATTTTTGGTGGTCATGGACATTGAGAACGCGGCCTTGCATGTGTCACATGAAATAAAGTGTATTAACACAACATGCGTCAACATTCTTTCGCACTTAGCATACATTTACTTATGATATTTAATAAAACTATAAGGTCTCCTTAAGGCCCTCAGACAAGGATCTCTTTACTCAATAGACATGGAATTTTAGGAGAGAAGTAACCTTGTGATTATTCAATGGCGGGAAAGACAGCCAACGTTTTGACATATAGTGTTTGTTGAATTATAGAAAAATAATAGGAGTAATTAAAATTGAAAAAGACAAAATTTTGTGATAAAGGGTATAGTTTACTGTCCGTATTGAAACAGAAGTACAGTAAACAAGAGAAACATATATTTTCATTCTTCTTATTTTGGACCCAATATTTTTTATATATTTTAAGGGTCGCCAATAAAAAACATTTTTTTTCGGTACAAACTTTATTGAAATTGCCTTACATGTTCCGTGACTTACTTGCCACCTCTTCACGGGCTATCCACTTCTAAAGTGCTCGTTTCCCACTTACATTCGTTGCGACGATAGTAAAAATGTTTTTTTGGTGACCCTTGCCATAAAATATGAAGAATACATTTTTGAAAAACTGTACCCCTTCAATGTAAGTTGAGAAAAGTTGGTAAGAAACCTTGTTTTTTTTAAGGAAGTAGGTTGACATGGGATAAAATATTAGGTAATTCAGAACACAGTTTTTTGGATCCTCACAATTTATTTTATTTTTCCCGAAAGCGCTATACATTTTTAAAAATAAATTGTGAGAACGCACAAAATTGTGTTCTGATAGTCTGATCCATCAGCCTCGCCACCAGCAGAACATAAAAATGATAAAATATCAGTATATGTGTATCCAAAATTGTTCCAAAAATGTATTCTTAATATTTTGATCGATTCAAGAATCTGAGATTATCTTAAGAGTTTCAAATGGTAAGTAGGTAGTATCATGTGGACGTGATGTGAATATGAAAAGGTAATTAATAGGAAACGATTCGTTTCAAAAGTAACAGTCTCCTAACATATCACTGTTTCAATAACAAAAGGCTATAAAAACTTAATGGAAATACTCTATACATTGGCAAAATGTCGTCATTCACTCCATTATGACTCCGTCATTAAATTGCTCGTTAATAAGTAATTTATGGATTTTCATCAAAGGCTGAATTGAGATGAAGGGCATAAAAGTGAGGCGTAAAACAGCACGAACTCCCTGCGACTTCTAAATGGAGGTATCCTGTAGTAGACGTGCCGACAAGACTTGATCCTCGTTCCTTCCTTTCACTGCCCGATGTGCTGGGGTTACACCCGTGGCTGTGGAGAATCGTTCCAGGAAGGACATCTATTTTCACACGCCTTTCCACATCAAAAAAAGGATATAAAGTATCATCCTCTTGATAGTTGTTTTACATTCTTTCTTTATATAGTTTCTCTACTTTTCTCTAACCAGAGAGGATAATATATAAGAAGGCAATGGACTTGGACGATGCTAAGTTTGTAGCTGACTGATGATGAAGTTAATGCTCCATAAAAATAAAAAAAAAACTTTTTCTTCTCAATACAATTTCTACACGACGTAAAGAGACCCCACGAGTTGCAATAATGATAGTATATGCCGTCATATGAGGTTATAGGTATATAGGTTTTTGGGACAAAAACAATTCTGGGCACAAATATCTTTATTTTGTCCATAGTAACATATTTTCAGGATACTCTGTCAACATCATCAAGCGTAGTCCTTTCATTTAAGCCAAATAATGTTTAATGTGATATCCACTTTTGGGTCATTGAGATACATATTTTGTAAAAATTTTAATGCACTAGCACAATCAGCTATCAAGATACGAAGGAAAACCTATAACAATGGCCCTGACATTTATATGGCAAAAAGTAATAGTTTGTAGCAATTCGATGTTGACTCTAACCAAGAAGAATGAAAGGCTTGCCCATTTCCAGAATAGTATTTGAAGATGTAAAAAAGTTAAGCGAGGATTAGAATTACGATTTTGTATGACATATCTGTTATTCAATGTTAACCGTGATAAAAAAAAAATAGTCAAACTGCGCTGGCTGGGTCAAATTGCTAAAATTCGATCCATCAGGGTTCAAACCCATTTTTACGGAACTTAGGGGGGAATGAGGCAAGCCCAGGCAGAGAGTAAGTTAAGAAATATTCTAGAAATGTTCTAAAATGTCGGCAAAGATCTGACTGGCATATCATAGTAAAAGTCCGTCACGCAGGGGCTGCGTAAACTAAGCAGATTTCCCACGTGGTTTTGCAATAGAGAAATCTGCCTCATAACAACTGCAGTAGTAAGAAACCTCTAAACCTAAAACATTATTTAGGGCGTAATAACCCAGTAGTTTCTAGCCCCAAAAAACAGTCAACCTAACCTCTAAACCTATTCACGAGGGACGAATAGTTATGGAAACGGCCACCAGAGCTCTCGGTAGAAAGTCCGAACAAAGCCTACTGGCGACCACACGCAGAATACAAATGCAAATATCTCGGTTAATATTCAAGATAGAGAATAAATGTATAGAACAATATTTATAGTAAATTTAATTTGCAATAAGATTTATACTTTTTCGATCCGACGCATAATAACGGAGATATTTCGACTTTTCGAAAATCCTCCCCTCTAATTCCCTCTCCCACTGGTCCGATTTCAGCCATTAACGAACTTGATCTTCCTTTTTACATAAAACGATTAAATTCCAAGTTTGGTAACGATAAAACAAAAATTGCGACCGCTAGAGCGTTAACAGACAAATATATATATATATATATATATATATATATATATATATATATATATATATATATATAATTTTGAACGGACCTCATTTTCGTCATCTCCTGGGTAGGATCGATGGACATTTGAGGAAATTTTTCAAAACTCGCGTCATGAGTGCGACCTCAATAGCTGATTTCCCTTAAGGGAAATCTGCTAAAAGGACGTAATTTGTAGTCATTTTGTATCACAATGAAAAATATGCAATACATACATATATTCGGCATGAACATTTGAGAGCTCTTATTTCCGGCATCACCCTCCACCCCTCCCTTTCCCATCTATCGATTTTTTTGGCAGACTTAGAAAATAGTTTAGTTTATATTTGGAGTTTAATGAATAAAGAACATTCCGGTCAAACGTAAATAATTAATGCAGACTTTTTTTTCATTTTGGGGCAGCAAAATCATTAATATTATCTTGGCCTTGAGCTTGAGTTTCAACATGCAATCTAACGAGAAATTCGATAGTTTATACATAAAAGGGTCAAGCATTTGACCCCTATAAACCTATAGGTCTATGTCTGGTTAATTGATTAATTCAATAAAACATCCAAATGTCCTTCATAACAGGTCTGAAACTTCCTTGAATACCTAAATTCATGAGGTAACAACTCATCAGTAAGTATCCTCAATGACAACCGTGACTTTAGAAGTGTGATAATGGTGGCCATCGACAGAGTAATATAATAGCAGCTGGTGATAAGAGCTTATCACAATATAGGGCGGGAGAAGCAATTGTGGTGTAAAAGGGGGCAGTGACCTGATTCAGGGGAGGCTCCCCCTTGGTCCAGCTATCAGTCAATCATACCCCGCCAAAACGGGCTCTATTAGCGCAACCAGGATACTCCACTTCGCTACTATCATTAGCTATATGTCATGTCAAGGCTAGCTCAGCGTGCCATGCCTTCATTAAATTTTATTCCCAAATGAAATATTTCTCTTGCTCATAGTAATTATTGAAAGGTAGAGTAGAATTCAAATTTCATAAATATATATATATATATATATATATATATATATATATATATATATATATATATATATATTTCGCGCCACCTTCAAAAAACCCCAGAGTAGTTCTCAGTCCCATTCAATAAGATAATAAAAATGCAAGTATTCCTAATGAGCACCAGAACTCATGTTGATAATACCACAAGTTTTATAATAGCTATACTACTAGTATGTAAATAATTTCAATTTAGATTAGGCTAGGTATATTGGGATCTTGCTGAAATGTGACTGGAAGGAGGGAGGGTGCTGCAAGATGGTTCAACTTTTATATGATTGGAAGAACCTTTGAAGCTTGGCTAAGAACGACTTATTCCTGAAACTCCCAAGGGCTTTTGAAAGAATGGTCTCGTTATTAATGAGGTTAAAACTGAGTATATGATTTCAGGTCCCAAGAGGGAGTATCCTAAATATTTATAGGGCTTTATGACTTCGAGCGTGCGGTATAATTATTATATTTAGAGTATATAGTCTATTCGCAGAATAATATAGTCCAGGAAACATCGCAGCCTTGTCTCCGCTAGCAGATGTTACTACTGCTTACTTGGATACACAAGTGTGGAGCAGTATCCAGAATTACAGACGAGTAAGACCAGTCGTGGGAAGAAGGACAACTAGGACTGATATCAGAAGCAACGTGGGATTGATGGATTTTTACCTAATATGAACGGTCCTATAATGAAAGGTATTGTTGGGCGAAAATATGAGAATAGAGGTCGAAAAATTGCGCTAAAGAGTGTTATATGACGCACCAGAAGGGCTCAAGAAAGATTGGATAACCTGTTTGAAGATATGGAATTGGAAAAGGAAATCGTCCAAAATGGCGATAGGGCACAAATGCTACAACGACTGTAGGTAGCTCTGAATGGCAACTATTGATTTAGGCCCTTTCTTAAATTAAATGGTCATTAAGATTCTCTGTTGATGATAAGATTAAGACTTTAGTAGCGCCTTTCCATTTGTGTTCAGCGGGGGTGGGAACAGGTGTTGCCACAGCTGCCTAGTTCCTTTTTATACAGCTCGTCCCCAACATCTGCCGATAAAGAAGCACCATGACTACTACAACTGACGCAGGAATCAACTTTCAATACCGTTACAGGAGGTCTTCACTTTGCTTTGCCAACCCTATGTTATTGATACTTGTCAAATGAACAGTTCATACTTTTTATCCTATGTCATATCAATCCGAGATAGATAGGTGTCTAGTAATCCGACACTGACATTAGAAGCTTTGCTGATATCTACGGAATATTTTAATAGAAACACAGCAAAATAAAACTGTTTAAGTACTCTTAATTTCCAAGTCACGAATGACTCTCAGGTAGGTGCTAATCATTCCGTCCGTCATTAAACCAGAATCATTTTTTAATATTACAGAAATGACACTATCATTTAAATAACATAAAAATAATTTTGATAAATAAGAAAGGAACCTCACTAAAAAATTTAATATGATTAATTAACTGATATAGATAATAAAATCCTGTTTAAATAAAATAAAGGATATAATTAATAAATAGATTCTTTGTTGCAAATATGTTTTAGAAGATAACCCTTAAGGGAAACCAACTTCAGATGTACTAATGATTTTCGATAGTTTTTCATATTTTCATCCGTTCTGCTTAGAATGTAAAATGAAGGCCACTTAAGTATATTACATACAGCGGTCTATGTATAAACTAGATATTTAAAAGTGCCATGTATAACGAAATATCAAGTTCATAAATGGCTAAATTCCACTTAAGCTAGTTTAAATTTCAAGGCTGGTCACTCAGAGAGGGAAAAACATAGATGATAATGCCAGGTGACGTCATCTGTACTAATATGATCTCGCTGTGATGCAGTCTTGTGTCATGCATGTATGTGGGGAGTCTGCATTGTTTGCATTGGGCGTACGTGACAACATGAATCATGACAAACTGTTGTGTCTAGTAATGTGGGTCAAAAAAGAACACATCCTCACACTAATTATAACACCTCGACAGTAGGTATAAACAAGCTGATGATACAAGTCTTTATGTAAGTCAGGGGACACATAAAATATGTGTAGTTGTTACAATTTAATACCTATTTCTCATTTCATTGATGTGAGAATCAAACTTTTACAAACGGAACTTGAAAAACTGTTGCCAAAACTGTCATCATCATAAGTAGCTACTATTATTTCTAGTGCCCACATAAAATTGGTTTCTACGAATTGATGTTCTGTGTGTTAACAGTAATATATATTTAAATGTTTAAAGATTGTTTTAGATTAATTATTATTATTACTTAGGCTTTTCAGTTAAAAATCATTATACTGTTTTAAGTAGAGTGTAGAAATAAAACTTTGTTAAATGTATTTACTGTGAATTTGTTATTTATTAACGCTCACTTTGGTTAATCGAGGAACTTTTCTACAGGCATCCACCCTAAGGTCTAAGGCATTTATTTCTTCATTCAATAAATTCCTATTGCCGCCTACGTCCTTAGGTTTGTCAGATTCATTAAGACTAACGTATTCACTGTCATGTCAAACCTGAAATCACCTATCTACTTTAATATTATTAAAAATCCGTCACGCAGGGGCAGCGTAAACTAAGCAGATTTCCCACGTGAAGTTTTACAATAGAGAAATCTGTCCAATAACAAGTGTAGTAAGTAGTAAGGGATCACTAAACTTATACACGAGGGACGAATAGTTACGAAAACGGCCCCAGAGCTCTCTTCGGAAAGTACCAAACAGCTCACTCCTGCCGACCAATGCAGAATACAAATGCAAATATCTCGGTTAATATTCAAGATACAGAATACATGTACATATAGAACAATATTTATAGTATATTTAATTTGCAATAAGATTGATTCTATACAATTTTTCGATCCGACGCATAATAACGGAGATATTTCGAATTTTCCGAAAATCCCCCCTCTAAACCCCCCCCTCCCACTGGTCCGATTTCAGCCATTAACGAACTTGATCTTCCTTTTTACATAAAACAATTAAATTCCGAGTTTGGTAATGATCAAACAAAAATTGCGACCGCTAGAGCGTTAACAGACAAATATATATATATATATATATATATATATATATATATACAATTTTGAACAGACCTCATTTTCGTCATCTCCTGGGTAGGATCGATGGACATTTGAAGAAATTTTTCGAAACTCGCGTCATGAGTACGACCTCAATAGCTGATTTCCCTTAAAGGAAATCTGCTAAAATGAAGAAGAAACACCAGAAAAATGGCAAACATGTCAATATGACCAGGGCAAGGATTTGAGAAGGGAGGTTTTATTTCTTTTCTTCATCCTTAGGGCACATTAATACACGTGCATGCATATATGTATTTAAGTGAGTGTATGTTTATATATGTATATTTGTAGCCTTCACGAGACATCTTTTGAATTTCCTCAAACCAATTTGGAATGAATAGTGCTTTCACAAATCCTCGATTTGATTTGGCATTTCTTAAGCAAGAGATGCAACTCCAAACCTAAAAAGCGTTCAAGTGATCAGGCAGTTTCGCCCGCTTGACTTGAGACCGACTCAAAGGTCTTTGCCACATTCCCAGTGAGTTAAAACCGTCGTTAAACTTTTCCCAAAGCCGTCAAACCGGGCTGAGTTCGTACCTACCCGGCGTCATTTGCAAGTGCAGATGACGGACGAGGACTGTTGTGGCATTGATTCCTATGGAAATCTCGTCGTTCGTCTCAGGTGTTTCGTGTGAATGAAAGTCGTGATTGGAGCCAGTGAAAGGAGGAACCCGGACTGGGTTCAGTGGGTAGCGATGCCATCTCATTCTCACTGACGATGAGATATTATTTTTTGCGGTACGTTACGTAACTGGTTGACATTCCTCGGTGAATTCGGATAAATGTTTGGAGGAGAGGCAAGTTAAAACACCTGTTAGATATTTAAGATAGCTAAAGATTTTGAAGTATTTCCTACAAAAGAAATATAGACGGCAATTCTACGTTTATTACTTATCAACATCTGCCTGGTAGTTTTCATGAGCTAAGTAGTGGAAGGGAACCAGCCTGGAGCTGCTAGTATACAAATTGTCACACTTCATATAAACATAAACAAATTGACATTTCTGAAATTATAACATTACCACGCTGACTATGCTCTTAAAAAAATAAACATAGCTCCAACTTCAAGGATGTTAAAATTTTGTAAATATAAAGAAAAGTGTAGTCAAGAGAAATTTTGAAGAAAACAGTAATGTAATTTAAAATAGAAACAGAACTTTTAATATGAAAGCTGAAATATGGCATCTGAATCACATATTTTTTAAGCTTAATTGACGAAAATGAACACTACACATAAGTGTATATATAGTCACAAAACCATGATATTACTAAATGCAATTATTCATTGGTCTTATAGTGCAGTTTAAATAGATTATAATGTAGGGTCAGTATAATATCTTGTAATATTTTTAATTTTTAACATTAATATTATTATTAAGGTAAGTAACAAATACTGTGAGGTTAACAAAATAGTAATTAATTGATAATTAGATATGTATTAAATGACCCATAATAATTATGACAGAGTTTACTGTACTTTGATAGTGATTATGATTGTAGTGGATGGCATGCATCAGCTGATTGGAAGACGCCATTTTTATTCCTGTTATGTCCGAGTGCTCCAGGATGTTTATTCAAATAAATAGAGACGTATTACTACTGCCGAGACGCTGGTGAAACAAAATATGAGAAACAATTCTCTCGCCATCAGCATATTCAGTTGAGTCAAGCAATAGTCGAAATAACAGATTCACTTCCAAAGTCCAACAAATCTCTGGCAATATTGAGGAACAAATAACAAAACATCCAAAAGAGTAATTATGAAATACGCCCAAAGAGAACGTCGTTGTGTGACAAGGTATTTTATTCACAAATGCTAGAACTAGCTGATTTCTACACTACATTCACCAGTGACTGTGTGCCAAAGCAAAACCACAAAGGATGAAACTGTGTGCTTGTTGTATTACAACTCAGAAGGTACTTGCAGTGGCAAGGCAACGAACATAGAAGTTCGGCTGAGGAACGCGAGGGAAGGTTGGTTGGTGCTAGAGGTCCTGGTCCTTAATAGGATGTAGCGTTTAGACAATAATGTAAACCGGAAACTCATACTCTTAAAGCGATGAGCCGTCCAAAAGTATAAACTTACCCGAAAGACAGAAGGTGTTCGTCCAGCGTTAGGTTCAAGTAACAGTTCAGTTAGAGATATGAGGACGACTTCCTGTTCGTGCTTATTATTTCCTACTCGACTCGATGAATCATTGTTTATTCAGTACACAAGAGTGGTGCTCTTCCATTTCCTTTGAATATCAGTAACCTTTACTTCACTTTCAAATGGCAAAATAAAGACTACAAAATTAAATAATATGACTATGCAAATCGAGTATGACTCACTGAGGCACAGAAGAGAACATTCCATTAGATACGCTACCTTCTGCAAAATAATAGGATTAAATCTCAAAGTAGGCATTAGATATATGCGTAAGAAGTGGACAAAGACCCGTGGTATCCAAAAACTGGAATGAGTAAGAAAAGCACAGGGGCTGCGTAAACTAATCAGATTTTCCACTTGCTTGTGTAACAATTGTGACTTCATCTATCACATATTCTCTATTTCTATATAAAATAACGGACATATTTTGAATTTTCAAATTCAACTCTCTAACCCCCTCCCCTAGTCCGGGTCCAATTTTGGCCATCAACTATTACAGTCTAAATGAAACAAATATAGAGTATGGTGTAGAACAAATAAAAATGTTCGATTTAACACAGCAAATTCTTAAATGATGACGTCATCACACAACGTATTTGCTAGTAAATATCTATTGAAAACAATATTTGGTATTTAAGCTTCATGCAAAGCGGTTCATTATGTAATTAAGTTTTGTTTATGTGACCTCAGCAGGAGTGGAGGTTTACTGAAGGCTGAAAACTAAAAAAATCCATATATCTCCGTTAATATTGAATATAGAGAATAAATCTATATAGAAATATTTATAGTAAATTTAATTTGCAATATGATTGACTCTATACAACGTTTCGATCCGACGTATAATAACGGAGATATTTAGAATTTTCGACATTACTCCCTCTAGTTTTACATGAGACGCTTATATATCAATTGGTAATGATCAATTATATGTATATACGACCGGATCTCATTTTCGTCATCTACTTGGTAGGATCGATGGACCCTTAAAGGAATTTTCGAAAATCGCCTTTTTAGAACTACCCCAATAGCTGATTTCCCATAAGAGGAATCTGCTAATAGTTCGAATGAGTGTGACACTAACATTTGTTAACCTGCCCAGAATTTGTCCCCTGGCATTCTATCCATGAATATTGAAAGAATGTAACCCACCTGACTCTTTAAAAAAGTCCGTCACGCAGGGGCTGCGTAAACTAAGCAGATTTCCCACGTGAAGTTTTACAATAGAGAAATCTGCCAAATAACAAGTGTAGTAAGTAGTAAGGGATCACTAAACTTATACACGAGGGACGAATAGTTACGAAAACGGCCGCCAGAGCTCTCTTCGGAAAGTAGCAAACAGCTCACTCCTGCCGACCAATGCAGAATACAAATGCAAATATCTCGGTTAATATTCAAGATACAGAATAAATGTATAAAACAATATTTATAGTAAATTTAATTTGCAATAAGATTGTATCTATATAATTTTTCGATCCGACGTAAGTTAACGGTGATATTTCGAATTTTCCGAAAATCCCACTCTAAACCCCCCCCCCCCTCTCACTGGTCCGATTTCAGCCATTAACGAACTTGTCCTTTTTACATAAAACGATTCAATTTCGAGTATGTAGATCAAACAAAAATTGGGAATCTGCTTAGTGTTACACAGACAAATATATATATATATATATATATATATATATATATATATATATATAAATTGAACGGACCTCATTTTCGTCATCTCCTGGGTAGGATCGATGGACATTTGAAGAAATTTTTCGAAACTCGCGTCATGGGTACGACCTAAATAGCTGATTTCCCTTAAGGGAAATCTGCTAATATTAAAATGAGATAGGCCAGTTGGTGTTTTGAAGCTAGCGGTCCGAGATTCCAGAGGAATCATAGGTTTCCAACACACGGAACCATGTTGAAGGATGTTGGCAGTGTCCCAGATTGTCGTGACGAAGTTCGAAGGCCGGCGTAAAGTTCATTGAATCCTCTCAATATCAGCGATACATTATTTATTTGTATAGGTCTCAAGGGAAAATACACGTTTTAAACGTATAATTTATACAATTGTATAAGGCTGTGGCTGAGTAGGCATTGGGAAATCCTAAAATGCGAATGTTTAATAGTTAATGACTAGCGATGACAGTACTTTACATAAACATTGGCCAACGAGATTGAAAGATTTTATTTATAGTGAGTGGTTATCCGGCCAGACATCCTGTCAGTGGTTCATAAATTAACTGATACCGCGATAGAAGGCTGAGCAGCGTGTCGTCAAGAGCTAAATTATGATTTTAGCACATTTCCCTTAATTAATTATTAAATAATTTATAAATTGTTTAGATATAAAAGTTTGAAGTAAACTCGCAATGATGAATACGCTAAAACGTATTTTGAATTTATTTATTTTTTAAATCTCAGTAGTTTTTACGTTTCAGTCGATATATTTGGCTAACATCGGGGGTACATCTGTTTCTACTTAGTAAAAATAATTTTGCCACATCCCCTGCTAAAATTCTACACTACCCACACTCTTCCTCTGTCTGGGGCTCAGATTAGCCATGCGAGTTAAATCGTTGACCTCAATCTCACACGGTAAACCTATAGTGGCAAGTTTGATACCCACCTGGGGAAAAGGAATTTATTTAGTGCCAGAATTCATTAAATAAAATCCTTAGTAGTAGGTTGGAAAGGGTGATAAGCTGTAAATAACACCCTTATTAGCCTTAGTTGCAAAAAGTTGACGTCAATAAATAATTTAATTCTTCCTCTACCCCTAGGTCAGGCAGGCGTTTCCATTATTAACATGTTTCAAGGAATAAAACTAGTTAATATTATTAACAGCCATATAAAAACATGTATCTATTTTATACACGATAAAAGTATATTATAATTTTATTTTAAAAACCTAATCTACAAAGCCTAAGACAATTTGCACTAATATACAGTCATTCATATCTCATACTTTCAAACCAGCAAACTCAGACAAGACGTTTATTGGCAACTACTTATATAAAAAGATAAACCAATGATAAGTTCTCCCCTCCCTGTATTCTCTACTTGAGAGTTAATTAGTAATAACTAACTAAGTGGTAATAGTTATGATATTACTATAATAAATAGAGTTTGTTTATATTGGTTTTTATTTATTTTTTTTTACTTTGGCATTTGATTTTTCATAAATTTGAGATTATGTATGAAAATTAATATTCGAGTATCTTTATAATAGTGTTAGATCTATTATTTCACAGTTTTGAAATGTTCTCGACTTTTATTGTTTACAACATAGAATATCAGTGTTTTTTATGATCAAATTACTAATGAAAAAAGTTTAATTTTTTTAATCAGTGGAATTAATAGAAGCTCTGACTGATATCTAGGGACTGTTGTAAGAGCAAAAACCCGACTATCCAATAGAGCAGGGGTCTCCAAACTACGGCCCGAGGGCCACATCCAGCCCGTGGACAGATTTTGTCCGGCCCGCGGAGAGCTAGCATACATGTGAAAACTCCTTTTAGAAAATATATTTTTTATAGCAAATTAAATTTAGTTTACTGAAATATTCTAATTTTATGTTGAATAATTATTAATACGACATCTACATTGCGGTCATGGGCTAACTACTCATAACATTGTTGTAGGCTTATTGTTATTGTTTTTGTGATAAGATGGATAAAGAAACACAGAATTGTAATGAGTAAAGACATGTATAATATGCAAAAAATTTAACTTCAGTATATAATAACTAACAAATTTTTGAAATGAATCCATACTTTTTACCACCGGCAACAATGATAATATGGTTTTGGCCCACGGAAAATACTGGAGTAATCAGTATGGCCTAAGGCTGGAAAGTTTGGAGACCCCTGCAATAGACAAATATTACAAGGAATTGTGTCAAAATTATTTCTTCAAGGCGTTCAGTAGTTTACTCATGGACAGTTTAAAACTCCTTTCAGGTAGTTATGGTGAATTATCATAATACAGTCTGTTCAGTCGTCAGTTTGAATTTTAAACTTCCCGCGCTCGCAGTGTTCATAGACCCGCCACACACACATGCATATCGCCAAGGCCGTGGCTACAGCGGAAAACCACATGCAGTTCAAGAAGGCATCGGCCAACAACAAGGATAGGGTCAGTTGGTTTTAGACGCTCACTGGGGTCAGTTGCTCTCAGACGTTGGGGTCGTTCATACGGCCAGAGGGGCCTCCCTCCCCTACAGATCACCGCTTCGCTTCACAGATAACCGCTTCATAGAGAACCGCTTCATCGACAACCGCAGTTGGAAGTCACCCGTGATAGTCTATGTTTACCTCTACTAGAGTCAACAGGTTCATTTTGCTCCCGCCTCTCTTCTTCTCTGCCACGTGCCCATCCAGATTTATCACCGCAACAAGACTTCATCATCTCTAGGAAGTGCATGATTCCCGCTATTAACTACCTAATAATGCTAGCATTATGAGCGCAAGTATCGCATGAGTACTCATATATATTATAAGATCCACCGCTAATTTTGTATGTATAGTTATGGCCGCCATATTATTTCATAAAGTTTGTGTACTGCTTAAATTTCATTTCTTTATTTTCTTATTATACTTAACTATTCAATATACCTAATTCTTAAGAGAACTCACATAGTTGTTTTGTTTTCTTTATTTATCTTTTTCCCTCATCTCTCCATGAGAACTAACAAATGTTTCAGTCTAAATTCTCTCCCAACTTTTTCTTGCCTTTAACACAAGATTTCCGCCATTACATTTTGGTGCCGACATTTTCTATTACCGCTAAAGCTTACCGCACGCCCCTACACAGTCATTTCCAAACCCGTTTTAGATCAATCTGGAAAGTGCGAAAAAAGACATTCCTTTATAATGCAAATTCCTATTCTTTTTTTTTGGCTGACAAAAATGCCAAATTAACGACTAACATTATACTTATTTAAAAAAGAAGTCAAACTAAAATGGGAACTGGAATAGCATCAGACATACACAAAACTAAGTGAAATAAAATAAACTGTTTCTGAATGGCTGTCAAATAATCAGAACACTAGAAGAGAAGTAGTTCTTGATCACTTGAGACATGACCCTTCACGGATAACACACCAACACCTCATGATTAGGACTGAACATTATGTACACTGTGTAATACACAATTAACTATCAAACACATACTTACAAACTGCAGAGTAATAACTGACAAGACTTAACCTACCAAAATTTCAGAATTACTACACGACAACAGCCCATGCATTGCGACAATCATGAAACGTCTCCAAGAGACACATACAACCATAATTAAGTGAGCGCTAAAACATTGAACTATAGATTTAAAGAACTGGCTTTCTGTTCCTATTACTATCCACTGGAGAAAACCTAACAATGCTTTTCTTTTACTACGACTTTATTTTTATAACGACAAGAAACTGTAAGAATTTCTCAAATTGTGACACATCTAAACAAATACTCTTTTATTTTTGTACGCTGATTTCTGGAGAAGCTAATAATATACAAGTGTATTCCTACGAATGAAAATTTTGTCGTCTGACATAACGGCATGGTGTAGCCATGATGTAACGTTAGCGAAGCAAAGTAAATCCAGATGGCTGTTTAACAAGAGAAAACCCGGCGAGCTAATTTTATCTCCTTATCAGCAACTGTTACTGCTCCGGACGGATTTCATTATCATTTTCAAACACCGGAGTGTAAACATCCCCTCGAAAAAGTAATATAAAATAGCAATCACTGTTTTATGATTGCAAATCACTTGTCAGGCCTGAATGAATAGATAACAAAGTTGGCTTGAAGTAGTGTTACGTTATGTTAATGTGTAAACAATAAATATTATTATACGTTTAAAAATTAGAAATACTTCCAAACAAAAGTACTTATTATGTTTTTCCGCAGCTGTAGAAAGGTTTTGTTAACGAAATTTCAAACTAATTCTAGAATTAGTGGTATCAGCCATCACAATTTCCCTAAAGAGCTCCATTAAAACCATAATGAGCTCGAATGGTATCATCGGTTTAGCCCAAGTATCTGTTGAAGGGTGAGAGGTCTGCTTCTAGAACTAAGGTTTGTCTGAAATTCTGTTTTTAATTGGCTAAAAAAAAATTATTTTTTTCTTTGTGCTTTATGACAAATAAGAACAGTGACATCAAAATTGAAATTAATTTCTATATGTTCACCCGCTTGTAACTCAGTCACATAAAAACGGCTAGAACTTCAAAACCTTTTTTGGATTTGCCTGTGAACAAGAGAGGCTATTTAGAATTTAATTTGTCAACTAGAATTGAGTCAAACCATTCGACAGTCTGATTTCGTTCATGCATTATCTTCAACTCCTTTTCCCGATAGAGCTTTTCTTATTTTTTATATTATGGACACTCCTTTTGGCGTTAGACTCAATTGCAGTATACATATCTAGTAAACCATTCAGCTCGCCTTGACAAAGCTTATGAATTACACCGAAACGTCGGCAGCAAACTGAAGTAGTATTATTCCAGCCTTAGTGACCGACAACCACAACACATAAGGATAGAATTGAGGGGGTTTACTTCCAAGTCAAAACATTTATTCGGAGAAAACATTTATTGAACGCCTAGAGTGGCGAGTTCAATTTCCGCCTGGGCAAATAGGAATTTATTTAGTTACGAGATTCATTAATTAAAATCCTCAGTCCCACCCTGGCTAGAAAAGGGTAGTAACCCATAGATAACCCGTCCCAATTAGCCATAGTTGCATAAAGTGGACGTTAATTAATAAATAAATAAAAACATTTATTCGTCAATATCATTGTTAAAAACTGTTTATCGAATAGGGGGGGGGGTGAAAAGAACAAATTGTGCTTAGAATGAATTTTCTAGTCTTGAAACGTTGTTTAAATTCTGTCTTCTAACATACGGTCGGTACTACTTACGCCACCTTTTACCATCCTTTTCTAACCTAGGATTTTACTTAGTGAGTAAGCCACTAAATAAATTCATATTACCCACAAGAGAATCGAACCCATGACTCCACCTTTACCAAGTTTAAATAGAACAACGCCACAACTCAATTAATTAACTTAAACTCCTCAGAAGGCATTAATAATTACATCACCTTTAAAAACAAATGTTTTAGATTCCCAATTTAACCTTTCTCTGAAACCCCCATGAATGTTAAGCTATAAATAAAATAAAGCTCTGTTCCTTGTCATCATTTGTATATTTTAGTTTGAATTTAGCATTGTAAACATTTGTCTGAATGATTTCTTCTTAAAATTTAAAGTAAAAGATTATACTGTAAATATAAATAATATTTAATATAAAAAATACAACAATATTTTAATGTAGAAATTCCTAGGACGGTTTAACCCTGGAATAAATTTTTAAATTTCTAATTGACCTTAGTTTCAGAAAACTGACTTTCATTTATTTTAACTCATAATTTTTTTAATTGAAAAAAAGTAATGTACTTAAAAAAATGAATATGTGTCCTTAAAGACACTCTATTAAAATACATTTCTACAAATATTTATATTTTTTGCATGGACGGTATTATTTTTTTATTTTTTTTAATTACTAAACCGTACTAGAAATTAGTATTTTCGAAAAATTATTTGAAGTACCCTATTTTTTTTAGCAGATTTCCCTTAAGAGAAATCAGCTATTGAGGTCGTACTCATGATGCGAGTTTCGAAAAATTTCTTCAAATGTCCATCGATCCTACCCAGGAGATGACGAAAATGAGGTCCGTTCAAAATTATATATATATATATATATATATATATATATATATATATATATATATATATATGTATATGTATCTCATTTTGAACGGATCTCATTTTCGTCATCTCCTGGGTAGGATCGATGGACATTTGAAGAAATTTTTCGAAACTCGTATCATGAGTACGCCTTTTAAATGACAGAATTTTAGTGTTACAAAATTACTTATAGTTTCTGAGTCTATCCTTATCTAATGTACATTATCATTTTCTCCGTAAGACGATATTGTGCTTATATTTTAATTTAACAAAACCAGTAAATAACAAGAGAATATTTAGATTTACTTAACAAAGCTTGACGTTAATTTGATTCTTTGAAAGGGTTTAAAACGCAATGACAACTTATATCATCAACTGATGGTTATCTTTTCCGGTGCACACTTTTGCGACTAATGAAATGTTACATCTTATGATTAAATATTTGTCAGAGTGCTCTTCATTAACAAATCGTACGATACCTCTTACGACAGTTTACAAGTGGACCAATTAACTGTTTCTCAATTGTATATTGCTAATAGAAAATTATATATAATATAAAAAAATTGTATATATTATAAAAGAAGTCCGTCACGCAGGGGCTGCGTAAACTAAGTAGATTTCCCACGTGAAGTTTTACAGTAGATAAATCTGGCTAATAACAACTGTAGTAGTAAGAAGCCTCTAAACCTATTCACAACCGACTCCTGCCGACCTCACGCAGAATACAAATGCAAATATCTCCGTTAATATTCAAGATACCGAATACTTGTATAGAACAATATTTAGTAGTTTTATAGTAAATTTAATTTTCAATAACATTCATTCTATAATTTTTCGATCCGACGCATAATAACGGAGATATTTTGAATTTTCAAAAATCCCCCCCTTCTAACCCCCCCTTCCACTGGTCCGATTTCAGCGGAGAGAGAAGAGGGGAGGTGGTCGAAAATTCAATTTATCTCTAAATTTAATTTTCTATAAATATTGTTCTATATCTCGAATATTGATATTTAATCGCTTCATGTAAAAAGAAAGATCAAGTTTGTTGGCTGAAATCGGACCAGTGGGAGGGGGGGGTTTAGAGGAGGGATTTTCGAAAATTCGAAATATCTCCGTTACTATACGTCGGATCACAAAAGTGTATAGAATCAAACTTATTGCAAATTAAATTTACTACAAATATTGGTCTACACATTTATTCTGTATCTTGAATATTAATGTATATCTGTATATTGAATTGTGTTTAGATGAGGGAATTTCGACAATTCGAAATATATCCGTTACTATACGTCGGATCGAAACTGTGTATATAGAACAATTCTTATTGAAAATTTAATATTCTATAAATATTGTTATATACATATTTTCTGTACCATGAAATTACAGAATTATTTGGATTTTATAGTTTTCCGCTTTTAGTAAACCCCCCACTCCTACTCATGTTATATTAACAATCATCTGTTATATCATGAACCACTTCATTACAAGGTTAAATACCAAATATCGCTTTCATTGGACTTTTACTTTGCCAGATATAAGCAAATACGTTCTGTTGATACCTCCATTCAATCGTTCCTGATTACTAAAATTTGAGTGATTCAGATAAAAATTACTCATATTATTGATTCATTATAAATTACAGCTCAAGCTATAGTAAATAGTTTTCAATAAAATTAATATTTTATATTCAGATATATTTCATAAATTGTGTTTTCTTTCCTGTCTGGAACATTTCTATCTACTTATTCAGTTCTGCGAGGTTGGATGGCCTGTTTGTTTATAATTCAGACGTTTTCCATTGTAGAGAAACTTAAATTAAAACGTAAATTGACTGAAAGATTTCTCATTATAGTTTGTATTTATTCACTTAATATTCACGGACTATTTTGTTTATCATGAAACGACTTACAAATGTTGATCTGTGAAAATTTTTGATTGAAATAATTTTCAATGTGGTGCAGCAAAACATTTCGTTTATTTAATCTAATAGGTGACAAGGAAGTCAAGTCAGATATTTTTGTTACAGAGGTTTATTAAAAGCTTTCGTTCATAGAGTTCATAACGCTCTGGCCGGTTTCTTGTCGTGACAAAGAGATAGAGAGTTGTGTCACGTAGTGGAGCATACAGGCCAGGAGGAAGTCGAAAATAGCAATATGGAACCGATTTGAGATGATGGACATAGCACGTTACTGTGTCCGGAATCAACCATGACAGGTGTATAAATACACGGGTTATGACAGCTAGCCGTCAGTCTTTGTTACTCTCAGAAGAAATAAAGTCCATCACGCAAGGGCTTCGTAAATTAAGCAGATTTCCCACATGCTGCTATGCTACATAGTGATTTCATCTCGCCATATATTCTATATTTCTAAGTAAAAAAATGAGTAGAAATAAGGATTTACTAATGCTGAATAAAGCGGTTAAATATCGAGTGTGGTTAAGATCAAATAGAACTTGATATATCATATAAAACTTTTTCGAGCTAAGAAAATAAAAAAAATCCGTCACGCAGGTTGCACGTTAACTAAGCAGATTTCCCACGTGAAGTTTTACAATAGAGAAATTTCACAAGAGTCGATCAGTTAAGGAAACGTCCAAACTAGCTTTTGGCGGGATAGTCACCCAGCCGTTAGCCGCCCAGATTTAATAAGAATGCAAATATCTCGCTTAATATTCAAGATAGAGAATAAATGTATATAACGATATTTGTAGTAAATTGCATTTGCAATAGGATTGGTTCTATACAATTTTTCGCTCCGACGCATAATAACGGAGATATTTCGAATATTAGACAATTCTCCCCTCGCACCCCCCCCCTCCCACAGGTCCGATTTCAGCCGTTAACGAACTTGATCTTTCTTTTTACATAAAACGACTAAATATTGAGTTTGGTAACGATCAAACAAAAATTGCGACCGCTAGAGCGGTAACAGACAAATATATATACAGTTTTGAACGGACTTCATTTTCGTCATCTACTAGGTAGGATCGATGGACATTTGAAGAAAAATTTCGAAAATTCCGTCATGAGTACAACCTCAATAGCTGATTTCCCTTGAGGGAAATCTGCTAAAATTTGGTATTTAAGCTTGTAATAAGACGTATCAAATATATTCCCTTATAGACATGAGTATCTGAAAATTATATATATATATATATACACAGTCTGTTCAAAAAGTTCCGGGACTGCTGTGAAATGAAACACTTAACATCGCTTAAAAAATTTATTACTGATTTAATTTTCTATATACATCCCTCCTCTTGTTATACACTCGTGGGAACGATCATAGAGTGCCTGAAAGGCTTTCGGAAATTCGTTGGCTGAAATGCTGTTAAGAATGGCAGTCACATTCCGTTGAATCGTCTCTACATCATCAAAAAACTCTCCCTTGAGGACTGCTTTGAGTTTTGGAAACAGCCAGAAGTCTGCTGGAGCCAAGTCTGGCGAATAGGGTGGATGTTCGAGAACAGTGACCCCTTGTTTCGCCAAAAACTGACACACAAGAACACAGGAATGGGCTGGTGCGTTATCATGGAGAAGAGTCCAGTCACCTGACTCGTAAACATCGCATCGTACTCGACGAATCCTCGCTAGCAGACGTTTCAGGACTTCCAGGTAGAATGCTCCTGTTACAGTCTGACCTGGGGGGACAAATTCTCGGTGAATGATTCCTCTCGAATCGAAGAACACAATGAGCAAAGTCTTCACTTTGGATTTTGACGCACGCACTTTCGTTGGACGACCCTCTTCAGGTGCCCGCCATTCTGACGACTGCCTTTTAGTGGTCGGGTCATATTGAAAACACCACGTTTCATCACCTGTAATGATGTTCGATAAAAAATTTTCATCCATATCGGCCGCCTCAACAAAATTCACGCAAGCCTGAACTCTGAATTCTGACAGCACTACAGAAGATGCCAACAAAGACTGACCTTAAACAAGCCTAATCTTATCGCAATCAGGGGGAAGCCGTTATTGGTGGCGAGTGAATGTTTACATTACGTAGTTCCATAGTCGTCCGAGAGATAGCGCCACTAGTATAAAGGATGTGAACCGAGTCCCGGAACTTTTTGAACAGACTGTGTATATATATATATATATATATATATATATATATATATATATATATATATATAATGTCCCATCTTCCCGTGCCACCCTACTTAAAATCGTCAACTGTATCAATAAAAGACTGAGATTTGGTGTGCAATAATTGTGACCCATGAAGAATCTTTTCAGACCATATTCAACCTTCATAACCTTCTCCAGTACACCTCCAGCGACCATAACTTTGGAAATTCCAATGGAATGCCATACATTTTATGACGGATTCTTATAGAAAATCAAATTTTAAAACAAATTTATATCGGAGAATTTTTCGATTTGACGCTTCCTTTAGCCGTAAAATGCACAAATATTTATCTCAGGAACGGCACATTTTATTGAAAAATGCTACGACATATAAGTTGCAGTCAACAAAATTATCTTTGAAACAAGTCTACAGAATAAAGAAAGGATTCTGAAATTAAAAAAAAAAACAACTTAACGAAATTACGCAAAAGTATTCTTGATTGAATCCAAAAAGTGTTTACTTCAAAGAACATCAACATAACAAAAAACGTTCTTAGAATTAATGATTTTGAACGGACCTCATTTTCGTTATTTCCTAGATAGGATTGATGGACATTTGTTGATATTTTTCGAAAATCGTGACATGATACTTCAATAGCTAATTTCCTTTAAGAATCTGCTAATAAAATATAATCAGTTTTGCTAATATAATTTGGGACTCAGGCTATCCATGTGTTAAGGCGTTCGACTTAATCTCCATGGTAAAGTGGGCAATAGGAATTCATTTAGTGACGAACTCACGTAGATAACTCACCCCCTTAGCCGAGTAGCATAAAGTGGGCGTTAGTAAATAACAACTAATATAATTATTTACAACCTACTAAATATATTCTGCTACGACACTTAAACCGAGTGTTATTCAGTTACTAATTACAGAAAACTACCACCTATTAATAATGTTCGTGCCCAATGCCGGTAGTCCAACGAAAAACAGGTGGGCGCACATATTTTCGTAAACAAAAATCTCAGCCAAAGAAAAATATTTACTGCTTAAATAATTTTCGTTTTCTATTGACGACTCCCAAATATAGGCCATTCTTTCAAGAATGAACTGCGACTCTGTATATTTTAAACTATTGGAACCGATCCAATACTAAATTCTGAGGGAAGCATTCTTTGATACAAGTTTGTACTAATATCCCGAGGGAAATCGGTTATTTATTGGTCCATATTCTGCTTCGAGGAGATTCATGCACATTATGCAGTGAGGCAATGTGACGTCATTGTATGTATAAACTAATCAATTATGTTAATGTTATTTGTGAATTACCCGAGTACCTATATTAATTCTAATATTTGTATAATAATTAGCGATGGTCTCACTGGCTTTTCTGTTCTATATTACTGACTAATATAAACAAAAAACGCAGGTGACATTCTTTATTTTCCAAAAACAAATTTCATATTAAATTTTTACAGGCTGAACAAAACTTACCTATAAATATTTTGAATAGCTGGAATGATAAATAATTTTGTCTAAGTAGTACCTTTCTAGGAGACTCTCTTTGCCATATGATTAAAACTTGCCGGTCTTCTTAGAAGCATATAAAAAAATAAAGTTTCTGTATGTAAGAAACTTAAATAATAAATACTTCTCAAATCTCGTGCAAAAGAACTTCTCAGAGGTCAATGAAATGCTGCATTTACAATACTGTAACTGTTTTATTGTAGTTACAATCACTGACAACATTGATTTTAAGTTTCCATCTAGTGTTTTAAACTTGTACGACACGTCTCATTGTATTTTCATTAAAATTTGGAATGATATATGAACTGTCTACATTCAGGTGGATAACAGACAGTGAAAGACAGTAGTACCTTTAATAGTATGAGCTTTGAGTAAATAAAATGTATCTGATGCAGAGATAAGCATAAGTAATTTTGCAGGTTATTGATCAAGACTAGTAAAAAAAGCTGGACACGTTGTGTTAAGTAATTTAATAAGCTTAAAATGGAGATGTATTTATTAATCTTGAAATAACGTTGCATAATATATTGGGTTATTACTAATGTGAGATGACAAGAAATAAGGGTTTACTGAAGGCTGAAAATGAAAACAGTCTGTGACGCAGGGGCTGCGTAAACTAAGCAGAGTACCCACATATTGGAATGAAAATACTCTGATCTCATCTCAGCATAAAATCTTAATTGATGACGTCATCGCACTAACTATTGACATGTTCCACACATAAACATAAACGATACTCTGTTATATAATAAATAATTTTATTCTAAGCTTAAATACCAAATATTGTTTTCAAGAGACCTTCATTATACGAGATACAAGCAAATATGTTCTGTTGATGCCTCCCTCCCTTATGTTCTCGGACTACTGATAATTGATTGAGATATAAATTATTGTGAATCATTATAAATTACAGTGCTAGATATAGTAAATAGTTTTCAATAGCATTAATATGTTATATTCAGATATATTTCAGGAATTATATTCCTTTCCGGTGAAGATTTGGAAATATTCTTCTTCTATCTGTTCAGCTCAAAGAGGTTGGCAGACCTGTTTGATTCCAATTCAGGTGCTTTCCTTTGGGAGGTTATTAAAATTGGCTGAAATATTTCTCATTACCTTTTGTATTTATTCACTTAATATTCACCGTGGTGTTGTTACCAATGTGTAGATTTATCTATTCCAAAACTTCACGAGGGAAATCTGCATAACTTACGCAGCCCCTACGTGACGGACCTTTATTTACGATTTGCTACATTACAGAAACCGCTCCCAGATAGCTAAATCAAATTTTTCGAAGTTAATTAGTTAAGTGAAAATCAATACGGGGGCAGACAAGAAAAACATCGTCACGTGGCCTGACACAGAGCACTTGCTCTATACTCACCTAGCTAGCTGATTATGGAAAATGTTTAATTCCACCCGTATTATTAGCAGATTTCCCTCATGGGTCGCACTCATGGCGTGGTTTTTTTAAAAAATGTCTTCAAATGTCCATATATCCTACCCAGGAGATGAAGAAAATGAGGTCCGTTCAAAATGTTATTTATATACAGATTTATATATTTGTCTGTTGACGCTCTAGCGGTCGACATTTTTATTTGATGAATACCAAACTGGATATCTATACGTTTTATAAAAAACTAAAGATCAAGTTAGTGACCGGACCGGAAGAGGGGAGGGGGGTTTAGAGGAGGGAATTTCGAAAATTCGAAATATCTCCATTATGCGTCTAATCAAAAATGTTATATATAATCATTGTTATGTTCTATAAATGTTTAATGTACATTTTTTGACTATCTTTATAATTAACCTAGATATTTAATTTTTTTAGTAAAATTAGGCCTTCAGCAAACCCCGGATTCTGGAAGGGAAGGTCCGTTCAAAATGTTATATATATATATATATATAAAATTGTAACCTCTGTCTGTACATTGATTTTTTCGCGGAATTTCATGATTACTTTTCGTTTTACATGTCATAGACACCATAACTGCATTTTGTTTCTTTGGTGTCTGTTTGTTTGTTTGTTTGTTTGTTTGTTACCTTTTCACGCATAAACGGCTGAACCGAATTTTATGAAACTTGGTATGTATATTACTACTAACCCAACTTAGACTTTAGGCTATATTAATATCCTCTGAGACGAACAGGAGTGGGGGTTATGAGGGAAGCCAGAAATTAAAAATAGCGATATTTCGATTCCTATTGGTTTTTCGGCAAATATGCACATAACAAAAGTTGTTTATTTTGTTATTTAGAGTAACTTTTGTTATATACACTTTCGTCGTATACCGAGTTATAAACGAGATATACGTTAAAACCTATAGAGGAAGTGAACTATTTTATATGGCACAAAAGAATCAACCAAACTAAATAAAACTCGGTATGTGTATTAGCACTAACGCTTTCATTATAACAAGCTATGCCAACATTTCTAGGGACGGGCAGGAGTGGGGGTTATAAGGGAAGCCAGAAATTAAAAATAGCAATATTTCGTTTCTTATTGGTTTTTCGGCATATATGAACGTAACAAAAGTTATTTACTGTGTAATTTAGAGTAACTTTTGTTATATTCACTTTTGCCGTATACGGAAGTATAAATGAGTTATACTCTAAAAACTATAGCGGGAGTCCACAATTTTATTTGGCACAAAAGACTCAACCGAACTAAACCAAACTCGGTATTTGAATTAGCACTAACGCCTTCCTTATAATAAGCCATACTATTTCTAGGGACGGGCAGGAGTGGGAGTTGTAAGGGAGGCCTGAAATTAAAATAGTGATTTCCTATTGGGGTTTCGGCAAATATGCAAATAACAAAAGTTGTTTAATTTGTTATTTAGAGAAATTTTCTCAACACTTCTTTTCAATATGAACTACCAGGTACCTCAAATGAAAAAAATTATTCAAATGTATGTCAATATTTTCTCATTAATAATTCAAATCTATGCATAATTCACAGAAAACGGGAAATATGACAATATGCAGAACAGTGAAGTCTTGCATAAAAAAATAATTTTATTATTAACAAATCCACATAAACGACAGGTGTTAACCCTAAACACTGGGACGGGTAAATGTTATAATATTGTGCAAAGTAAAGCCTTGCCAAAAATATACCACCAACATTCAGCCCCAAATGAATTCCCGAGCGAAGCCGGGTATCTCAGCTAGTATATATATATATATATATATATATATATATATATATATATATATATATATATATCTCTACACACACACACAATTTTTATCTGACCCGATACCAAACTCGATATTTAAACGTTTTATGTAAAAAAAAAAGAAGACTTAGTTCGCTAACTGCTGAAATCCGTTTCCGGGTTAGAGAAAATCAGAATAATCCAAATATCTACGTTAATATGCGTCGGATCAAAAATATGTATAGAATCAATTTTATTGAAAATGTAATGGTCTATAAATATTGTTATTTACGTTGTTTCATCTTGATTATAACCGAGATATAAGCTATTGTTGATTATATACAATGAAGCATTTTATTTGATGCTTAAATACCAAATATTGTTCTCATTGAACTTTGACGTTTAGAGATAGATGCATATACGTGACGCACGTGGGAAATCTGCTTAGTTAACGCAGCCCCTGCGTGAAGGCTTTTTTATATATATTTTTATACAGACAATGCTCCTCTGTGACAGCCTACAAGACGTTTAATGGCGGGAATTAATTCATAGAAGATATGTGAACTCCACGTGGATATAAACATTATCAATAAAGTCTGGTTGACTTGAGATAAAGTACTATAGCTAATATGTTGATAAACGCTAATCAGACATATTTTATTAGTCATTTATTATGTTACTTGTAAAGGTATACTAACATACTCTACTGGTGAGGAGAGGAAGTGGTTCAGAAGGAGGCCATAGTTCAGAAGTAGCGACACAGCACAACAGCTTCTAAATGTTGATTGTGTTGTTAGTCATAACCTAACGAGAGTAGAGCCATCGGATGCCCGGCGTATACTGAGACGGTTCTATCCCCTCCATAGTGCTGCGGTGTTGTCGAATCTACCTCTGCTGGTCCCCCGACTACCGCTGGCCTACAGTGCAAGCACTGATGAGATTCAGGGACCTTGGAGTAGGGCACCAAGGTGCGACTCCAGGAGGGTTGCAGGATCTACTGGGCGCTACACCTGGCAATTGATACCTTGCTCAGGTAAACCTGATTTTCATGGGTACTGATGGGGGAGAAAGAGGATCGCAAGACTTGGAGTGGTTTCCCGTTGCTGTCTGCATCCAAAAACAAAAAGTCCCGCACGCAGGGAGCTGCGTCAACTAAGAAGATTTCCCACGTATTTGCATTTATCTCATAAAGTAAAAGTTCGATGACTACAATAATTGGTATTTAAGCTTGAAATAAAGTGCTACATGATATAACTGCTTATTGTCAATATGACATTTGGAGGAGTTGGGGGTTTACTGAAGACCTATGAGAACTAAAAAATGCTAATATCTCGGTTAATCATCAAGATAGTGAAAAAAAGTACATAACAACATTTATAGAACACTACATTTGCAATAAGATGGGTTCAATACAACTTTTTGATTAGACGTATAATAATATTTCGAATTTTCGAAATACCTCTCCATTAATGAACTCGATCTTTCTTTTTACATAAAGCGATTATATATCGAATTTGGTAACGATAAACACAAATATTGCGACCACTAGAGTGGTAACAGACATATATATATATATATATATAAATCATCTACTAGGTAGGACTGATGGACATTTGAGGAAATTTTTGAAAATCGCGTCATGAGTACGATCTCATTAGCTGATTTCCCTTTCTGCTAAAAATGGAAATACATTACTATAGGATTTAATTTGAAATACTTGTTCTAAACAATTTTTCGACACGACTCACAATATCTTACACAATTTGAATATCCCCTCCAAACCGCTTCTCATTCTGCTCCGATTTCAGTTGTTAACGAACTGATCTAAAGTTTTACATGGAACTCTTATATGTCGAATTTGGTAACGCTTAAACATAAATTGATACCGCTATAGCGGCAACAGACAAATATTTATATAATTTTGAGTGGACTCATTTTCGACATCTCCTACGTACAATTCACGGACTTTTAAAGATATTTTTCCAAAAACGAATCATGAATACAACCTTCAATGCTGATTTCCCCTCCTGTAAATCGGCTAGTAAGGACCTGCTAACAAATTTAAGTTTTAACAGAGAAGAAACGGTTTGAACATCTAATTATGTCCTGTAATTCTGCTTAGAAATTCAAAAACCTTTCACGTGAGTCTTATTGACCTCCTAAAGAAGCTGAAAAATGAATGAAATTACTTCTTAAGTTGAACGACCGGAAGGTTATTAAAACTCTTGGTATTAAGGAAATGAAAATCAATTAGTATTGTAAAGTGAGTTTTAATAACTCATGAATTAAGAAAACGCATTTCCTCGCTTAATCGGTCTACGAGGCTCCCAGTTTATCTATTAAACTCACTTGAGAGACCAGAGTGTTGAGTTCGAGTCCCGCCCGAGTAGATGTCCTATTAAGTCTGCCTGTAGGGGCCTTAATAATGGCTTTATTAGCGACAATAGCATATAGTGACGGATAATGAAAAACATTTTTGTATAATTGTAATCCATAATAAAAATCCTGGAGAAGCGAAGAAAGCAGATACAGAACAAAAGTCCGTCACTAAGGGGCTGCGTAAACTAAGCAAATTACCCGCGTGAACTATTACAATAGATATATTTCACGAGAGCCAAACAGTTACGAAAACGGCCGAACTAGCTTTTGGCGGGAAACTCATTTTCGTCCGTTACCCTCCCACATTTAATACAAAATGCAAATATCTCGGTTAATATTCAAGCTAGAGAATAAATGTATATAACAATATTTATAGTAAATTTAATTTGCAATAAGATTGAATCTATACAATGTTTCGATCCGAAGTATAGTAACGGGGATATTTCGAATTTTCGAAAATCCTCCCCTCTAAACCCCCTCCCCCTCCCACTGGGGATTTAGGTTAGGGAATATCCAAAAATATTTAGTGAGTAATTCAGCCTCATACTCATCCGAGTTTTACTTATAAACAGTATTTATAAGGTGAAAAGAGATGAATAGTTAATGTCATACAACCACGAGGGAAATCTGCTTAGTTTAAGTAGTAAAAGACTTTATTATTATTAATATTATTTGTAAATATTTTATCATATTTTAGTAGATTCAAATTAGGGTTCATTACATTAAATTTTTATTTGTGAAATTTAGACTATTATAAACTGTAAAAACTGTTACAATTTTTTGTAGAAAAAGAAATATAGGCCACCTTGAGCTCTACTGTCTTCAGCAACCCAATGCATTTGGGCAACCCTAAATTTGATTACTTTATTCTTCGGTAAAAAAATGTTTAGCATGTTTTTTATCTCGTGTATTTCATTCAAAAACATCTGTTTTCACCTAACCTAAATCTTCCATTTGGTGAGAAGGTATTATTCAAACCTATATCTTACCCAAAAAGAGATATTAAACATAACGGTTCAATACTCTCCCCAACGTACTGAATAATGTTTTAGCAGATTTCCCTTAAGGGAAATCAGCTATTGAGGTTGTACTCATGACGGAATTTTCGAAATTTTTCTTCAAATGTCCATCGATCCTACCTAGTAGATGACGAAAATGAGGTCCGTTCAAAACTGTATATATATATATATATCTATATATATATATATATATATATATATATATATATATATATATAGATAGATATATATATATGAGGGGATAGATATATATATATGGGAGGGGGGGGGGGGTTAAGAGGGGGGGTTTTTCGAAAATTCAAAATATCTGCGTTACTATACGTTGTATTGAAAACTTGTATAGAACCAATCTTATTGCAAATTAAATTTACTACAAATATTGTTATATACATTTATTCCCTATCTTGAATATTAACCGAGATATTTGCATTTTTATTAAATTTGGGCCGATAACGGATTTTTGAATTTCCCGCCAAAAGCTAGTTCGGCCCTTTGCCGTAACTGTTCGGCTCTCGTATGGAGATTTCTCTGTTGTATAACTTCACGTGGGAAATCTGCTTAGTTTACGCAGCCCCTGCGTGACGGACTTTTTCCTTCTTCAGTACTCCTAAGCGAAATGATGCACTATTGGAAATGATAGTACAATGTAGTCTTTTAGGGAATTCAGGTTATATACTTGGCCGATAGTTTTCCTAATGACCTTTTTCCCCGTAGCCCTTGTTTTAGTTGATGAGAAATACTGTTAGCGGGAACTTCCGGAACTGAACCGGGTATGGTTGGATGTCTGCCAAAGGAAGCAGACAGGTATGTTTGTGAAGTCCTATAGACACATCCTTTGTCTCGAAAAATAATCAGCTGCCTCAATATAACTCTGCCTTGAAAGAGCTGGTAAACAATTAAAGTATTTTATTTATTGGATTTGGGTAGAAATATACTTGAGCTAAAATTGTAGTTATATAGGACAATAATTGTAGAACATCAAAGTTTAACAAGATTTGATTTATAAACTTTTCCGATCCGAACCATAATAACGGAGATATTAGCAGATTTCCCTTAAGGGAAATCAGCTATTGAGGTTGTACTCATGACGGAATTTTCGAAATGTTTCTTCAAATGTCCATCGATCCTACCCAGGAGATGACGAAAATGAGGTCCGTTCAAAACTGTATATATATATATATATATATATATATATATATATATATATATATATATATTTGTCTGTTACCGCTCTAGCGGTCGCAATTTTTGTTTGGTCGTTACCAAACTCGATATTTAGTCGTTTTATGTAGTAAAAGAAAGATCAAGTTCGTTAACGGCTGAAATTAGACCAGTGGGGGGAGGTTTAGAGGGGAGGATTTTCGAAAATTCAAAATATCTCCGTTACTATACATCGGACCGAAAAATTGTACAAAATCAATCGTAGTGCAAATTACATTTACTATAACTATTGTTCTATACATTTTGTCTCTATCTTGAATAGTACCCGAGATATTTGCATTTGTATTCTGCGTGTGGTCACCAGTAGGCTATGTTCGGACTTTCCGCCGAGAGCTCTGGGGACCGGTTCCATAACTATTCGTCCCTCGTGAATAAGTTTAGAGGTTAGGTTAACTGTTTGTTGGGGCTAGAAACTACTGGGTTATTACGCCCTAAATAATGTTTTAGGTTTAGAGGTTTCTTACTACTACAGTTGTTATTAGGCAGATTTCTCTATTGTAAAACTTCACATGGGAAATCTGCTTAGTTTACGCAGCCCCTGCGTGACGGACTTTTTTTTATTATCGAATCCCCCCTAAACCTCCCCTGTTCCTGATCGGATTTCAGCCATTGATAACCGAACGATATTTTGTATTTAAGCGCGGAATAAGACTTTTCATGGTATATACGCTTATTATTAAAGTGCGATAAATATAAGTGAGGCTGAAACCTAAAAATGTAAATATCTCGGTTAATAATCATGATAGACAAAACATTTATAGGACATTAAAGTTGTAATAAAATTATTTTTATACAATTTTCCAATCCGACATATAATAACATAGATATTTATGTATTATGGTATTATCTATTTATGACACTAGATTTATGAAAAAGCGTCGAAAAGGGTGTGAACAGTGCCATTTTATTTTAATGAAAAGCCACTTTCCATTTTTTTTTTTTTTTTTAAATTGTTGTAGTTATATACTTGTTTCTCAGGGAAAAGTCAGGAGGGAACTTTATCTTGACAGTTTCTGATTACACTGTCAGAATTTATGACAGAAAAAAAATAAAAGAAGAGGTATAGTGATTAAACCAACAACACAAATAGAGGTCCCTAGACAAAGTGAAATAGGAAACAAATAATAATGAATATTTTTGATTATTTCACATAAAAAAAATGGCAACGTATTTGAGGTATATTAAAAGAAATAAATTATAATAATAAATTAGTAGTAGTATAATAAATTAATTTTAATTCATTTCCTTATAAGTTATTCAGATTTTTATAGTAATATTTTTAATAATTAAATATAGTAATATTTTTAATATCTTAAATATTGGAAAATTGACAAATCTATATTAACTGACGGCCAAAAATTAAAAGATGGTAATATCCCGGTAAATACTCAATATACAGATATGTGCAGAACAATATTTATAGACATTGCATTTGCAATACGATTGATCCCATACAATATTTCAATGAGACACACAATAACAGAGAACTTTTTAATTTTCGAACTTCCCCCCCTTTCCATTGGTTGGAGTTCAGCCATTCACGACTTGATCTTTAGTTTTACATAAAACATTTAAATATAGAGTTTGGTATCGATTAAATAAATTCAAAGTTTCAAATTAAAGTTTTGAATGGTCCTCATCTCCTGGGTAGGATTGATGGACATTTGAGGAAATGTTTCGAAATTCGCGTCATGAGTACAACCTTAATAGCTGATCACCCTTAAGGGAAATGTGCTAAAATTCAGCCAAGCAGTGACTAATTAAACAGAGCAAATTTTCCACCTCCTGGAAATTACCACCACATATATTCTCTATTTCTAAGCCAAAATTCGAAGAGTAGTTAGCTTATTGGGGTGCTGAATACAAGAACGTACGAATAACTAAGCATTTGAGTTACGAAAATATGCATTTAACAACAATTGTAGAGCATCAATAATTTACATGGTAGGTTCTATAACATTTTTCGATTCGACTCAAAATAGTCGAAGATATTTTGAAGTAGATTTTAGCAGATTTCCCTTGAGGGAAATCAGCTATTGAGGTTGTACTTATGACGCGATTTTCGAAATTTTTCTTCAAATGTCCATCGATCCTAACCAGGAGATGACGAAACTGCGGTCCGTTCAAAACTGTATATATATATATATATATATATATATATTTATATATATATATATATATATATATATATATATATATATATATATATATATTTGTCTGTTACCGCCCTAGCGGTCGCAATTTTTGTTTGATCGTTATCAAACTTCATATTTAATCGTTTTATGTAAAAAGAAAGACCAGTCGTTAATGGCTGAAATCGGACCAGTGAGGGTTTTAGAGACATGATTTTCGAAAATTCGAAATATCTCCGTTAATATACGTTGGATCGAAACATTGTATAGAACAAATCTTATTGCACATTAAGTGCCCTATAAATATTGTTGTATACATTTATTCTGTATCTTGAATATTAACCGAGATATTTGCATTTGTGTTGTGTGTGCGGTCGTCAGGAGTGGGCTATGCGTGAGCTCTGGCGGTCGTTGCCGTAACTATTCGTCCCTGGTGTATAGGTTTAGAGATTCCTCACTACTGCCGTTGTTATTAGGCAGATTTCTCTATTGTAATACTTCGCGTGTGAAATCTGCTTAGTTTACGCAGCCCCTGCGTGACGGACTTTTTAAAGTAGAGATTATAGCCCTCCTCCGGTTTCAGTCATTAATGAACTTGATCTTTAATTTTTACACGATGGGTTGACGCACAAAGTTTGGTACAGATCTAAAAATAAATTGCGACAAATAAATAAATGAACAATATATATATAGATATATCTATATGTATATAAAATTGTAACCTCTGTCTGTACATTGATTTTTTTCGCGAAATTTCACGATAACTTTTCGTTTCACATGTCATAGACACCATAACTGCATTTTGTTTCTTTCGTGTATGTTTGTTTGTTTGTTTCTTTGTTTTGTTTGTTTGTTACCTTTTCACGCATAAACGGCTGAAGCGAATTTTATGAAACTTGGTATGTATATTACTACTAACCCAACTTAGACTTTAGGCTATGTTAATATTCTCTGAGACGAACAGGAGTAGGGGTTATAGGGGAGGCCTGAAATTAAAAATAGCGATATTTCGTTTCCTATTGCATTTTTGGGAATTATGCACATAACAAACGTTGTTTAATTTGTTATTTAGAGAAACTTTTGTTATATACACTTTTGTCGTATACCTAAGTATAAAGGTGTTACATGCTAAAAATGATAGCGGAAGTCAACAATTTTTATTTGGCACAAAAGACTCAACCTAACTGTACCAAACTCGGTATGTGTATTAGCACTAACGTCTTCCTTATAATAAGCCATGCTAACATTTCTAGGGACGGGCAGGAGTGGGGGTTATAAGGGAGGCCTGAAATTAAAAATAGTGGAATTTCGTTTCCTATTGGGGTTTTGGCAAATATGCACATAACAAAAGTTGTTTATTTTGTTATTTAGAGAAACTTTTGTCATATACACTTTTGTTGTATACCTAATTATAAAGGCGTTATACGCCAAAAAGTGATAGCAGAAGTCAACAATTTTATTTGGCACAAAAGACTCAACCGAACTAAACCAAACTCGGTACGTGAATTAGCACTAACGTCTTCCTTATAATAAGCCATACCAACATTTCTAGGGACGGGCAGGAGTGGGGGTCATAAGGGAAGCCTGAAATTAAAAATAGTGATATTTCGTTTCCTATTGGGGTTTCGGCAAATATGCACATAACAAAGTTGTTTATTTTATTATTTAGTGAAATTTGCTCAACAATTCTTTGGAACTACAAGGTACCTCACCGGGAAAAACTAATTCAAATGTATGTTAATATTTTGTGCTTAATAATTCTAATCTATGCATAATGCACAGGAAACGGGAAATATGACAATATGGAGAACAGTGAAGTCTTACATAAAAAATAATTTTATTATTAACAAATCCACAGAAACGACGGGTATTTAAACTAAACACTGGGACGGGTAAATGTCAAAATATTGTGCAAAGTAAAGCCTTGCCAGAAAAATACCATCACCATTCAGCCTCAAATGGCATCAAATTCAGCCTCAAAATTCCCGGGCGAAGCCGGGTATCTGAGCTAGTCTATATATATATAAAATTGTAACCTCTGTCTGTACATTGATTTTTTTCGAGAAATTTCACGATAACTTTTCGTTTCACATGTCATAGACACCATAACTACATTTTGTTTCTTTCGTGTCTGTTTGTTTGTTTGTTTGTTTGTGTATTTGTTTGTTTGTTTGTTACCTTTTCACGCATAAACGGCTGAACCGAATTTTATGAAACTTGGTATGTATATTACTACTAGCCCAACTTAGACTTTAGGCTATATTAATATTCTCTAAGACGAACAGGAGTGGGGGTTATAAGGAAGGCCTGAAATTAAAAATAGCGATATTTCGTTTCCTATTGCTTTTTCAGCAAATATTCCGATTACAAAAGTTATTTTTTTTGTAATTTAGAGTAACTTTTGTTATATGCACTTTTGCCGTATACGGAAGTATAAATGAGTTATACGCTAAAAACTTTAGCGGGAGTCAACAATTTATTAGGCACAAAAGACTCAACCGAACTAAACCAAACTCGGTATGTGAATTAGTACTAACGCCTTCCTTATAATAAGCCATACTAACATTTCTAGGGACGGGCAGGAGTGGGGGTTATAAGGAAGGCCTGAATTTAAAAATAGCAGTATTTCGTTTCTTATTGCATTTTCGGCAAATATGAACATAACAAAAGTTGTTTATTTTGTTATTTAGAGTAACTTTTGACATATTCATTTTTGTCTTTTAACAAAGTATAAACGAGATATACACTATAAACTACAGCGGGAGTCAACGATTTCATTGAGCGCTAACGAGTAAACCGAACTTACAAAAACTCGGTATGTCAATTAGCATTAATTCTTCCATGATTATAAGCTATATTAAAATTTTTAGGTTAGAACGGGAGTGGGGGTTATAAGGGAGGCCTGAAATAAAAATTCGCGATATTTCATTGTCTATTTGTCTACGGGAAATATGACAATTTGGAGGACAGTGAAGACTTACATAAAAAATTAATTTTATTATTAACAAATGCCAACAACGGGAATTAACCCTAAACACTGGGACGGGTAAATGTCAAAATATTGTGCAAATTAAAGCCTTGCCAAAAAAATACCATCACCATTCAGCCTCAAATCAATTTCCGGGCGAAGCCGGGTATCTGAGCTAGTATATATATATATATATATATATATATATATATATATATATATATATATATATATATATATCTATATATATATAAAATTGTAACCTCTGTCTGTACATTGATTTTTTTCGCGAAATTTCACGATAACTTTTCGTTTCACACGTCATAGACACCATAACTGCATTTTGTTTCTTTGGTGTCTGTTTGTTTGTTTGTTTGTTTGTTTGTTTATTTGTTTGTTTGTTTGTTACCTTTTCACGCATAAACGGCTGAACCGAATTTTATGAAACTTGGTATGTGTATTACTACTAACCCAACTTAGACTTTAGGCTATATTAATATTCTCTGAGACGAACAGGAGTGGGTGTTATAAGGGAGGCCTGAAATTAAAAATAGCGATATTTCGTTTCCTATTGGTTTTTTGGCAAATATGCATATAACAAAAGTTCTTTATTTTGTTATTTAGAATAACTTTTGTTATATACACTTTTTCGTATACCGAACTATAAAGGCGTTATACGCTAACAATTATAGCGGGAGTCAACAATTTTATTTGGCACACAGACTCAACCGAACTAAATAAAACTCGGTATGTGTATTAGCACTAACGCCTTCCTTATAATAAGCCATACAAACATTTCTAGGGACGGGCAGGAGTGGGGGTTATAAGGGACGCCTGAAATTAAAAATAGTGATATTCCGTTTCCTATTGGTGTTTCGGCAAATATGCACATAAAAAAAGTTGTTTATTTTGTTATTTAGAGAAACTTTTGTTATATACACTATCGTCGAATACCGAATTATAAAGGCGTTATACGCTAAAAATTATAGCGGGTGTCAAGAATATTATTTGGCACAAAAGAGTCCACCGAACTAAATAAAACTCGGTATGTGTATTATCTCTGACGCCTTAATTATCATAAGCCATGCCAATATTTCTAGGGACGGGCAGGAGTGGGGGGCTATAAGGGAGGCCTAAAATTAAAAATAGCAATATTTCTTTTTCTACTGGGTTTTCTGCAAATATGCACATGACAAAAGTAGTTTATTTTGTTATTTAAAGTAACTTTGGTTATGTTCACTTTTGCTGTATAACATATACGAGATATGCGTTAAAATCTGAAGCCAACAATTTTGTCTAGCTCAAACGATTGAACCGAATTTAACAAAACTTGGTATGCGAATTAGCATTAATTCTTCCATGATTATAAGCTATATTAAAATGTTTAGGTTCAAACGGGAGTGGGGGTTGTAAGACAGGCCTGAGATAAAAATTCGGAATTTTCATTTTCTATTTTTTTTTCGCTAACGTGCACATAGCAAAAGTTGTTTACATTTGTTATTTAAAGTATCTTTTGTTGTATTCACTTTTGCCGTAAATGAAGTTAACACGGCATATACGCTAAATCCATTGCGGGAGTCATTAATTTTATTAGTGCTTATTTAAGTGTTTTTAATAAATGGATATTATGACAAAAGATGTTATGTTTTAGTCTTATATGATAGTTGCAAGTATGATTCGGATTAGTGAGCTTATAAATCTCCGTCGGCTCCTCATTTATTTATTTATTTTCCCTATAACTTTTTTATTTATTTCTAATAGAATATAAACTATAAGAGCATTTCTGGTATTTAATGTATACTCGATATGAATGTTTAAAGTATTACTAGGTTGCAGGGGGGCTCTCTTCCCCTCATCTAGCTTTTTGAACATAAATGAAATTATGTTTAGGGATCTATTATTTAGTTCCATCAGGGAGATAAATTATTAAAATAATATTCTGAATCAATATTCTACGGAAAAAAACGATGATAACGCTCCTGTGAGAGCGGAAATGGACGGTAGGAAATTGAGTTGAGTTACTTCCTGAGGAATGCTGCCACGACGGGAAGTGATTTCCACTGAGGCATACTAATACGAATATAATCTTATGTATAAAACTATGCTAAAACTATATGTGCTTGGTTTGATTTTTGGCAGGAAATATGTTCATTATAGATGACATTTAATTGTACACATTGAAGTCTTGCTATAAAAATACAATCATTAGTCAGTCAGCAATGATTTCCCGGGCATCGCCGGGTACCTTAGCTAGTATCTATATAAATTTGAAGGGACAAAATTTTCGTCTTCTCTTGGGTTGGACTGATTTGCTATATTTTTATGATTTTACTACTTTATACATATAAAAGTATTTACTAGAATAAATCACGAATTAAGTGATGAACACAATAAATATGATTTAATGTCCCAACGTCACAGAGATTTGTTTTTAAATATAGCATATACAATAGAGCCAATGTAAAAATTTCAAAGGATTTCATAGAACCGCTATCTGACGGTAACATTAGGCAGCTTTGCCCGTATGTTGATAAGGTTAGTTGAATAAAGCGCCGAAAGGTTGCGCAGAGCAATTCACCTGTTGATACGATATTGGCGTCAGGTAGAGCTGCCATGCTTCCATCGCTCTTTCCACTCAAATCATATTTGTCTCGCGTTGAATTTTATGCCCGTTTAATCGCCTAGATGCATGTTTTAAAAATGAGGAAATCTGGAAATATGAATACTGTGACAGAAACTGAGATGTGAAGCTCCGTCATAAATGTAATTGGTTCTACAAAAGCGAGTTTAACAAATGACGTTCATTAAATCAACCCGCCTGTGAAAATCCTTTTTTATTAATATATCAAAGACTACGTTTATTAGTCACGAAGACGGTGGTACTTGAATGGACATTTTAAAAAATATTTTTTATGGCTTGAAAACATAAAGGTGTTAGTCAGCTACCTACCTTTTCGTATATGAAAATTTTACGTTTGAGACTATACCCGTAGGAAAGTCAGTTAACCATGAAGTATAACTTTACTGACCTTGTTAATAGTCTACATAAAATATTTACCTTTTAAGCTATACAAGAACATATTATTATTATAGATGTTTTTGTACGTATTTTCGTTTAGTGAAATACCGACTTAAACCATCCATATCATTTTTATAAACAAGATTTGTTTCGGTTATAGCTCTCCGATGCGAAATTGTATTTCATTATAATCAAAATCAATCAGCTATTGACGTTTACTCTTGACGGGATTTCCGAAAATTTCGTCAAATGTCCATCGATCCTACCTGGGAGATGATGAAAATGAGGTCCATTGAAAATTATTGGCTATAGAACCTCAATCTTAATAAACTGTTAATGGTCTACAATTGTTGTTCTATGCATTTATTTGTAACTCAAGAATTAAGTGAGTTAAATGCACTTTATTATTTTCATCCCCTTCCGTAATTCCCCCCACACCCCTTTCTTTTCTGTTTTTTACATAGAAATAGAGAATATTTGGTGAAATGAGGTCACAAGTGTGCTATATCAGCACGTGGAAAATCTGCTTAGTTAACGTGGCCCTTGCGTGACGTACTTTTTTTAATGAGTTCTGATAATTTCGAAATAAAACTCAGTAATGAAAGAGTGACTAGGTATTTATTCCCATCAGGGGCAAGATTTGTAGAAAAATGAAAAACGCCTTGTTACATACACAAGGTTAAATGTATCTCAAAAATAAGGACCTATGAACAATTTTAATTTTAAACAGAGATGATATGATTTGAAAATGTGATCTGTAATTTTGCTGAGAACTTCAAAAGACTCTCATCTGAATCTTCTCGGCCGGGCAGGGAAATTGAAATTATGACGACAGGTTCTTATGGAAAATTCAATTCAACAATTTAGTTATTTCGTTTTTTTTTTTTTTTCTATTTTCCGCAATTCTTCAAAAACCGTAAAAATCACACATTCAAAGAGATCTTCAGTAATCCTAGAAAGAAGTATGTATATGACCTAAACCATTATTACTCTTAATTTTCTTTCTTTGTATCTATGTGCATATGACTTGAAGTCTTTATGTTACTTGATTATATTTTAATTTTCTTTGTAACAATGGTGTACTTGGAGTCTATATAATATAGGTATTTTCGAGCACACATATTCACACAAATTAATGATTCACGCTTATCATAATACTAATAAATATACATTAATATACATTGATAAATATCATACATACAGGAACGTCTCTCTTTTTTAAAGGTGTTAAAAAAAGTAAAGAATCCCCAAGAATTTATTTAACAATACTATAAAGAATGGATGACATATAAAAGCTGCAATAATCCAGGGATTAGCCCCCATGCAAGCCAATTTTTCAAGTCAGAGCTCGCTAACAAGATAAGCCTTGTCAAGTTTAGATTGCAATATATGTCCCACTCTCAGCGGTTACTTCACAAATAAAAAGTGATATCAGTCGGTCGTTCTGTTCTTATCAAAGGTTCTATTTTAAATGAAGGGTGGATGGGGGATTACAAATCCAATTTCTTCTAAGGGGTCTTATTAAAAAAAACTTGGATAATACTGCCCGCATGCAGCTTAGTAATTACATTTTTTGTAATGTTTTTATCAGATTTCCCTTAAGCTATTGAGGTTGTACTCATAACGTGACTTTCCCCGGCCAACACCCCCCCCTAAAAATCTCAAATTATTTTTAATACAAGGCTGAGACTTGGTCTCCCATAATTGGAACTTTTGAAGAATCCTTTCAGTCCATAGTCAACCGCGTATCCTTCTCCAGTACTTCTCCAGCGATCATAACTTTGGAGTTTTCAATAGAATGCCCTACTTTTTATGTTGGATTCTTGCAGAAAATTAAATTCTAAATCGAGTTTATATCGGTGGATTTTTCTATTTGAGGCATCCTTTAGCCGTAAAATGCACAAATCTTTATTTCTGAAACGGCACATTTTATTGAAAAATGCTGCGACATAAAAGTTCTAGTCGACAAAATTATCTTTGAAACAAGTCTATGGGGAAAGGAATTAAATCAGAATTTGAATGAAAAAAAAAACACAAAAAAAAAAAACAATATTTAAAATGATATAACGTTTAATAAAGTATTCTTGAATGAATCCAAAACAATGTTTACTTCAAGAAACATTCTAATAGTTAATTTATTTTATAACATAGTAATTATTTGTAAAACGAATGCATTTTCCCGCCATCACTGTTTCATATAAAGAAACGGTGTGTCTAAAAATACCCAGTTTCTATGTAACGTCAGATCGCATTTGCCAAAAACAACTAGCGTTAGAAAGTTAACATTCCATATTTAGGACTTAAATGTAAAATATAGTTATACACTTTCTGATTTGAACGAAATTGGGGGGGGGGAGGGGGGTTAGAGTGGGGCTTGAATGAAAAACATCAAATTTCTCTGTACCAATTACGAAGATTTGACTAGGGCCTTTTTGTTTATATTAAACTCATCTATGATTATGACCAATGCCAGTTTTGATCCGATACATGAAAATAATTTTAAATTAAGTTCAGGAAAACATTTTGTTTATTTTATTTTATATTGTACAAGGAAGTCATGTGGTGGGACATACAGTAACATTTAAGGACGTTGTATTTTTAATTCGTTCGTATAAAAATAGATTATAAAAGTTGTGTTTGTTTAAAATAGGTCTAAGGCAAAGGTCGATGCCTGACAGTCTAAAAATAATAAAATTCTTTCTTTTTCATGACATTTTTTCCTGGCGTTCCCTATCTATCATCTCTTAGCATGGAAATATGCAACAGGAATGCTGTATCGCCAAGTTATTACATTATAAGGAACGAATTCAGCTTACTTATTACTATTTATTCTTTAAATATTTATTGAGCAATAACGTAAAATACAATGAAAATAGAAGAAGAAAATTATTGATGAATTAGTTTGACTCATGGTGTACTCAAAATGATTATAACTAAGATTGAAGATATTCAAAACAGTCCCTGGTATCAGATATTCCTTATTCAAACCGCTAACTGAGGCCTTTTGTCTTCATGTCCAGACAAGGCCATTAAATTGAAAAATTGGGAGGAATACGCGAGGGGGTTAGAGAAGCAATTATTATAAATCTAGATTGAGAATAAGCGATCCCACCTTGAGATTAATCTGTTAAATGCGAAACGGAAGAGCATTATTAAAGTCTTAGTTAGCTGAATGGGGTATTTAAAAAGATTAGCACTGGATCAGAATTAAACACGAGAATATATATATTTCCAGCAAAGGAATATTATATTACCTAAAATACTAGAATTATTAAATTTGGCGGATTTACCTTAGGGGAAGTCGGCTATTGAGGTTGTACTCATGACAAGATATTCGAAAAATTTTCTTAAATGTCCCTACCTAAGAGCCTAGGAGATGATGAAAATGAGGTCCGTAAAAATTATATATCATCAAATATATATATACTCATATATATATATATATATATATATATATATATATATATATACACACTCAATTATAGACTCAATTAATAAATGGCAACAGAAATGGTAAATGACTACGAAAGGACCACATCTTATACTAATTATTCCCGACATTCAAGAGTATTTAGGACAACAATTAACATCAACAGACTACTACTTGATACAATTATTACATGCAATAACAAACTCTAATTTTAATCCTTTCGGCCTAACAGATCAACCAAACTGTTAGTATGAATGTACGAGTACTACAGAACAGACTTACAGACACTTGCTCTATGACTGCAGGCTACTAACCAAAGAGAAGACTTTAAAATAGAATTAAAATGCCGACAAGATAATTGGCCTGTTGAGGAAAAACTTTTATTTTATAAACACTACAACCAATTAAAAAAAATTGCTGAAGAAATGTGTTACTACCTGTACTACTACCTACTAACTATTTAATTCTCAAATACAGTTAAATTAATTATTTATTCATCATACAAACCTAAATTTGTTTTTGTTTTTCTTTTCTTTCTGTTGTAAATAATTTTTTTTTTTACAAACATTTTATTTTATTCATAGTTAAAAAAAATTCTTACGTATTAAGCACACGTTATGTACAAATTGTTGTAAGGGACGTGTGGCCAATTAACTCCCTTACTGTAGGGTTATTTCAGGAAGGAAATAAATAATATATATATATATATATATATACACACACACACACACACACACGTCTGTTAACTCTCCGGCATATAAAGCATTTCATGTAAAACTAAAGAAAATTCATAATATCTCCGATATTATGATTCGGAACCAAAAAAAAAATGTTATAGAACCAATCTTGTTAAGCTATTGATGCCCTACTGTAATTTAGCATATTTCCCTTAGTATGTAGTTCTTAATGTCTTAATTAAAACATTCCTACAAAGTTAGAGATGACAATTTTATTGAGAGTGCAATAAAGATTACATTCCATACAGACATGAAATTTAATTATAATTATATTCATTTAAGGAAGCCCTGAAATAGTGGAATATTTGCTGTCTCCTTATCTATAGATAAGACAATACTCTCAACAGCTCCGTTTTTTTTTCTGTCTAAAACATCAATTTTATGTCACTTAACTTGGAGTGTAATGTTATCAAGACTATTGAAATGTATTAGGATAATCTTATTGAGATGGTCAGTGAGTTCAAGACTAAATCAGTACCTATTATTTAAGTGATAGGAAAATAACTATAATTTGAAATAACACGTTCCATCCTGAACATTAAGGTAAAAGATATTGAATGATTATGTTGAATGATACACGAGATAGAGGACAGATAAGTGGCAGACCCAAGTAGATGTGGTTGGATGACCTGGGGTAGGACTAGCTTAGAATATAGTAAGATGCTGGCATATGCCCAGTTCCTGAAAGTTCCTACTAATTAACCTTTTCAGGTTGATGAAGTAGCCTACCATTTATTTATTTTTATTACAGTATTTATTTTATAGCCATTTTACTATCCGTGCTACGTTTAACGTAATTCGTTAAATACGTTCCAACTAACGCGCCAAATCCAATCTTCTTTTATGTATTTTTCACCCTTAAAGGCTAAATATTGATCAATAAGACCCATTTTTAGCAGATTTCCGTTATGGGAATTCAGCTATTAAGGTCATACTAATTCAGTGATATTTTTTATTCAAACAACCTACAGCTTTATTAATACATTTTTGTTTAAAACGACGAAGATTTAATCAGTCAATGACTATTATTTTGATGATTAGGGGGTCATGTTAGCCATGTGAGTTAAAGCGTTGGCCTTGGAAGCGTAGGAAACTAGACCGGCGAAGTCGATTCCCGCCTGGGCTATAGGAGTTTATTGAGTTACTGAATTCATTAAATAAAAGTCCGTCAAGCAGATTTCCCACGTGAAGTTATATAATAGAGAAATCTCCATACGAGAGTCGAGCAGTTACGGAAACGGCCGACCTAGCTTTTGGCGGGAAACTCGCGCGTTACTACCCACATTTAATAAAAATGCAAATATCTCGGTTAATATTCAAGATAGAGGATAATGTATAGAACAATATTTATAGTAAATTTAATTTTTCAATAAGATTGTTTCTATACAATTTTTTGATCCGACGTATGGTAACGGAGATATTTCGAATTTTCGAAAATCCCCCCTGTAAATATATATATATATATATATATAAAATTGTAACCTCTGTCTGTACATTGATTTTTTTCGCGAAATTTCACGATAACTTTTCGTTTCACATGTCATAGACACCATAACTGCATTTTGTTTCTTTGGTGTCTGTTTGTTTGTTTGTTTGTTTATTTGTTTGTTTGTTACCTTTTCACGCATAAACGGCTGAACCGAATTTTATGAAACTTGGTATGTATATTACTACTAGCCCAACTTAGACTTTAGGCTATATTAATATTCTCTAAGACAAACAGGAGTGGGGGTTATAAGGGAGGCCTGAAATTAAAAATAGCGATATTTCGTTTCCTATTGCTTTTTCAGCAAATATGCACATAACAAAAGTTGTTTATTTTGTAATTTAGAGTAACTTTTGTTATATGCATTTTTGCCGTATACGAAAGTATAAATGCGTTATACGCTAAAACCTATAGCGGGAGTCCACAATTTTATTTGGCACAAAAGACTCAACCGAACTAAACCAAACTCGGTATGTGAATTAGTACTAACGCCTTCCTTATAATAAGCCATACTAACATTTCTAGGGACGGGCAGGAGTGGGGGTTATAAGGGAGGCCTGAAATTAAAAATAGCGATATTTCGTTTCCTATTGCTTTTTCAGCAAATATGCACATAACAAAAGTTGTTTATTTTGTTATTTAGAGTAACTTTTGTTATATGCACTTTTGCCGTATACGGAAGTATAAAGGCGTTATACGCAAAAAATTATAGCAGGAGTCAATAATATTATTTGGCCCAAAACACTCAACCGAACTAAATAAAACACTCAGTATGTGTATTAGCACTAACGCCTTCCTTATAATAAGCCATACTAACATTTCTAGGGACGGGCAGGAGTGGGGGTTATAAGGGAGGCCTGAAATTAATAATAGTGATTTCCTATTGGGGTTTCGGCAAATATGCACATAACAAAAGTTGTTTATTTTGTTATTTAGAATTTTGCTCAACAATTCTTTTCAATATGAACTACCAAGTACCTCACCTGGAAAAATTAATTCAAATTATAATATATTATTATAATATTTTGTCCTTAATAATTTAAATCTATGCATAATGCACAGGAAACGGGAAATATGACAATATGGAGAACAGTGAAGTCTTACATAAGAAATTAATTTTATTATTAACAAATTCACGGAAACGTCGGGTATTAACCCTAAACACTAGGACGGGTAAATGTCAAAATATTGTGCAAAGTACAGCCTTGCCAAAAAAATACCATCACCATTCAGCCTCAAATGAATTCCCGGGCGAAGCCGGGTATCTGAGCTAGTATATATATATATATATATATATATATATATATATATATATATATATATATATATATAATTTTGAACGGGCCTCATTTTCGTCATCTCCTGGGTAGGATCGATGGACATTTGAAGAAATTTTAAGAAAATCGTGTCATGAGTACGACCCCTTAAGGGAAATCTGCTAAAATTCTTAGATCCACCCTCACTAGAAAAGTAGTAACTCATCCCAATTAGCATTAGTTCCAAAAGTGTACAAAATTTAATCTTATTTCTTTTATAGCAAATGAGTTGTCAAACATTTGTAGAAATTATATATTTTGTAAAAGGAGGGTAGTTATAGCCTTCCTTTTACAACAAAAATATCTTGGAATTGCTTTTTATCCTTGAATAAAAAATTAGTGAGCATCGTTAAGGTTTTTATCTTCACAAAAAATAATCATCACTTTTAAAAGGAAAATCGACTATGCTTTCCTTATTGTGAGTGTATTTATATATTATATTCAATCTATCGATTTCTACGTCAACCTAACAAGCTTTTGAAGGGGCCGAAAAATACATATATTACGCAAATTAAAAAAAAAAAAAAATTACTCTCTCAACCCTTCAACTATTTCTGTCTACTCTAAAAGGAATAAAAGCTATCAGAATTGTCCAATTAATTTGCTTGTCGTATTTTATTTGTTGTGCCTAAATTCAGAAAGGGTCGATAACCATTTAGGCGAAAGCCTCGAAAAATGACATATTGAATTATTGATGTACGAGAGATGAGAGTCCATAACAACAAATAACACATGGGAGCAATTTTCTAATCCACTATATCTTGTCAATCCCACAGGCGAGAGGGTTATACTTTAACAGACACCTTTTTATCATATGACCTTTCCACCAAACCACTCCAGTGTTTTCTCTACCCTGGCGTTTATAGATTTCATGTCACTTTTATTTATTCATTTTTAATATTTTTGTTATGGAGGCTCAGGTTAGTCATCTGAGTTAAGGCGCTGTTCTTAATCTCACATGGTAGCAAGTTCTATTCCCGCCTGGGCAATAAGAATTTATTAGGTGACGAACCCAATACGAAACATCCTTAGCCCCTCCCTAGTTAGAAAAGACTGGTAACCTGTAGACAACCCATCTCATTCAGCTGTGGTAACAAAACCTGGAAGTATATATACAATATAATATTTCAACAGTGTTATTAAGTGATTAAACATATTTTCCACGATTTTATTACACGTAAATAAACCATGCGTTTCGTCTGATGAAAAAATAAAAAGTCCGTCACGCAGGGGCTGCGTAAACTAAGCAGATTTCCCCCTGTGAAGTTTATAATAGAGAAATCTGCAAACTGGTAATAAAAGCCCACCACGAGTAAATACAAACGGTAATAAGAAATATTTCAGTTAATTTTAATAAATTACCAACTGAAACGGCTTCTGAATTGTAAAAATAATTTATATTTTAATAACTCCAATTTTAGTAGTACAAGAACTAAAGAAGGAGGGGGGGGGGCGGCGGATGTACAGACCGTATTTGCATAAATCAAACAAATTAAGGAAGGGAAGGTAAGGTTAGAAACGACAGGTAAGGTTAGAAGTAGCCTTCCACCTGAGCCGAGAAGTTATGAAAACGGCCGAACTAATCCGAACAATACCCGACCACAGCCTTCATAAAAGTGCAAATATCTCGGTTAGTATTCAAGATAGAGAATAAATGTATATAACAATATTTATAGTAAATTTAATTGGCAATAAGATTGATTCTATACAATATTTCGATCCGATGCATAATAACGGAGATATTTCGAAGTTTTGAAAACCCCCCTCCCACTGGTCCGATTTCAGCTGTTAACGAACTTGATCTTCCCTTTTACATGAAACAATTAAATACCGAGTTTGGTGAGGATTAAACAAAAATTGTGACCGCTAGAGTGTTATCAGACAAGTACAAATATATGTGTATGTATATATATATATATATATATATATGTCAATATATATCTATATAGTTCTGAACGGACCTCATTTTCGTCATCTCCTGGGTAGGATCGATGGACATTTGAGGAAATGTTTCGAAAATCGCGTCATGAGTACGACCTTAATAGCTGATTTCCCTTGAGGGAAATCTGCTAATAAAAAGGCAAAGGCCTGTAATGTGAACTGAGTATGAATCCTGAACCACAAATAATAACAGACACGTGTGGGTATGGGTTAAGTAAAATAAGTAGCATATATAAATACTTAAATATAATTATAATAAAATAATAATACAAATTAGTCACATATATCTGGTTTTTACATAGGAATAGAGAATTAGTGGTGAAATGACATAACACGTTATACCAGCAGATGGGAAATCTGCTTAGTTCACACAGCCCCTGTGTGACGGTCTTGCTTGTGATTTTATTGACAATTTATTAACTCACACTAATCCGTGGGACTACAGGTTTCATTTAATGACTTCGCCACTAAATAAATTCCTATTTCCCAGGACTCGTGACTCTAGAATTACCGAGTTTAATTAATATGGCTAACCTGGACCTTTTTTTTTTTAGGATGTTTCTATGCAAAACTTGTATTCACGATATTTTTACGAATTTATGGTTACGAAACTGCACATGCTTAGAAATTGGTTGTGCAAAATCTGGGATGGGTGGAAAATCTAAAGTTTACATTTTTATTATTCTTGATCATTAAGAATAGTTAGAAAGCATTATCCACGGATTACCAATATTATTTTGTCAGTGTCGGACCAGGGGCTTTCTTATCAAGAGTTTCTTGATCTAGTCTTCGATTTTAAGATCGCCGCTTTGATGATCTTGACTCCCACAGGTGTCCAAAACATCAGAAACATTTAACTCCTAATTTTGTAAAATGCGTTCAAGCTAACGCACCACACCCAATCTTCACTTATGTATTTTTCACCCTTGAACGCTAAATATTGATCAATAAGACCCATTATTTAGCAGATTTCCCTTAAGGGTAACTAGCTATTAAGGTCGTACTCATTTCCTCAAATGTCCATCGATCCTACCCAGTAGATGAAGAAAATAAGGTTCGTTCAAAACTGTATATATACATGTATATGTGTGTGTTTGTCTGTTTGTTTGATAGTTACCAAACTCGATATTTGGACGTTTTATTTAAAAATGAAGATCAAGTTCGTTAACAGCTGAAATCTGACAAATGGGAGGGGGGGGGGTTAGAGGGGGAGGAAATTTGAAATATCTCCGTTGTTATGCGTCGGATCGAAAAATTGTTTAGCAATTGTTTGTACAACATCTTGGATTGGTGGAAAATCTAAAGTTTATATTTTTACTATTTTTGCTGACTAAGAGTAGTTACAAAGCATTATCCACAGATTACCAATACTATTTTGTCGTACCAGGGGCTTTGTTATCAAGAGTTTCTTGATCTAGCCTTCGATTTTAAGATCGCTGCTTAAATGATCTCTATTCCCGCAGGTGTCCAAAACATCAGAAATATTTAACTCCTAGCCAACAGAATTATCAACACCAGAAATCACGGAAGGCCGAATATTTATACATTTATATCACCGAAGTCAACATTAAATCACTAATGTCGTCTTTTTTAGTATAATTATGCAAATGTGATTGCATTGTGTGTCATTGAGCTTCGCCATTATAGCTACAAGACACATTAAAATAATCGTTAGTGAATACGCGCCACGACCTGATTGATTCTGTGAGTACATCGTCAAGGTTCTTACAATGGTCTGAATGCCAGTCAGACACACAGAAATAACGTTGTTGTAATTCATGCGAAAATCGCGTGCACTGCGCCCCTAAGCTGTAGTAAGATACATTATTATGTGCCATAACGGGGATTTATTTTACTATTCGATATCCGAATAACCATTTAAATGGACTGGCATCTTCAAGCACTATAATTCTCACCTTGAAATTAAATCCATTTCAGTAGGAACTAATTTCGAATAGAATCTGGCTTATTTATAGACCAAGATCTTAAAGAAAGGCAAGATATATTGGCCATTTAGTTATTTTTGTGGAATTATAATTTAATAAATATTCTGCAGCACGATTCACGAACTAATAAGATTGATGATTGATTGAATTGCATGATCATAAAAAGTTAGTATTTTTAAAGAATGAATTAAAAACTAATAGTAAGGTCGCAAGGATAGCCGAGCTTTAGCGTGCAGTGCAAGTAGGTCTAATTTCGAATAACCAATTGAATTCCAAATTTCATTCAACAGGACTATAAACAGGCTTCAATATCTGAATTTTAGTTGTAACTCGGAGCCCATAAAGGTTAACGATTACAAATTCCCTGACGTAGGAGCTGCATAAGCTAAGCAGATTTCCTACGTTTAAGAGTGGACAAATTCATCCCACCATTTATTCTCTATGTCTCCCGTTGTAAAAAAGTCTATGTAATTTATGTTCAACATGGCATGCTTACTCAAAGTGAATATCACAAGCGAATAAATTACATACTACAAAAAAAAAAAATATATATATATATATAAATAAATAAATCAAATATCCGATTTACATGAATTAAATGTTCTTCTTAGTTTAATGGCAAGCGACACCAAGTAAACACATTTCTTTCCGCATTATTATTAACAAAGCCCTACACGTTTCGTGGCTTAACTACCACTTCTTCAGAGGACATCCAGTTCTGAAGTTCGTTTCCTCTTAGTTTCGTCGAGACAGTCCCTTCCTCATTGGGGAGGTCTTTGAGACTTTATACATAGAATAGGAATTGTAGAATATTAACTGCCTAACACGATTGGTTCTATGACCTTTGTTGTCCCACTAATAATAACGGAGACATATTAACTTTTCGATTTCCCATCTAAACTCACCTCCCCCGGGCTGAGTTCAGACATTAAAGAACTTGATCTTTAGATTTAGATAAAACATTTAGGGGTGGTGATAGTCCAATGTCGCGGGTATAATTCCATGCTAGAGGTTCGATGTTCAAACACCGGGGAACAACCTCTAAATTTCGTTTTAATTCGCCGCGCTTTCAGGGCAGACTTCTCTAACCGTTTCCGCAGTACCCACTCGGCATTGCAGAAAATTGTGTAGCTACTTCAAAAAAGAATTAATGACCTTTGGTTTATAATGCCGTCATAATTAGCCCGGGCATGCGTCAATGTGATCACTTAACCTTCACCAAAGCGGCGACAGCTAGAGCCTTATAAATATCTATATCCAACAATGTGTTTGTTATGTATATATAGTATATATATATATATATATATATATATATATATATATATATATATGTATGGATGTATATCCCTTAATACCTCGATGATGGCTCAGTTTATTCAAGAGTGAATAAAGAGTCACCTGAAGTCTCGGGTTCTATTCCCGAGCAAACAATACGAATTTAGTGATAGTCTCATTAAAAAAGAGTTGATAACCCGTCCCGATAACCAAACATGGACGTTGCAAATTAACATAATAATAATACGACAATGTAAGCAGAACGTGGTAATAAAGCTTTCAAAACAAAATTATGTTTTGTTGATAACTCCGTTAGTATGTTCAGGAATTTGTGGAATACTGAAACTCAACAGTACAAATAATTTCCTATATGATGCATAATAACAGAGATATTTACTATTTTTCTTAGTTTTAAATCCACCCTTCTGGTCCGATTTCGGCAACACTTGGCAGGGCAGTGACTCCATACGCATTATACATAGGCCAACAAGAATTTTGATACATGCAAAAAAAAAAAAAAAAAGATCTTGAGACACACTTATTTCATGCAAGTGATCCAGGTGAAACAAATTTTCCAAAACTAAAGACAACAAAATGCTCTACATACCTCGAATTAATTGTTAACCGCAGGACAGCAGTGCATCTTACCATTTACCGGTCCTATTGTAAACTAGTGGTTAGAAGGAGCAAATTTTATCAGCTGGTTTCACTCATCCACTTCACATATGTTCATAATCGTTTTTTTTAAGTAGAAGGTAATATGTTCTAAGATATTGTAACATTTTCTAAGATGTTGTAACATGTTCTAAGTTGTTGTAACATGTTCTCTTTTCTTTGAGCCTTTCTTACGGCCGTTATCCGGTCTATATATGACAATGCTTTTTCCTTCTTAATCCAAAATATTTCTTCTTTTTCTTTTATGTATTAAAGTCAGTGCTTACAATAAAAAGGAATGCCCATGAATAGTATAAGTAATCACGAAACTAATGGGGCAATCACTAGGCTCTGAGACCAAGATTTAATGAGTTTATCTAAAGATTTATTCAAAAGTTTAAGTCTATTAAATATATCAAAGGATCTTTTTGATAGACACTGCAAAAATCTGTTATTCTAATCAGAGATAGTATAGAAATATTGCTTAAATGCTAATAAATTGATTTAATAGTTTTATAGGCACATTCGGGGGTAACCCTCTATGATTTATTTATTTGACAGGTGTCCTAAATCCCTCATATCTACATTATGCAATATAGTATACTCGTATAGCAGCAAATAGAATACACCCAGGATTTCCTTGATCTTGAAGTAAGAAGACATATTTGAATAAATGCCTTTTTTAATATTTAGTGATTCTATACTACAGCAAAGAATGAGGAGTAAAATAAAAGTAGCCTATAGATTTTGGTAGAAATTTTACTCATTGCATTCAAAATTATTTAAAAACAAAGCAGAAATATACAATACTCAATATAATTTCTTGTAATTTCAGCCTTGAAAAATATTATGTTATGTAAGATAAAATCATTATTCAATGATCAGTATTCGAGATATTCGTGCGTGTTTTCCGGAACTCAAAGTTCTTCAGTACATTATTAAAACATCCTCTTAGTTCGGCAAAAAACTTTCTATTTGTCTAATAAATTAATCAGGTTGTTTTTACAGCTATACTCAAACATGACAAGAAGTTTGAGCAAATCATTTAAAAATGAAAAATAAAATGCTTCTTCTGAGATGTATAAAGTCTGTGCTAGTATCGAAATTCTAGTGATGCCATCGAAATTCAGAACCTCATTATTACGAAGTCATTATAATGTTTGGTCTACTTCTATTGCAGTGCCCTTGAAAATCAAATTTTGAGCTTTATCTATTTCAATTTTCAATTATTTTAATCGTATGAATGGTAATTCCTCTTAATACGGTATTTGTTGTTTTATCAATAGGATACGAAAATTGTTTCAGAATGAGGGAGTCCCGATTTTCACGGTAACGAACAAGAAGAAGCGTCAGATAAGCGAAGACTTAAGGGAAATCTGCTAATATAGTGGGCCTGCTCCTTTTCAGGGTAAATTATAAATGTGTACAGCTGATAAATAATATGTTTGCAAAGATTGTTTCCTTTATATATGCACTAGGGCGCAACGTCCAGGATCAAATTAATCTACGTCTGTCTGCTTTAGTTGTTGCCAAGTTATCCTATGGCAATCTAACAACAGAATCCTGTCTATATTTAAGTGTGCATGTCGTAATTAGTTTATTGTAGACGGCCTGTCTAAGAGTTCGAACGGTGCGTATCGGTTCCTTAAGGAAACATATTTAAAAAAATAAATAAATTTTCAGAGTATTATAAATTCTCTAGTACGCTATAATTTGTATTATTAATATTTATTAACGTCCAAAGTAAGCTTCTACAGGTATTTCAGTAGTTTTTTTCCTGACCAGTGGATGAAGTACGTTAGGTGTGCGCGAAACCCTATAATGATGGACTTTATTATCCAAAAATGGCTTGGCTATGCTCGGTGAGCCAGGCTAAGTTACCGGCCCAATTTATCTATTCAAAATTTTATATCTTTTAATAAATGGAGACCGCTGGGATGGGGAAACCCAAAGGTACAGTGGGGGCAGAGGTGGGAGAAAAAAAGAAAAAAAAAGGGGTTTAGAGGGGGATGAAAATTTGGAAATTCAAAATATTTTCGTTTTTATAAGCCGGATGGTAAAATTTTATAAGACCAATCATGTTAAACTATTGCTGCTCTACAATTGTTGTTCTATCCATTTTTTTCGTTACTCAATTATTAACCGAGTTATTCGTACTTCGTTGTTTTCTGCCGTCAGTAAACCTCCCTTCCACTCATCAGTCAGGTGTGTTATACCTACACGTGGGGAAATCTGCTTAGTTTCTCAGCTCCTGCGTGACCGACTTTTATTTTATTTTTTTTTAGTTTAATATTTTTCTTCTGAAGAGGAGTTAAAGAAAACGCGATACAAATACAGCTTATATTAAATAAATTTTAATGGAATAGTACAGGGTGTTATTTAATGTTGCCTTTTTTCCTTCTAGAGATACTTTGTTGGTTGCATAACTAATAAGTATCTTGAGATATTTGAAATTTTCCTTTTAGTTTTCCCAGTACAGCTGATTCTCTTAATTAAATAAAATTATTTTTTTCCCCTAAAGTTTATTTAAACGTTTCGATATCACAAAAACTATGGCCGGTGAAGAGCAAAGAAGCAATATATAGATTGAAATATAGGTATATTGTTTTTAGAAATTCAAATGGATGGTATTTCTGGGACTCCAGGAGAGATTTGAAAATATTTTAGAGAAATTGGGTCAACATGAGAACGACCTAAATAGTCTATTTCCTTTCGTTTAATGGCCAGCCAGTCGAAAACAATTAGGTTTATGATAGAACATCCTCCCAACGGTGGCATACTGGAGACAACAAACTATAACAACTTGATTAGAGTAGAGGCTGGTGAAGTAAATAGGATCAGTGGCGTACGTACATACATACATACATCCATCCTGTAAACAATGTACTTATTCCTAGTTATAAAGTATTGCACAATGCTACTTGTAAAAATAATGGCTAAACATTTGAACTAAATAAATCCCGAAGAAGACCAACAAACCTTTCTTCTGCTGGTTACATTTATTTATTTATTAACGTCCACTTTTTGCAACTTAGGCTAATCGGGACGGGTTATCTTCAGGTTACCACCCTTTTCTAGCCAGGGTGGGATTTTAGGACGTTATTTATGGTTACATTTAGATTTAATCTTTAAAATAATTATGTAATTTTTATTCAGATGAGCATAACCCCCCCCCCCCGTCACACCACTGAATGTGATGTACAGAAGTTAAAGGTAGCCAGCCACTGCTTAAAACAGGGATTGCCAAACTATTTTGGGCAAGAGACCCCCTATACCCAAATTACTATAAAAATCCTATCTCTAGTTTTTTTTCCCCTATTGATACAAAAGACTTACCAATTTAAAAATTTAGAGGTTAGTGGAATGAGTAAACTTGACGTCATTTTCTTATCAAACTTTTACAGACATATAACGCTTATTGACTTACGGGGGTTTTCATCTTGTACGAACTTGTGCACGCTTATCGACTTGTTGAGATTTTTTTTAAAAACACTACAATGATACTTCTTAGTAAAATATTAGTCAATCCTTTAACAAGTTGGCACACGTAACACATATTACTCAGTATCTTGACAATTTCAAACAAGAACTTGTTTAATTAATAGGGGTTGATTTTTAGACCTTGTCGCCCCTCAAAATCAGTTTTCTTTTATGTCCACCCCTGGGAAACCGATTTCGACTTCAAGAGGTCGACCACTTTGAAAATCAATGGCTTAAAAAAACCATATGCATACAATTCTAATTTATATTCCTTACAAGTTCTGTCTAGCCAGAATGACAATAGGGGTAACATTTATCCAACTTGCTATGGGTTATTTGCCAAGCTTTGGTAATATTCATATAAATACTATAAAAAAAAAAAAAAAATGCTTTACTGTAAATAATAATTTAGGTTAGTTGAATAGGTATGTATAAAGGATTTATATTTTCAAATATCGTAATTTACTAATAAGACCTGTTTTGCACCACCATTTAGAAGTTGTTTTTTAGTTCCAAATAATTTAGATGTATAAAAAATAAGATAGAAAAGAAATGAATGAAAAATACACATGTAGCAGTAAATGATAATCATATAAATAAATGTATATGTGCAAACCATAAGGCATAATAACCTTGCAATTGATTTCCCAAATTAATACCAATCCTAACTCTAAATGCCACCCGTTCTATACGCATTTTGAGTGAATAACCCCACAGCAATACCTACATTGTAGTGTTATAGTTAGGTTGCACTTAGTATCGTAAGGTTATTATTGGTTTCTTACACGCCTTTGTGTAGGAGTTATGATTTCTTTTAAAAGTAATACTTGCCAACAGAATAGGAACAAAATAATGTAACTACTACAAAATAAACCTGGAGAAAAAATTCGAAAGTATAACATGAGCTAAAAGTCCCTAGTTTCTGCTAAAGTTGAGTTACTATAAGGCTTGATAAAGTATGTAAATTGGTAAAGTATGTATGTACGTATACTCCGCTGGTGCGAATAACCTATAAAATAATTTAACCTAAAAATAATCGAATGCACTCCAAAACCAAACTCATCGGTACTACTTGTGATAATTATTAATATGGAATAAAAATAAAACGAAAGGTGAAAAATAAAAACTAGCAGAATACCTTATTGTAAAATATTTTTTATGATTTCTAAAAAAGTAAATAATGCCTATTAAATCAAAATAAAATAATAAATGACATAGGGTTTAAAATAAGGCATTTAAAACAAATAAGTGTTACCATTCGTTCCAATAGGGGTCAGTTTCTGTGTCACTGTCTTGAGTTTCCATTTCACTTGATTACAATATAGCGTATTGAACAGCGAGGTACATCCCAACACGATTGACACACCAAGACTGGATTAGGTTATAAGAATCCTTGAATAGGCGAGCCAACGGTTACGTGCGCTAATACTAGGCTACCATCCAACTGATAATAAGTAGTCCTGTAGTGACATTCATTCCTGTCTTCCTTTTTACTTGAGATTAAGAGTGGAGGTCATTGAAAATAATGTGTTTCTTTTGATTGCGCGTACAATCCTTTTTGTGCAGTTTTTCTCATCCCTCTAATTTCCCGCTAGTCTCACAATCAGTGGGGGGGGGGCTCTCATAGGATCAAATATTAAAATATAATATACAAACATAATCAAATATTTATTATTATATTATATTGTACCGCAATTCGCAACAATGGCGAAGGAGCGACGTATTTGTAACTTTTCAAAAGTTGTATACGCTAAGAAATAGTAAGCGAGTCCCGTTTACATTTTTAAATGAATATTCTATTTGCTTTATGTGCATGTCCAACGGTCAAATTGTATTGTATAAATATTAGTCTTTCAAAAATTTAATAATGAGATCTATTTACATATGCTTTGGTCTCTTAGTAATTCAGTCATTATTAACAAGTCCATAAATGTCATTCAGTTAGTAAATGTTTTATTGATAGAGGGCGATTAGAATTCTGGAAGTACGGTTTGCCTTTTAGCAGATTTCCCTTAAGGTAAAACAGCTATTGAGGTCGTACTCATGACGCGATTTTCGAAAAATGATTTCAAATGTCCATAGATCCTACCCAGGAGATGACGAAAATAAGGACCGTTCAAAATGATATATATATATATATATATATATATATATATATATATATATATATATGCCTGTTAACGCTATAGCGGGCGCAATTTTTGTCTTATCACTACCATACTCGATATACGTTTAATGTAAAAATGAAGATCAAGTTCGCTAACGGCTAAAATCGGATCGGAGGAAGGGCCCCCTAAAGGGGGAATATCGAAAATTCGAAATATCTCCGTTATTATTCGTCGGATCGAAAATTTGTATAGAAACAATCTTATAGCAAATGCAATACTCTATAAATGAAGACCCCAGGCAAAGAACATTCCAAGTCACTTTTTCTTACTTTTGAGTAAATTGAAAATTAGTCTTTGAAACGTCATATGAAAATTGAGAATTGATATTTATTGAACAATAATTTTGTTTTGTACTGATCAAATAGATTTAAATTCGAAATAAAACTGTTCAATCTCCATTTTTGGTTATATTTATTAAAAAAAAAATAAATCAAACATAATGTCATAAAAAACAGTGAAAAAACAGTCTAAGTCAGTTGAAACATGGAAATAACATTCTATGTTCATACATAGGTTATTGGGAATTTATAAACTTTACATAAGAACACATTAAAAAGTCAAAGAATTATCTATTCAAATGTAATATTCTAAATCAGAAAACAATAAAAATCGTTTTCAAACTGCCAAAATTACTGTTACAAGCTAATGTTTCAAATTTGTCAAATATATTTGTGTTTCATCTCGACAGAATCTCTTTAAAACCTGAAGATCATTGTATTTTTCATTTGATATGTTCAAATTTTCAGAGTAGGCATTTGCTGGAAATGAAGTTGATATTCTTGATCTACCCCTATTGTCTTTGATGATAAACGAACTCCAAATACCATTGTAGGTGTTTCGCAGATGAATTGTTTTGGGATGGCGTGATGATTTTTTTTGTACTTGATCTCTGCTATTGGACGAGTTGGGAATCCTGATTTTTTTCTATATCCAAATTCAGAAAGAAACAATCCCCACTGCTTAAACAAGGATTGTTCACACAAAAATACTTTGAATGGTGACGGTTTAGATCTAGATGATGCGATATGTGCGACCCAGTCTTTTGGGAGTGCAATGGAATAATTTTTCATGTTGATTATTCCCATGTCCTTATCCGGTTCCATGTTTGTATTCTTCCACTGTAAATCAATCAGCTGGTTGAACATAGAATGATATTTCCCTGTATATGATTTTTTCCAGCTTTAATAACAGTGGCACAGAATGTTCTTTCCCCTTGATGAGTAGACTAGGTTGTAGTACTCGGCCTTAGCTACTAGATAGCGCGAAAACCTCATTTTTGAAAAAAATTGACTTAGAATGTTCTTTGCCTGTGGTCTTCAAATGGTTTTGCGTACGTTATTTGTTGTCTTGATTGTTAACCGAGATTTTTTCATTTTTTGGTTTTCGGTCTTCAGAAAACCCCCACTCCTACTTATGCCATATTAACAGAAAGCTGTTATATTATGAAGCACATTATTTGAAGCCTAAATTGAACTTTTACGTTTTGAGATAAATGCAAATACCTAACGCACGTGGAAAATCTGCTTAGTTAACACAGCCCTTGCGGTATGGACTTTTCCTAATCTGCGACTAGTTTCCCGCTAATCAGGGGGAGGCCTCTCGTAGGATCAAAAATTAAAATCTAATATATAAAAAATTAACAAATACTTATTTATTTGCATCACATTTCACATCAATGTCGATTGATCTGTAGCTTTTCAATAGTTGTACAATGTTCTTAATCCTCGTTGCATTTTTAAATAAATATTGTAATTTCTGTATGTGCATGTCCAATGTTAAATTGGGGGCTCAGGTTAGCCATGCGAGTTAAAGCGTTGACCTTTATCTCACATGGTAAACCTAGAGTGGCGAGTTCGATTCTCGCCTGGACAAGGGAAATTATTTAGTGACGAAATTCATTAAATAACGTCCTAAAATCCCACCCTGGCTAGAAAACGGTGGTAACCTGTAGATAACCCGTCCCGATTAGCCTTAGTTGCAAAAAGTGGACGTTAAATAAATAAAATAAATAAATAAACCAATGTTAAATTGTAATGTATAAATGCTGGTCGTTCAAAAATTGAATAATGAGGAATATTTACAAATGCGGTATCATTCAGTAAGTATATGTTTTATTGATACAGGACAGATACATTTTATTAATGCCAGTAGTACGGTTTGGCTTTTCCAATAACAATGTGTTTGTCGCGAAGAGCCAATTGTTAACCACCTTAAGACTACCTCTTTTGATAAACAATTAGTTGAGGATCATGCACAAATTAAAAGCAATAACAATGTTCCATGTTTTCCACCATGTATACTTTTTAAAACTCTAAAAGACATAGTCAAGAACAGAAACGTCACGTAATCTATTTTTTAGCAGATTTCCCTTATTAAGATATGGGTCTCCATGAAGCTTTTTGCCATCCAATAGCCTCCCAGCCCGCTAATTGCGTCATATTTAAAGCATATGTATATATTTGAAGTCCTACTTATAATACAATTTAATACTTTTAAAGTTAACTACTATTATTATTGGACTAATTATAGACACGCCGTAATGTACCTAGCATAGGGTTAATTATATTCCAGCTTATGATATAATTATGCAAACCTGATTTTATCGGGAGAATCGTGTCTGGTGCGCACGATTCTGCTCGCAAGCACACACATATTTATATGGATACATGTACAAACACACAAAATTCTTACTTACATGATCACAAACATATATACAAATTTGAAATAATAGTTTTGGTCTCATCTTGTTTTCATGGCCCTAGGCGTAGATCCATTCATGCGATACAGATCTATAAAATGGAATTTCGCTAAAATGTATTCGCAATTAAAAACAGAAATAATTATTCCAAATAACACAATAGACCCTTGTAAATAACACCGGAAGCCTATTATCGCTGGTTTTATTAGCGTTATCAGGGTTAAATGGTTAAATAACCTTAGAAAAAAAGCTTTATTCTTTGTTTTATTATTTATTTTATCAATTTGCAAACATGAAACAATATTTATAAAAATAGTCTGTAATCAATCTCATTGAAACTTTAAATACCTACGAATGTTCATCGTATTTGTCATTGGTTGAAATCGGACGTGGAACAGGGGATCGAGATATCTCCGTTATTATGAGCCGGTTCGTAAAATGTTAAACAACCAATCTTGTTAAACTATTGATAGTCTAGAATTGTTGGCCTATGCATTTTTTGTTAACTTAAATATTAATCGAGTTATTCATACTCTCTTGGTTTCAGACTCCATTAAACCAGCTTTTCTATTCATTGGTTTTTAACATAGAAATACAGAAGACGTGGTTAGATGAGATCATTGGTGTGTTATACCAGCAAAGGGAATCTATTTAGTTAGGCAGTCCCTGGGTGTGAGACTTTATTATATATATATATATTTCATAATATTTCACTTACTTTCTTTTTCTTTTTATTTAGTTATTAAGGTATTCTGATTAAATCCCATGTTTTTACACATGTGTACCTACACGTTTACACACAGCTTTTATTAGAAGTAAAACAAGTAGCAAAATAGAATATATCGAGATATTTAACTTTTTGTACGATTATAGAAAATAGAAATAGTTTTTAACATAATAACGAACAGTAATTAAATTAGTAATGCATGGTTCTGGGGTTAAGATAACAGTCTTCCAACCTGAAGAAGAATACTAATGGGCCTTTTGTTAAATTTATATTTTATATTCTGCTGAATTATACAACAGCTTTCTTAAATTACGATTGAATAATCCTATAGAATATTGAAGTACCTTAATGAAATTTTAGGACAACGGAACTTCCATCTTGAGCACATTTGCTTTCAAAACTGACTGATTTTTTTTTTTCGCTGAAAAGAGAGTTATTCCACATTCTGACTGAAAACTGAATGATTCGCCATATGACTGTCATCATAAAAAAAAAATATTTACCAACATGCTTTTAGCCGATAGGACAAAACAAGGATCCTTGGGAGCGACAAGACTAATATCAGCCAATTATATAGAGTACCTTGCACTGGCCTTGGGTCATAACCGGACAACCCTACAAACTTCAAAAACAGAAAAACAACTCTACGCGTACGCACAAGTTGCGTTAGCTAAACAGATTTCCCGCTTACAACTCCGTTGATATATTCACCAAGTCCGAGTTCAAATATACTTCCAACAAAGCAATGATAAGCAGGTATATGTGATATGGCTATCACAAGTCACCAAAATCCCATGTTTCTCTTTTACTAAAGCCCCGATGTAAACTATACATGGAGGGATTTTCTGAACGCTGAAAACGAATAGATTGAAATAACTCCGTTAATATTTGAGTCACAGAAAAATATATGGAACAACAATAGCATCGGTTCGCTATATTTTCCGATGCGACTAATAAAATTCACCAACTTAAGAAATCATGATTATTAGCGATAGAACCGGAGTTATCCGAGGTTACTTTCCTCCGGCGTCTTTGTGGGTAATTCTTATTGTTGTCGGTCTAAATCGGGTGTGATGGACAATCTAAATTTATTCAGATTGGTTAAGAACTCATTAGATCAGTTTTTATCTCCAAATTATCTCAATCAAGATTGCAAAATCTTGTGAGATTGTATCTTGCCGATTTTTTTGTTTTTTTTAGTTTAGTAATGTATCAATAAAATAATTTTTAATTTCCCGCAGCCATGTGTTGACATCATTAGACAAGTGTATTCCACTCGGAGCCACATATTACGAAATATAATTTAGACAACTGTCACTATCTTCCAGCTGATATATGTTTGTAGTTTAAAAACCATAATCATTTTTCATTAACGATGAGAACTACTATTACTCAAATTACTCCTGAGGATGAGGTAGAAAGATATTCTTGAATAACTCCTGTTTCATTGTACTTATGGAAAAGCGGTTTATTGTAAACATGTTTGAGCAATCTTATAAGATCAGCGTAACTTTTCATTCAGTATTTGTTTTAATTATGTTTTGATTTTTGAAATGTAATCTTGGTTCGGAAGGAGGCATATGCAACTTTTATACATCTGAAAGTTATCGAGTAATTCTGTGGCGGGATTTGGGACATTCTCTAAGTATATATATATATATATATATATATATATATATATATATATATATATATATATATATATATAGAGAGAGAGAGAGAGAGAGAGAGAGAGAGAGAGAGAGAGAGAGAGAGAGAGAGAAGCATCAGATATTTAGATAGATATTACAACTAATATTAAATTAAAAATATGCTAATCTGAACAAATCTCATTATTAGCTTTCGCTTAAGAAAATGAAAACGTTATTTATTAACGTCCACTTTATGGTGATTCGGGGGTACTTTTCTAGCCTAACTAAGGATTTTATTTAAGGAGATCGATTCTATATAAATTCCTATTGCCTAAGCGGGAATCGAACTCGAAAGTCTAGGTCGTATAAGATTAAGACTAACGCCATAACCCACCCGGCTAACCTGATACCCTTTTCCTCTAGAGAAATAAGCTACTAAGAATAAGTATTCACGACGTGGTTTCGAAAAACTTCATCTATTTTTCATTTCACTATTATTTTGATCGTCATGAAAGTCGATATTTTTTTCTTTAAAACTAAAGATCAAGTTTTGCGACCCAGGTAATTGTACCAGGTGAATGAGGTGATAATTTAATTTTATTATTATTTATTAACGTACACTTTTTGCTACTATGGGTAACTGGGGCGGGTTATCTCCAGGTACCACCCTCTTCTAGCCAGGGTGGGACTAAGGATTTTATTTAATGAGTTCAAATTTACGCGTTTAATACCCCCATTAAAATGCCCACCCCTTGTGTGTTAGTGTTTTGTGCTTATCTCTTAATGCTCGTGTATCTACAGTTTTTATTTTTATTTGGTTGATATTTAAATGTTCCATTATAAATTTATGATTAAGGTTATGAAGGGGTTGCCAAATTATAAATTTCTCTGTTATAATAAAAAGAAACTTGGCAATAGAAAAGTTTTGGATTTATATAGCTTAAATTTGAATATGCTAAAAGGCAAACCATAAATATAAATATTAAAATATTTTCCTGTTGTTTTAACTCGACAAACAAACAGTGAGTAGGGAAAATTAGAAGCAACTATTAGAACTAGAGATTATTTTTGACAAGTGAGTTTGAACAATCTATCTTGATGACGAAGTTATTACCTACCTGTTTTTAGCAATTGCATGCAACAGAAATAAATTATTTTGTCAGATAAGTTCTCAAACAGCTGATTAATTTCACAGAAATTAAAGGAAGGGGGCAAAAGAGGAAGGCAGTGGCTGGATGAGGTACTCAGCTGAAAGATTGCCAAACCCCTTGCGGATTCCCAACTCCCACCACCCGGGAAACAATGCAGAGTAAATCACTAGAATGAGAGACGGAAGACCCACTGGCACGCACACTAGTATCTCTCAGCGCCTTCAGGGAAAGAAAGACGGGTTAAGGAATTCCGGAACGATTCACTAAGAAATCACGCGAACTAGTTTCCCCATTGAGATTCGGATCTTTTTTCATAGCTCTCCACCTCAATTCGAGTCAAGTTCATGCTGCTTTAGTAACCTTGAAAGTATGCTAGTTTATTTATCCAATACGTATACTTAGTTTATCAGGCATCAGAAATTAAGGGTTAAATTAAATAGGCATACAAAAAAAAATAAATGTCTACTTCAACAAAGAAATAACGTTCTTCCTGAAAATGAATCCTCATATATGAATATAAAAACTTCTGTAGAATAAAATTAGCTATACTTACAGGACAAAAGCATTAACATCTTTAGCGTGTATTTTATTAAATAAATCTCAAAAAATTACTAGCTACTGTCACTTGAGTAATTTATTCTTTAAAACAGTTAGAAATAAGAGTGGAAGAACATTTTTTATCACCGCCGAAATATTTATATATTGTGAAATTAGGTATTACACATCTTGTTGATTTGTGTAAGATTATATGAAGCTGCTACTGATATACATTCCCGTCGAATATATTTTAAAGATATAATTAGTATATTGTCAAGAATGTCATTCATGGTGACATAATTTCGTGTATGAGCTCGGCTAAAACTATTTCAAAACGTCAAGTTGACTATAGTGTGGGAAAAGGAAAAAAATGAAATTTGTTCAAAACGTAAGCTGTTAGACAGTTGGCAACTACTTGAGTTCACATGCAAGGCAATTTCAAGCATAGATTATTCTGTGAAGTCTCGGTGATCATTTGGCTGAAAATGAAATCAAATAAAAGCTCAAAAAATAATGACTTACAGAGTTACACAGGAAGTTTTGAGAAAGAGCATTATTAGTGGACAAATGATGATAAATACCTTTTTCTATGTTGCTTGTTTGATCGGTTATGAAGTCGGCATAAGAAAGTCATAAAATAAAATGTTCGCGGGTACTAAAAATCACTATAAAGGGCCTATATTGTAGAGGGAGGAAGAGAGGTGAGCTGCCCTGTTGGGTTGGGCCGGGAGACTGGCTGTGTATTGATCCTGAGCTGGCGAGGGCCCGAGGGCGTCTGTGGGTGGGGGTTCCCGGGAGTCGGTCTGTCTGTCAGCTGCAAATGCCGATAATCCTTAAGGAAGGAATAAGGCGGGTAGGTCCGTCGGCTCTATGTCAACTGACCACTCGATGGACAAGGCCTCGATCCGACGAATCCCTAATCAGGTGCTATCGACGAACCTCCTAAATGAGGTTCGTAGTTCGTTCGAGTTACTTGTGCAAAGTAGTGAGTTCTCAGATCTATTTTACAAAACACCTGTTTTATTTAGCGAATTGCCTACTAAAGAAGAAGTCCGTCACGCAGGGGCTGAGTAAACTAAGCAGATTTCCCACGTGAAGATATACAATAGAGAAATCTGCCTAATAATAACAGTAGAAGTAAGGAATCTCTAAACCTATTCACGAGGGACGAATAGTTACGGAAACGGAATAGTTACGGAAAAACTTCTATTGAAAATGACAAGAAAGATGGGATTGAGAAAATTTCACAAGCTTTATTGATCCCAATAGCTTCTCTCTTTTTTTGATTTAGACTTAGTGAGAAATTTAATATAATTTTGAACAATTTTAGATAATATAAATGTACTAGTATATAGGAATAACATTTTTTTTAAATTTATTTAAATTGTTGTCTTTAATACCAGTCTAATGTTTATTAATTGTTTTTTTTACTTGATTTTAAAGTTTATTTACCGTGTTTAATTTTTTTTGTTGGTACAGTTTTTTGTTATTCTTTTATAATTTTATTTTTATTTTACATTGTTAAATTTTGAGCCAAATTACCTAGTTGTGGGTGCTGTTGTATAAATAATAAATATTCGCATAGAGCAATAATGTATCTGACTATAGCAATAATGTATAGAGTCTAGCTCAACATCCAAAATACCTAAGCTATAGGTTAGGTCAACATCCAAGACCTTCGGGCACTGACGATGATGCACTGCATCGAAAGCGCTCTGCCGTTTTAATAAATTGTGTCAGTGGAAGCGTAGCCAATTCTTCAATCCTACCTACGTTAGAAGTCACTTCCACCTGCCAGAATACGAACTCAGAATAATGTATCTGATAAGTTGGAGCAATTGAATTTTATTTATAGATAATCAATTATTGACATTGGCCCACTGATTGGGATATCAAAAATTTTCACCTATGGCTTCGGCGAAGTGGGAAGGATGATATTCCAGTAAAAGTACAAAAATATATGCCAAAAACTAGTGATAGCTTATTAAATGTACTTGAGACCCACGATTCGTTTGGAGGTTCCTAGCATTGCTCTGGGGGAGAGTGGTGGAATAAAGATCAACGAAGTGAAAGATTATTTGAGTCCGTTATTGATTGAAAAATCAGAGTATAGAAGAACTATTCATTTATTCGTAAACATGTTATTTATAAAAGATGAAAATCAAGGATATTCATTAAATGATTTCCTAAATCTGGAGTCGAATTTAACTATTTCTTTCAATTTATTTTCTATACAATTTTTCGATGAGAGCAGTTTTACCTGTTAGACTACAATGATAAAACACATTGAACCGAAGTTTCTGAAGTCGGACTAATTTTGAAAGTATACAGAAAGTAAATTCCTTAGATTTAATATAATTGGCTTACCAAACAGGATAATTTTTTTTTTTGCTAAAGGGTGGGAGGAGTAAAAGGTTATCTTGTGCGTCCATAATACAGTTGCATTCGATTCACCAAAGAATTTCCTTTAATTTATATTCCTTATATTTTTTGATATTGGAGGTTTAATTTTTGAGATTCTATGTCTCAAATGTTGACATTATCAAGCGTTGGGACCACAAAACTTCAAAGTTAAGAGACTTATTGAAAAGGTAAACTAAATTTTTTGTGTAATTATGATGCACGAACAATCAAAAAGTTATGAGGCACTTATGAAAATTTAATATTTTCTTCCTTTTATTTCAATATCGCCAATGTAATTGAGATATAGCTTTGGTTATTAAGGTAGGTTATTTAATGTCTTGTAAACGTGATTTAATTCTCTGCTTCTTTGCACAAGGAGGTTTGCAATAAGAAAACAATGCGACAACCAGCAAATCGAACATTCCTTTGACGTTTCCTGACTAAGCACTAAAGTTGCATAGCGAAACTAGAACGGATACAAAAACCTTTTTGAAGGTCCAGTTAGGGACCGCAGGAAGTTTACCAAAGAATGACAGTCATTCCAGTAGCAGATAACACACGAAAGCCTTATATAAAAAACCCATAGAGAATACGAAACTGAAAGAAACGTACAGAGAAACATTCGTTGGAATACAGTTGAATCGACCTTTATCCGGCTTGGTCTGGCAGTGTCGAGTTGAACTCAGAAGTGGTTGATTGCAACATTTAATTATTCTGGCAGATGCTGGCCATATGAAAGAAGACAGTGTTCTCCTGAGAAAATTAGTTAAGAAACCATGGCAAAATAGTAGAAACAAACTGGAGATAGAAAACCCGGAAAGACTGTATTTACCGTTCTCATACATAAGTTTGGTACAATTAATGTTCCTTAAAATACTAAATTTAATAAAAATCTTTCGACAGCCAATAAAAAACAGACATTTATTTGTATTGCATTAACTGAATTAACTTCTATTATCACATAACGAGTGACCATTCTAAGATTCTTTTTTCTAATGAAGATTTTAATATTCCATTTATTCGTTATTCTGTAGAAAGAAAAAATAGTATATATTCTCTGACTTACCCCTGGGATTTGGATCGGAATCTCGGCGGTCTCCATGATCTCCGGGATAAGATAGATCCTTCCCTGGTCAAACGGCTAGACGATCTAGATTTCAAGGAGCCCTGCCAAGACCATCCGGAGCTGATGCTGATTGCATCTGATGTATTCGTCGATTTGTCCGAAGTCGGTTTCGATCTTATGGAGTTCTGTCGGCTTAAATCTGTTCCGTTTGATTTATCCGGTTTTTCCTTGGACAAGATTGAGTTTTGTCTGATAATATCTACATGGTTAGACTGTTTTAGAACTTTCTGTTCACTTTCCACGCATTGTTTTCTTTCAGTTGAAATCTGAGTATGTAATTCCGAATGGTCATTGGAATTGACAGAATTCTGTCGAGAACATGGAGCTTTTTGATGCGGCACTTCTGAATCTGTAGAAATAGTTAAGCTACGCGCCTTGGCTTTCTCAGAATCTGAAGAACTGCAAGAGTTTTCGGATGTTTGCCTCTGTCTCGAAGTATTGGTACTAGATAGCAATGAGCTCTGCCTCATTAAAACCTCGTTATTACCAGAGTTCGTAACTTTGACAGGTATTTCTTTGACAGTGACAGGTGCATCTATCATGTCCTTGTTAGTTACAATGGGTTCTTCTGGGTCATCATTTTCAGCCCCAATATTTTCGCAGTATTCGGTGCTTTCTCCTGACGTTTCCGAAAATTGGCGTACATCCTCTAGGGGCTCTTTGAAAGACACTGAGCACCTTCTCGAATGACCCAGGGATTCTTGAGAAGCTTCCGAATTTTGGCGCGAAACACGTTCATTCTTAGAGATTTTCTTCGGAAAGGATGCAGAATCTCTTGACAGTCTTCTTCCCTGGCCTTCCAAAAATGTTTCAATGATATTTCCGTCTAAAAAAAATAAATATAAGATTAATTAAACTATCAGTAATTTTGAACTTAATAACTATAGATATTTCTTTATGAGGTTTCCTTTCTTTTTATTTATAATCAAAATAAACAAAACTAGATGAGTGTGTGTGTGTGTGTGTGTGTGTGTGTGTGTGTAAACAAAACACATTAATTTTTAGCAGATTTCCCTTGAGGGAAATCAGCTATTGAGGTCGTACTCATGACGCGAGTTTCGAAAAATTTCTTCAAATGTCCATCGATCCTACCCAGGAGATGACGAAAATGAGGTCCGTTCAAAATTTTATATATATATATCTATATATATATATATATATATATATATCTATATATATATATATTTGTCTGTTAACGCTCTAGCGGTCGCAATTTTTGTTTGATCGTTACCAAACTCGGAATTTAATCGTTTTATGTAAAAAGAAAGATCAAGTTCGTTAATGGCTGAAATCGGTCCAGTGGGAGGGGGGGGGGGGTTTAGAAGGGGGATTTTCGGAAAATTCAAAATATCTCCGTTATTATACGTCGGATCGAAAACTTCTATAGAATCAATCTTATTGCAAATTAAATTTACTATAAATATTGTTCTATACATTTATTCCCTATCTTGAATATTAACCGAGATATTTGCATTTTTATTAAATTAGGGCCGATACCGGATTTTTGAATTTCCCGCCAAAACCTAGTTCGGCCCTTTGCCGTAACTGTTGGGCTCTTGTATGGAGATTTCTCTATTGTATTACTTCACTGGGAAATCTGCTTAGTTTACGCAGCCCCTGCGTGACGGACTTTTTTTCCAACAAGCATTATAAGCTAGTAAATTAATTTCGAAGTCGCCTCTGATCAAATAGTGAACCAGTAATATGGCAAAACCCACCATATCCAATTTTTTATAGCCATTACACTCTTTCATACAATACTTTACTATAATTTATTTCATTCATTACACTTAGTAAGACATGGATGAAGCTATAACAATTAACTCCTGGCACTGTTAAACGTTCTATAGGATAATATGTGCATGTATGACAGAGTTGTGGGTTATCCGGAAAATCTTGAAACAAACAAATTTTCCGAGAAGTTTTACGAAAATTACTAAACCACAAAATTAATTAGGTATTGTAAAATGAAACTCTCGTTCACTGGAGGCTACAATAAAACAAAACTAGAATATCTTCATCAAAGCTGAATGTGATGTGCTTTTCAGTTTTTCCATTACAACCATACAATTACTAGCAGAATTAAATAATTAAAAATTCATGGAAATCGTGGTTTATACGTTTTTATTTATGTATAAAGATAAAAGATTTTAGTTACAAAATCCACGAATAGTTGTAATTAAAACCAAATCCGTTCTAAAATAACTGAAAATTTCAAACATTGATTTTTTTATTGATACCGACACAGTTCTTGTAAATAAACTGACAAAATAAATATGAGTTGAAAAAACAAATTACCAAATTTTATGCATTCAAGAAAATGTGGAAAAAATCAAATTAATCTCATTTCGATAGCAACAGTGAAATCACCAAGATTCCGTCCTACCATTCTGGGACAATATCGGATCTGGAGTGCACAGGGAGACCTAAATCAAAATTGCATTAGTTTTGTGTAACTACTCTTTGAAATTGGGTGGACCGTCTCGATTTGAGTTGCAATTTAAATAATATGACAAGTCATAAGTAAAACGGAATCAAACTTACTAAGAGTTATAATCTGTACTTTTTGTTTAAATAGTACTGAAATTAGTTATTAAGTATTTATTAACGTTCACCTAGTTCCTGTTGCCAAGATAAGAATCGAACTCACAACACACAGGTACATAAATTGACTAATAAAACAAAATATAGATGTCCGATTCAATAAAATAATTACTTTTTCCTGTCCTGTCAAAAATCGCTTATTGACTTTTAAAATTCCTCAGAAAAACATATTAGTAACTTTGCTGTGAAGTTTTCTAATTAGGACAATTTTCCATTGATGCAGTGGCATTTAAATTATAATTAAGCTAGACATTAAATAAAACAGCGAGAAAACACACTAAATTGTTATAAAATATCTATGGGATGCATTTACCCTTGAGCTAGAAACACTTGATAAAACATAGATATATATTAATGTAAACAATTGTTACCTAATAAGGTTAAAAAATAGAAATGAAAATTTGTAGAACATGTTTCAGAATGACACTTTACTACTTTAGATGACAGGTCGACAAATACAGGCTTGAGTAAACAAAAACGTTTACACACCAAGAGAAATGCAAGGGCATGCTCTACAAATACTTAAAACCTTCATTTATCAACAATGTAATTACCAACATTATTCTTCCATATCTCTGCAATGGATGGCTACAAGTGAAGGCCATACATTGAACTGAGTGAGAGAAACGAATACTTTACAAGGAAAGTTTTTAAAAAATATTTTTCTTCATATTAGTTCCTTAGGAAGTTTAACTTTGTCTTTTTTCTACCAAGAATACTTAACAATACCATTACCTAATATGCTACAAATTTACTTTTAGTGTTCCGCTTGCACCTCATGTGTGATCTATGAAATATTTCTTTTAGAGGTTCCGTTCTTCTGTTGTAGATACTACTTTAATTTGTTGAAATAACTTCGAAGTTCGATGTTCAATTTGAAACGGATTCGCTAGAAATTCAGAGACTGCTGTTCTCCATGGCTTAAATTGAGTGTATATAATATCGTGTAGGAATTCATCTTCACCTCTAATATCAGCGGAGTTATTAATATTTTTAGTAGATTTCCCTTAAGGGAAATCAGCTATTGTGCTATTGACGCAATTTTCGAAAAATGTCCATGGACCCTGCCCAGTAGATGAAAAAAATCTGGTCCTTTCAAAATTTTATATATATTATATGAATTACATATTACATGAAAAGTTTTTATTTTCATTCAGTTGCTGCATGATGCAATATTCGACCTGTAACACAGGGATGAAAATGGTTTCCCACAAAAATGTGAAGACGGAATTAACTTACGCTCTAAATAACCCGTCCTTTTTTTACACTTGCCAAAAATGTCCACACTGTTGACTCACTCTCTCGTTATGCCTTGGATATATAAAGCGACGATAATTATTGACGAATTTATGTGTTGACTTCGGGCTCAACCTCTATGCCTAGTGCTAATAAAAGACAATATTTCCCATTTGTTCTGCTCTCAAGCACAAAAAAGGTTGTAGCATATTTTATCTGAACACGTGTTTTTATTCTTCATCTCATATCATGAAAACAAAAGCCTATGTCCTATGAATTTACAAAACATATGTTTAGACCTAACCTATATCTTACAAGTAGCCAAAGAGATATAAATATAAAGACCCTTCATTATAATATTGAGTCCCTAAAATTTCCAAAGACAATTTCTTTTATTTAATTATTTATCCAGAGCTTAACTCTTCTTCGTGACTGGGTTATCCCCAACACCTTTGACATTTCAGTTTTCCATCAGTATCTGGTATCCTTCAACTGCCGACCAGAAGTCCTTCCTCGGTACATTTAGCGATCTCTGCCCAGCCCTGACACTCCATCATACAAGTTGTTTCTGGGTAGCCTGTTGGGTTCCATTCTCTCGACATACCCCGAGTAGCGCATTCTTCCTTCTTAATAGCACAGGTTCATCTTACAAATCCATTAGTTTGACATTGTTCCAGATCCCCCTTTGCTGCTCTCACTAGACTCCAAATACCTTCCCTCCCAGACTAGGAGGGATCACGAGATTCCCTTGGTGGGACGATGAAATTTCACAAATTTGTACTAACGCTTTCCTGGAGAATCAATTAAAAGAAGAGCTAAAAGCAGAGAAAAGAATCTTATTTCTGCTTAAAACCTAAGTTCCCTGTCACTATCCCTCCTGTAGGGAATTCAACTGGGAAACGTAATATTTTCACCAATGATTAGCTCATTGTCACTCAATGGCTGTTGTATGTGGTATCACTAGGCTTTGACCATTTTATAACTTTTAAAAATCTTAAATCAAATCAAAGAAAAATTTATGTTCTGAACAAATTTGTTATTTTCATTTTTTTAGAATGAAAATTATATTGAAGAGGATACTGGTGAACATATTATTTGAATTCGTATTAAACTCACACTCGGTTGTGGAAAAGCATAACAATTCTATTGGCAATCTTTAAATTTCACTAAGAAATTCTTATGAAGCATCAATAAAGTTCTATTTGGCTTTTCGATGGCGGAGGTCAATATTTTGAAATCATTCAGTTTATGAAATTGAAATAAGATTAATATTAAGTAAAAAAGTATACTCAAAACAAAATTTAATACTTTTTTCTGCCAATAAAAAAATTGAAAACACATTTTTCAACATTCTTCTTAATTCCATTCAGGGAATATCTTGTAATCCAATGAAATTCAAGTTGGATACCGAAAAGCTTAAGTTTGATATCCGCAAATCAAATCAACTTTTAAAACTTAAAAATAAACTCTAAAAACAATTTATATTTAAAGTTTTCGCATTATATCTATTAATTTCATAAATAAGTTACATATTAATAACATGAATATAACTTGGTTATTCATTTTAGTTCTATATATTTTAACTGTAAACTAAAAAATATAATGGAACATTGGAATATTTTGAGACACTTTTAGGTAATTGAATAATAAACAGGCAATTTTTCTTAGAATTCGAAGAGTTTAATATAAACGAAAAAGAGGCCCGTTAAAAACTATATATATATTTGTCTGTTAACGCTCTAGCTATATTTGTATTATCGCTACCAAAATCGATTTATAATAGTTTTATGTAAAACTAAAATTCAAGTTCCTTAATGGCTGAAGTTGGACCAGGAATAAGAGGGGGATTGGAAAATTCAAAATATCTCCGTAATTATGAGTCGGATCATAAAAGGTTATAGAAACAATGGTGTTAAGCTATTGATGATCTACAATTGTTCTGGTTATTCAAATAAAGGGTTAGAACCGCCAATATAAATAATACTGTACAATTGTTCTTATATTCATTTTTTAGCAGATTTCCCTCAAGGGAAATCAGCTATTGAGGTCATACTCATGACGCGAGTTTTGAAAAATTTCCTCAAATGTCCATCGATCCTACCCAGGAGATGACGAAAATGAGGTCCGTTCAAAATTATATATATAAATATATATTTGTCTGTTAACACTCTAGCGGTTGCAATTTTTGTTTGATCGTTACCAAACTTCATATTTAAGCGTTTTATGTAAAAAGAAAGATCAAGTTCGTTAATGGCTGTGGACCAGTGGGACGGGGGGTTTAGAGGGGGGATTTTCGAAAATTCGAAATATCTCCGTTATTATGCGTCGGATCGAAAAACTGTATAGAATCAATCTTATTGCAAATTAAATTTACTATAAATATTGTTATATACATTTATTCTGTATCTTGAAATCTTGAACCGAGATATTTGCATTTGTATTGTGTGTGTGGTCGGCAGGAGTCGGCTATGTTCGGGACTATCCACCGAGAGCAAGTGCGGCCGTTTCTGTAACTATTCGTCCCTCGTGAATAGGTCTAGAGATACCTTCCTACTACTGTTATTAGGCAGATATCTCTATTGTAAAACTTCACGTGGGAAATCTGCTTAGTTTACGCAGCCCCTGCGTGACGGACTTTTTGAAACTTAAAAATTAAGCGAGTAATTCGTACTTTATTGTTTTTAGTCAGATAGGCTGTGAGATGAGATCACTAGTGTGTATTACCAGCACGTGTGAAATCTGTCTACACAGTCCTGTTTGACGGACTTTTTTTTTTTAATAACTATGGTAAATGATCAATTTTATATATGAATAAATATTGTTGGAATAATGTCGGAATATTTCTATAAACTTAATAATGTGAAAATATTATATACATTAGAGGCCCTTCTATGGAAAATATATTTTATTTCTCCTCTCAGTAGTTCATATGTTAATTATATTGGCCTTCATAGCTATCTGTAATTTTTTGTAGATTTCAAAGAATAAACGTACAGTTGTTTTTAATCCAATCAAAACGTTTAAGGGATATGTTAAATACTGTTAGGAATCTCACTGTTCATATATCATTAATCATATCGTCATAACAATAAATCATATCAAATAACAATAAAGATTTGAACTACCTCTCCTCCAAAATAATTGTTGTTCTTCCTTTGATAACGGCAACAAATCTACATTAGAAAAACATTGTTATTGTTTATTTCTTTAAAAGCCGAAGATAATAATAATTATGATTCATAATTTGTTTTAAACTCCAACTCTCGTCCGAAGTATTAGTCACCTGGCACTTCAGATACACATCCATAAAAAAGGATAACTTTTAAGATATAAGGAATAGTTATTGCGATAAGAATCGATGCCCCAATATAAATGAATTTATTAATAGACATGTTTTAAGCAGTTTCCCTGGATCGTTATGGTAAATAGGCTGTTTGATAATAAACACCCGTCAATCAATTCGATAATAATAGCATTTGTAGATGTTATTGAATGACGTGACAATTTGCAAGTATAATGACTATAGTTGACGACCTTAGATGAAAGAATAATCAATGCTGCTTGGTAATGACTTCAGAAAAGACATATGATTAATTTGGTAATAAAGCGAAACAGTAAATGCCGTGTCAGCAAATTTGCTGTCTAAGATTTTGAATGTTAAACACACACATGCTATCTCAAATAATTAAGAGATAAATTTAAAGATAGAAAATATTATCTTGTTCTTTTTTAAGCAGATTGTACTGACGCGATTTTCGAAAACTTTCTGTTCAACATTAGTCCGTTTATATTGCTGTTTACCACTCAACCGGTCGCAATGTTTGTCTTATTGTAATCAAACTCGATATATAAGAGTATTATATAAAATTAAATTGAAGCGTTGAAGCTGAGGAACCTCCCCTGGAATATAGAAGGCAAATGCTGAGTTTTAAATTTTTATCCCAGTCAAAGGCATTAGACAAACCATGTGTAAATACATTTTTAAATAACATGTTTTTAAATAAATATTCTCAAACCTGTCCCAAACAGAAACCGCCTTTAATCCGCCTTCTTCAAAATAACAACATTCATCAATTTCATCCAACACCAATGTACCATAACACTACACTTACACTCCCCCCTTGGAGAGTAAAGAAATATCAAATTGATTTAAAGCTAACACATTATCAAAAATCAAACCCTCTTTCTTCAAAATTTTATCACACACCGTTCAAGGCTATAATTTCACCAAACCCTAACACTCTATTCATTTTCACAGACGGATCTAAGACCGACCACGGGACGGGATCAGCCGCCACTATCAAAAACAAAACTTACAAAGTTAAACTACACGACAAATTAAGTACTTATACTGCAGAACTACAGGCCATCATACTAGCACTTTCAAAATTAGAAAACAGATCACACCAAGTAATTTTATGCACAGACTCTTTAAGTTCTTTACTTTCCTTGGGAAACATCTACTTTAATCACCCACTAATTACAAAAATACTAGAACTAATACACGCACTAAACACTTGTAATTTTAAAATGTTGTGGTTACCTGGACACAAGGACATTAAACAAATGACTGATTTCGACAATCATGCAAACCTAGCAACAAAAATGACTACTACTGACGTAACTATACTAACACCAACAGACCTCAACAAGATTGTACAAACAAAAATACTCCAAGACTGGCAAAAACACTGGTTACGTACTGACAACAAACTATTGGAAATAAAACGCAATGTTACTGGATGGACAAAAAACAGTACGTATATTCAAGAAGAGATCAAGTCGTCCTCACAAGACTACGTATTGGAAATACATACCTGACATTCTTACATAATGAAGAGAAAAGACAAGCCTACTTGTACTCATTGCAACACTGGACTAACTATAAAACACCTACTAACAGAATGCAGATTACGAGATAACTTAAACATACCACATGACTTGAACGAACTGCTGACTGAGGGTAGCCCACATATTGCCACGATTCTGACATATTTAAAACAATTGGGCAGTTTGAGAATATTTAATTCCATATTTTATTTTGTTGAATGTGTGTGAGTGCGTGTGTGTGTGTATGGCGTATTTAAATTTGAATGATGCCTGTTTTTATGAATAGTTTTGTTTCAAAGTTACCAAGTTTTCTTTTCACTTATTTATTTACCACCTGCATTTTACAATAGTTCTATGCTGTGTTCGTGTTTCTTGTCTCTTTTGTGTTATTTTGTTTATATGTTTCTTGTTATTTTGTTGTGTTCATGTTTCTTGTTTCTTTTGTGTTACTTTGTTTTGTTATTTTGTTTACTTGTTTTTTGTTTTTGTCTTGTTTTCCCCCTTGTTTAAGAAGAGCCAAGTCACCCAAGTTGCGGAGCTCTACATAATAAATAAATAAATATAAAATTAAAGATCAAGTTCGTTAATGGCTCAAATCGGGCCAGGGGAAGGAGAGGGAGATAAAATTTTAAAAATCATAAATGCCATAAAATGGCAGATCGAGAAACTATAAAAATAATCATGTTACCAATTTAGTTTTCTATAAACGTTGTTTTGTACTTCTCATTCTCAAATTTTAACTGAGATCACCGCATATTTTGATTTTCTGCCTTTAATCATGGCACGTTAACTATATATCATGATACGTCTTATTCCAGGTTTAAGTACCAAATAATGTTTTCAAAAGATCTTTACTAGATCAGATCCATGCAAATAAGTTGTGACTACTTCAATTAAGATTTTAGGATCTTGATTCAAAAATATTTATTTAATTCACAGCATACTCTGGTATTTAACCGATTCAATCAGCATTAAGGATCATATTCGTTAATGGTTGAAATTGGACCAGACATAAAGGGGGATTAGAGGTGGAAATACAAAAATTCAAAATATCTCTGTTATTATAAGTTTATAGGAATGTGTTATAAAATCAATTTTGTTCAACTAATTATGTTCTACAATTATTGTTTTATACATTTTTCGTAATTCAAAGATTAAGGGAGTTATTCCTACTTTCTTGTTTCCAACCTCCAGTAAACCCCCACTTCTACTGATGGGATTCTATTATAAGTAGAGACTTCGAGATTACTAGTGTTTAGTACATTTTTCTTGTTCATGTTTCGTTTTCTAAAATATTTGAATTTGTTATATTCATAAGATGGAATGGGCTTTCTGTTTCTGGTGTATGTCTTTCTACAACTTCTATGGTGAAGCTTTTCTCTCCATCTTTCCTCACGACCTTTCGTTACTTCAACACTTTATAAAACTGAGAGTTCTTTAGAATCCTGACTTCTACTGGCGTCTTCAGTGGAAGCAGTCACCCTGATTGTTGGTTTTATTATAACTCATGTTCCTTTTATACCACATTTCCACAAAAACCTTTGGCACCGCGGATCAACAAGAATAGCTTAACGACCAGGCGTTTTTTTGTTCTTACAGAAATGATGAATTGTCTAGTAGTGTAAACAATATACTTCCCACCCATCCGAATGTGCAAAATGCTTTTCCCACCATTCCATTTGGCCTTGATGGAAGTCCGCCTTGTCTTAACAAGATTTATTAACAGACGGACACAGATTTGCAGTGTAAATAAAATGATAACCCGATCTACTTCAACAATACTGGGCATTACCTATTCGCCTTTTTAATAAAAGGCAAAATGACTGCAGTACAGAAATTAGTTTTCTTCGGCTTAAAATATGATGAATAACAGGTTGTCACCAGGAAAACCAATTGTGACAAGCAACCAAGTTCCTACGTTTGGAGCTGTGTATGGATCTTACATATTTACGTTTTCTTTAATCTTTTTCTGACGGCCATTCAACCCGAGAAAAAAATAAAAATCAATGACTTTTCAGCTAAAGCTTCTTTTTTTCCCCCACCTAAAAAAAAAAAGCTAAAGCTTCAGCACCCTGATGTGATCGAAAAAATTTTGGAATCCTTTCATCATTCATGGAGCATGGGATCCTTTCTCCTAAGCAGCATTATAATGTCATCTTCTACGCCAAGCTCATCACAGAATGGTCAAAAAAACTTTCCAACTTCAGTGAACAGATGTTCCTCACCAAGCCGCGTTGAGTGATTCCGAAATCGCAGGGCTTCAGAATGATTTAAAATGGTGACAGATGTCACGTCCTGCAAGGATTGTATCGCCCAGACTTTAGTTAGTAATGAAATAATTACTGCTCGTATTAAAAATGAACTAACCACCTTTATTGTAAAACTGACGAAGCCATGGCAAGAAAGTAACAAAGATTCGGAATATTTCATGACCTGCTGCAGATTCTTCAATATATAACTTTTTCAATTGTTTAAAAAGTAGAATATATATGTAGTCAAGAGTTCTTTCAAAACATAAATATTTCTGAATTCCTGGTGGGTAAAAAAAAACTCTTACTCTTTCTATCAGCTTTATAACAGTAGAAAATATTGTTACGTTTTATTACCAAAACCAGTAATAAACGTTGTTAATAAGAGTTCTTTGGATTGCAAAATTAAATACTCGCAAGTTTCACAGTTTTTATCACCGCACAATTTATTTCACAATGCACAATACACTTGGTAATTATTGTTAATTACTACTCACAAGTATACACTGATAGCGTCACTGTTCTTCAGATTACACACTCCAATAATTCACTGACGGTCACTGAAATTCACAGAAAGACGGCACTGCACTGTCCTTTACTTCGCGGCACTGCACTGTCTTAAACACGGCACTAAACTGTTACTTACAGTCACGGCACAACACTGTTCTTCTTATAAAAACACTTTACCGCACTGCACTAAGTCGCACTGTAGCACTGATGTGAACATCAAGACAGGTGAGAATAAAACTGACTGCTCGCGGCTGCCCGGTTCTTTATATAGGTCGTCGGCATACATCAAAGGGGAATTGTCTGGACCCTTCGACGCGGGTCTAGTAGGACCTCGATCCTCTGTCGGCTTCTTTGATCTACGTCGCACTTCCCAAATACGCGACTCTCACTCTGAAGGATTATTCATGTATTTAATTTTCGCAACAATATATTACTTTCAAATGAAATATTATCAAAGAAGTGCAGAAAAACATTTTATATTTTTCAGTTTAATAGAAGTACAAGCATGTTATGTGATGCCCACATCGGATTTACTGTTCAGTATCGGAAGTACACTCTCAATGGATTAAAAGCTCATGTTAGTTCAGATGCCAATGGTTGCAAAGCGGCTATTAATAACACTTAATTACACGACTCAAGTGGTAATTTCCTTATCATTAGAGCACATCAATGAGCGCAACACAGATGGCAGTGAGTAACGTCGTACTGATGGAGCTGTTTGACAAAAATGACATCAGCTGTGACATTAACCAGAGCAATCCAATTATTGGGACATATGGCAACCATGCAGCTCTCCAGGCTGCCCAAGGTGATGTTATATGGCAGTGGTCGGCAAAACTTTTATAGTGGTCGGCCAAATCTGCTTGTATAGTAATCTTTTATTACACTAAATAAGTGATACCTTTATATCACACCGGAGTTCGCCGAAAACATAAGATAAATTTCAGCCGGTAGGTTGTACATGGTTTGTGTTTACTTTTACGAAAACTAATAAAATTAAACTCGATGTTCGTTACGTATTTTTACGACAATATAAAATTTAAGTACCTATCTATCTTTTAACTTAAACAAAAAATTATACATGTTTTCGATTTTTAGAAGAATTTTAATTTATCAAAATAAGATGTAATTTTTTCTTACAAAGTTTTTTTTTTTTTTTAAATGAAAATATTATTGCGCCTTATGTGGATATTTGTGCCAGAGCCGGATTTAAGGAGCCAAAGAGCCACATGCGGCTATGGAGCCGCACTTTGTCAACCACTGTTATATGCAATCCTGGGAATAATGAAAATGATTCCCCACGTGCTGGTATGAGAAATTAGTGATCTCATCTCACCATAAATCCTTTATTAATAAGTAAAATCCGATGAGTAGAGTGGGAGTTTATTGAAGGCTGAAAACAAGAAAGTTCGAATAACTCACTAAATATTTGAGCTAGGAAAAAATGTCCAGAACAAAAATCGTAGAACATAATTATTTGAACAAGATTGGTCTTTTTCTTTCTATCCGACATATTATAAAGGAGATAATTTGAATTTTCACAGTCCCCCCCCCCAGTTGTCCATAAACGAATTTGATCTCCTTGGTCGAATCGATGGACATTTGAAGAAGGGAGACCTGAATAGCAGATTTCCCTTAAGCCAAAGGTGGGTTGATGATCCGGAATAGGATTTGAGACAGAGTATAGTTGACTGATGGCTTCCTGGTCCAAGGTGGCGGTTACATTGGCTCAGGCCCTTCATGCACACATGTGCCAAGAAAAGAAGTATGTAACATCAGTTGGTGGCTGAAAATTGTGTAATATTTAATGAGAATGATATTTCCATGACTAGTAGAACAATAAAATAATTCCAATAACAAAACCTTTGAAAGTTGATTCCACATTCACGATACTTTCGGGGGATGCATGACCTTTGTAACCAGGGTACAAGTATCTCTTGAAACGTCTCAAGATAAAGGAAATTCAATGATTAATGTTAGTGATTCAGAAATACAGAACAGCATACGTCGCCCAGAGCCTTTTTCTTTGTTAAAAAAGTCTACAATGCAGGGACTGCGTAAACTAAGCAGATTTCCCACGTACTCGTATGGGACACTATTGATCTTTTCTCACCATATATTTTCTATTTCTAAGCAAAATTCTGATGAGATGCAAACTATTACAAAGACTGAATAACTCCATGTTCTGTAACATTTAACGATACGACTCAAATCCCTATACATAGTTCGGTTTCAGTCATTATAGTATTTACAGACTCCACCTGGCGATTGATCTCGTGAGAAGGCAAACCTGATTTTCAGGGGACCAAACAGGGGAGAAAGAGAGTGCAGGGGAGCACCACAAGGACGTGCAGGTGTTTCCCATTGCCTTCTGCATCGAACTATCCAAAGGCGTCATACGAAAAATTCCATGCATACCAGTAAAGGCATGAGTGGAGAAAATTCGAGTTGTTAGATAGCCATCCCTCGGTAGCCTGTAGCCTGCATAAGCCGACTAATGACAGACTATTAGCCAGTATGTGTATGCAGACTACAACTTTAATCTACTCTCCAGTCTTGCCCCACTCACATGTTGTAAATGAGAATTTAGACTGGGAAGGGGATTCTAGTCATTAACGACCCTGAAATTAAGCGTTCCATGAAAA
>CM032230.1:124772500-125142500 GCA_019009955.1 Riptortus pedestris | reverse complement strand
ATTATATATATATAAATATTATATATAATATTGAAATATAATATATATATTATATATATATATCTGTTAATGCTCTAGTGGTCGCAATTTTTGTTTGACCGCTACCAAACTCGTTATTTAAACGTTTCATGGAAAACTAAAGGTCGAGTTCGTTAATAGCTGAAATCGGGCCCGTGGAAAGGGGAATTTAATAAATTTTTAACTATCTCCGTTATTATTGCCTATAAATTTTTTTTATATATATATTCCCTCTACCTTGACTATTAATTGAGATTAAGAAAATTGTTGGCCTTCAGTAAACCCCCACTTCTACTTATGTCATATTAAAAAGTCCAACACGCAGGGGCCGCGTAAACGAAGCAGATTTCCTATGTGCATCACGTATTTGCATTTATCTCAAATTTAGGCTTCATAATATAACAGCTTTGTTAATATGACAGGGTTGGGGGTTTACTGATGGTAAAAAACAAAAACTGCAAATATCTCGGTTAATAATGAAGATAGTAAAAAACATACATAACTACATTTATAGAACATTACATTTGCAATAAGATTGGTTCTATACAACATTTTGATCTGACGCACAATAACGGAAATATTAAGACTTTCGAAATCCACACCCTCTAACTGGTCGGATTTCAGCCGTTGATCTCCAGTTTTACATAAAACATTTAAAAATCGAGTTTGGTAAATACCAAATAAAAATGCTACCGATCTAGCGTTAACAGAAATGTTTGAGAAGTCGAGTACTGAGTACGACCTAAATAGTTCATAACCTTAAGGGAAATCTGCTAAAATAAGCTGTTAAATCAAACACTTTATTTGAAGCTTAAATGCCAAATAAATTAAATTATTTATTAACTTAATTTATTTAGTATTTAAGCTTCAAATAAAGTGTTTGATATACCAGCTTATTTTTATAAAAAAAATGTTATAAAAATACCAAATATTGATTTCAACAGATACTAGGAGAGATATGTACATGCAAATGCTCATTTTTATGGCGCTATCATTTCATATTTTAGGGTCATAACTCCAAAAAGTTTATTTGACTCTGTATTTGAGCACTGTATCACTGAACACTGAAGCTTATAATCAGACTGAACATTGAAGGTTGAAATCCAACTACTGGGTTTTGAGGGAGAGTGAATTTAAAAATTGAAAAAATCTCCATTATTATGAATCGGTTCAAAAAATGTTATAAAGCAAATTTTGTTAAACTAGTGCAGAACAACAATTCTTGTTCTATAAATGTTTTCGTAACTCAAATATTAAGCAATTATTCGTACTTGTTTTCAGTCTTCAGAAAAATGCCCACTTCTACTTCGGATTTTAGCAGATTTTCCTTAAGGGAAATCAGCTATTGAGGTTGTACTCATGACGGAATTTTTTGAAATTTTTCTCAAATGTCCATCGATCCTACCCAGGAGATGACGAAAATGATGTCCGTTCAAACTGTGTATATATTTCTATATCTATCTATCTATCTATATATTTGTCTTTACCGCTCTAGCGGTCGCAATTTTTGTTTGAATCGTTACCAACTCGATATTTAGTCGTTTTATGTAAAAAGAAAGATCAAGTTCGTTAACGGCTGAAATCGGACCAGTGGGAGGGGGGGGTTTAGAGGGAGGAATTTTCGAAAATTCGAAATATCTCCGTTACTATAACGTCGGACCGAAAATTGTACAGAATCAATCTTATTGCAAATTACATTTACTGATAAATATTGTCATATACATTTATTCTCTATCTTGAATATTAACTGAGATATTTGCATTTGTATTCTGCGTGTGGTCACCAGTAGGCTATGTTTCGGACTTTCCCGCCGAAAGCTCTGGTGGCCGTTTCCATAACTATTCGTTGTCCCTCGTGAATAGGTTTAGAGGTTAAGTTAATTGTTTTTTGGGGCTAGAAACTACTGGGGTTATTACCCCTAAATAATGTTTTAGGTTATAGAGGTTTCTTACTACTACAGTTGTTATTAGCAGATTTCTCTTTTTCACGTAAAACTTCAAACTTCACGTGGGAAATCTGCTAGATTACGGCAGCCCCTGCGTACGGACTTTTTTTATTTTCCAAATAGAGAATATTTGGTGAGATGAGACCAGCAGTGTGACGAGCCAGCAAGTTGAGTAATCTGCTTAATTTACGCAGCCATCGCGTGACGGATTTTTTAATAAAATGAATTGCATCTCAGAAAGTAATTTAACGTGACAAGTAAATACTTCAATAAGTGCCATTTGAAAAACCTGCGCTCCTTCCTCGTCAAATGAATCAGCAGAAAGCGCGTGGATAATTAGGACCTTGAAAACAACCAAACAAAACTTCGCATATAATCTTACTAAGTTACCCGGCTTCTCTTGGCAAATCATTAGAGGCTGAATGATGATGGTATTTTTTTTTTTGGCGAGGCTTCAATGTGTGCAACTACAATTCCCGTCTGAGTGTATTGTTTTCCACAAGGGTCTGGCAACTGTAGTGGATATAATAGACATTTTAGTTTAGAAGAATAAATGAAAATAAGTTCGATAACAAATGAGGAAGGGTGGGGGCGAAGATTTAAAACCTCCCTAATACGAATCATACTTGGAACTATCTTATAAGTCTAATAATATGCCTATTTAAAAACACTTTAATGAGTACCTAATAGTAAAATTGTTGACAGCTATAGTTTTTAGTGCATATCTCGTGTATAAATCGTTGTACGACAAAAGTAAAGATAACAAAAGTTACTCTAAATATCAAAAGTCTAAAGTTTTACAGTAGAGAAATCAGCACCACCGTGAGTAAATACAAACGGTAATGAGAAATCTTTCAGTTAATTTTAATAAATTCCCAACTGAAACTGCTTCTGAATTGTAAGAATAATTTATATTTTAATAACTCAAATTTTAGTAGTCCAATAACTAAAGACGGGGGGGGGCGGATGAACAGAACGTATTTGCATAAATCTCACAAAGTAACGAAGGTAAGGTCAGTTTAGAAACGACAGGTAAGGTTAGAAGAAGCTTCCACCTGAGCCGAGCGATTACGAAAATGGCCGACCTAGTCCGAACTATACCCGACCACATGCTTCATAAAAATGCAAATAAATCGTTTAATATTGAAGATACAGAATAAATGTATATAACAACATTTATAGTAAATGCAATTTGCAATAAGATTGGTTCTATACAATTTTTCGATCCAATGCATTAAAACGGAGATAGTTTTGAATTTTCGAATAATCCCCCTCCCTCTAGTCCGATTTCAGCCCTTAACGAACTTGATCTGTCTTTTTTTACATAAAACGGTTTTAAAATATCGAGTTTCGTAACGATCAAACAAAAATTGCGACCGCTAGAGCGTTAAACAAACATATACATATACATATATAAAATATATATTATATAATATATATATATATATATATATAATATATATATATATTAACGATCAAACAAAAAATTTGCTACCGCTTAGAGTTTTAAACAGACATATATTATATAATATATAAATATATATATATATAATATATATAAAATATATATATAGTATATATATATATATTATATATTTGAACGGACCACATTTTCGACATAACCTGGGTAGGATCGATGAACATTTGAAGAAATTTTTCGAAAATCGCGTTCATGAGTACGACCTCAATAGCTGGTCGAATAAACAACCTTCTGACATGCGCATGGTTACCGTAAACCAATAGGAAACGAAATGCTGTGATTCATCATATTATACCTCTCTTTCAACCCCCACTCCTGACCGTCCCTTATACATTTTAGCAGATTTCCCTTGAGGGAAATCAGCTATTGAGGTCGTACTCATGACGAGAGTTTCGAAAAATTTCTTTTCTCAAATGTCCATCGATCCTACCCAGGAAGATGACGAAGAATGAGGTTCGTTCAAATTATATATATATATATATATATATATATATATATATAGTATATATATATATGTGTCTGTTAAACGCTCTTAGCGGTCGCAATTTTCGTTTCATCGTTACCAAATTTTATTTTATTTATTTAAATTTTTTATTGTAAATTAAAGATCGAGTTCGTTAATGGCTGAAATCGGATCAGTGGGAGGGGGTTGGTTTTAGAGAGGAGATTTTCGAAAATTCGAAATTCTCCTTTACTATATATATATATCGATAAAAATATATATATAGAATCAATCTTATTGTAAATTAAATTTACTATAATTATATACATTTATTCTGTATCTTGAATATTAACCGAGATATTTGCATTTTTCGGTTTTCACCTTTCAGTTACCCGAGATGAGATCGGCTAACTTCGGGTCTAGTCGTGACTTTCCGTCAAGAGCTAGTTCGGGCCTTTCCGTATTGTTCGGCTCTCTATTCTGAAATTTCTCTATTGCAAAACTTCACGTGGGACATCTGCTTAGTTTACGAAGCCCCTGCGTGACGGACTTTTTGATATAGTTTATAATCATGGAAAGAGCTAATGCATGTTCACATGACAAGTTTAGTTTAGTTGGGTTGTCATTTGTGCCCGATAAAATTGTTGACTCCGCTATAGTTTTTAGCGTATAATGACAAAAGTTACTTTAGCATAACAAATTAAACAACTTTTTTATGTGTACGTCTGCCGAAAAATCCAATAGGTATCGATTATCGCGTTCTTTCATTCCAGTCCTTCTTTACAAACCCCCACTCCTTGTTAGTCCCTAGAAATGTAAATATAGCTATATAATAATGGAGGATTTGATGCTAGTTCACATACAGTTTTGTTAAGTTCGGTTCTTATCGATAACTTCTGCTATTGTTTTAGCGTATATCTCATTTTTACTTTGATATACGACAAAAGCGTATATAATAAAAGTCACTCTTAATAACAAACTGGATACCTTCGGTTATGAGAATGTTTGCTAAAAAAACCGATAGGAAACGAAATATCCGATTTTCATTTCAGGATTCCCTTATAACCTCCACTCCTGCTCGTTCTAGCAATATTTGAACAGTCTATAATCATGGGGGAGTTATTGCTAAATCACATATTATTATTTATTAACATCCACTTTTGTAACGCAGGGTTACTAGGATGGGTTATCTACAGGTTACCCACCCTTTCTAGCCGGGGGGGGGGGGGTTTAGGATGTTATTTAATGATTTCGTCACTAATAATTTCCTTGCCCAGGCAAGAATCGAACTCGCCACTCTAAGTTTGCCATTTGAGATTAAGGCCAATGCTTTAACTCGCATGGCCAACCTAAGCCCCGCAAAAATCGCATATCGAATTTTGTTTAGTTAGTTCATTATAATCATAGTATATCTTCATCATATATACCTCGGTATTAACAAAGGTGCAAATAACAAATGTTACTTGAAATAACAAAAATAAACAAACTCTTGTTTTTTTGCATATTTGTTTAAAAAAACCAAGGGGCTCAGGTTAGCCATGGGAGTTAAAGCGTTGACCTTTATCTCACATGGTAAACCCTAGAGTGGCGAGTTCGATTCTTGCTGGGCAAAGGAAATTATTAGTGACGAAATTCATTAAATAACATCCTAAATTCCCACCCTAGCTAGAGAAGGGTAGTACCCTGTAGATAAACCGTCCCGATTAGCCTAAGTTGCAAAAAAGTGGACGTTAATAAATAATAATAATAAAAAAACCAATAGGCAATTTTTAAATTCAAGCTTTCCTTAGAACCTCCACTTCTGTTTCCTCTCATATTAGTATATTATGTGTACCTTATATAGCCTATAGTCGAAGTTGGGTTAGTAATAACATACATACCATATACACTAGCTAAGCTGCAGGGCCTCGCTCGGAAACATTTGAGGCTGAATAATGTTGGTATTTATTTTGGCAAGGCTTCGATGTTTACAACTACACTTTCCATCTGTGTTCATCGTTTTCTCTTAAAGGTCAGGTAGGGGATTTATAGAATAGAAATTTTAGTTTTGAATCTTTCCCACTGTTTGACACACTGTGAATAATTCAAATCATAATTATGGGTAGCATTTATTATAATTAAATACTGTCTATAATGTACATATTTCCAGCCAGAAACCAATCCGAGATTGTGATCTTAGTTATATACTTAATAATAAATTTCGGTAGAATGCAATTCCATTATTTCACAGGAAATATGTTGAATTGAGAGGAGGCTGAAAATAAAATAACAGTAACTCCATTATATTCAGAGGAAACATGAATATAACAGTAGTTGTACAAAATTAAAATCCCTAACACATTGGTTATATAAAATATTTTAATCCAACCCATAGTAACCGAAATATTTCATATTTTCAATTATTCCCCTCACTAAACTCATCCTCCACCACCACAAAGCCCGATTTTAGCCATTCCCTAATATCTTTAGTTTTCCATTAAACGTCTCAATATCGAGCATTCAGTTGATTAAATTAAAATCATTTAGTTTAGAATATAACATCTTAAATGAGGATGTCGCCCCAAAATACTTGTTCAAATCTCATTGTAAGGATTAACTGAAACAATATTTGATATTTAAGCTACAAAGAAAAAATTGCATGGCATTAGTTAATACTGAATACAGAAAACATAAAAATGCAAATATCTCAGTTAATAATCAAGATAGAAAACATAGGTACATAACAACATTTATAGGCAATAACATTCTGAACACGGTTGGTTCTATACACTTTTTTCAATGCGGACTCATAATAGCAGAGATATTTTGAATTTTCTATTCCCCTCCCCCAAGATCTGATTTCAGCCATTAATGAATTTGATCTTCTTAAGTTTTACATCAAACCTTTGAATACAGAGTTAGGTAATGATCAGAAAAACACTGTGACCGTGAGAGCATCAACAGCTCACAAGCAGGACCACATTTTCCCCTGATCAAAATTAATGAAATATAAAAATATATATTTTAACCTAAGAGATGCACCTTTAAATTTATAAAAATGTGGACAACTTATGTCTAAGTTAAAAAAGTTCTATTTAACTTGTATACAAAATGTCCCCAACATATGGACCCGACTAGAGAAAGTATGTGCCCTGGGCTGACGATTATCAATCCTTGGGTGGCTAATGTTCCACTTCTGAGAAAGCTCCTTTTGGATTGATTATAAGTCCCCTCAACTCAAAATACAAAAAATCTGGTGGAAAAAGTGATGCAATCTTAGATTTGTTAGAAAATATTTAATGACAAATTGCTTTAGGACCAAGAAATTATATACAATTTAATGATAATTTTGAGGAGCTATAAAAGTAAATTAAGACTCAAATAATAAATTATAGGGATAGATTCTTATGTACTACCAACTACAAATTCTTCCGAATATGCCTTTAACAAATTTTCTCTTGAAGCACCACTTTTAGTGAGAGAACTGATTAAATCCCTTCATCTGCAGGGAGACCTTGAGGTTGATAACCTTCACCGAATGACATTTGTGGAAGGATACTATCAGTAACTTCATTCATGCCAGAAATATCATGTTTCTACAATGTTTTCCTTTTGTTTCACTGACCTTAATAAAAGAGAATTTCTGATGCCTTATAAAGTAGCCTCATTACATGATCAGATCTTAATTCGCAGATGAAAATTTTTAAAAGGTTTTGATTCATTATACATTATTCTTACTGATCTACTCTTCCTCTTAGCACGAGGGTCAACTGCCGAATCCAGCTCTTAAGCAAGGGCTTAATTATCAGTTAATAATTATTTTTGATAATTGATACTGATTTTTTTTCAGTATATTTCATTATTAAATAAGTCAAGTATATTTCTTAACATTGGGGTCAATTAATAATCAAATTTGATGAAATTCTTGGAGACTCCTTTATATGAGTTTAAGTGGTTCAAGAAACCTTATTAAGTCTAATTAAAAAATCTGATGATGTTCCACCATGCTTCCTCATACTCCTATGCGTAAATTAAGCAGGTTTTAAACATGATAGTATGAAACACTATTGATCTCTTCTCCCCATATATTTTTAATATCAGAGTAGAAGTGGGAGTTTACTGAAAGATGAAAACAAGAACATACGAATAATTAGCTTAATATTTATGCTAATAAAAAATGTACAGAACAACAATCGTATAGCACCAATAGTTTGACAAGATTGTGTCACATAAAATAAAAGTTTTCGATGTCTCATAATAATGGAGATATTTTAACTTTTCAAATTCTTTATTCCCCACAATGAGACATCTCAATATCAAATATGAAATTTCAAGATTCCAAGGCTACTTGTCTTTGAGTTAATGTGTGTGATACATGGTGGAAACCTGATGACTCATGAATGGGAAGAGAGGAGTAACCTAGAAGAAAAAGAATAACTAAGGTATAACATATTTTGGAGTTTCCTCCCCTTGGTCCCATTTCAGCTATTAACAAAAATCATTTTTATTTTTGCATGAATTGGTTACATATCTCATATGATAATAAAAAATACCATCACACAGGGGTCGCATAAACTAAGCGATGTCCCACGTGCAGGTATAACACACCCTTGACCTCATATCATAATATATTTTATATTTCTAAGTAAAAATCCGATTAGTCAAAGTGGGGGCTTACTGGAGACTCAAAACATGAACGTACAAATGAATAAAAGTGGGGGTCCAGTGCAATATTTAATAAAGGAGATATTTAGAATTTTCGATTCTCCATGTCCCCAAGGTCCAAATTCAGCCTCAACAAACTTGATCTTTAGTTTTGCACAAAACGTTTAAATATCGAGTTTGGCAACAATCAAACAAAAATTATAATAAATGTGGGGAAGGAATATAGAGGGAGCCCAAGAAAATTATTTTCAAGACAACAAACATCTCATGGATGCAAACATAACGAGTAAAACCTTATATGCACTTGAGTTGCGTTTTAAAAATTCTTATATGATATTATTCAATCTACAAACTAAGAAAGAGGTGCTAGGAAAGAATAAATTATAATGCAAAGAATTTTTAACACTTTTATTAACAAAAAAATAATTAATAAAAGTGGTTTTTATTAAACAGACTCTTGAACGGGTGGTTCATAAGTCTCTGGCCTAGATACCTTTGCACCAGGTTCATCGGAGCCCTTTCCATCTCCGTGAAGTTCCAGCAATTTACTAAGTTCAAACCTAGGTTTCTTCAACACTTTAACCTATAATAGAAAAAAAAAAAATAAAACATTTATTTTTATTATTGAAATGAACGGCATACATACATGTACTTGAATTAAACTATAAGAGACAAAATTATTTGCATCTGCCGGAACTGGAGCCTGAAATACTTCTTTCTATTTAGAGCAGTGTTCAGTAGAGCAGACAGAACTATAAATCAACACTAATTAAATTCCTTATAGAATTTGAAGCAATGGTGTAAATTATTTTCCACAACTTCTACTACAATGCAGTTTACTAAAGAGTACTTTCACTCTCATTGAGCATAAAAAAAAAAATGGAACTAACTCCATCCAACAGTGAACTTTAACCCTTTTCTTGCACAAAGCCACTATAGTGGCTTTGCGCAAGGAAACGGTTAAATGGGTCAATGTGATACCCAAGTAGAACAAAAACCGTCTTCAATAAAAGAATCAGTAATAGGCTTTGTGGATACTTCTCTATACACAGATAACTCCAAATTATTTTATAATAATACATGATATACCGACATTGTAATAACAGCGGCATAAAAATGTGATCTGCACTAAGACTCAGCTGATTCAGATAATTTGCCTCTAATATTTAAAAAAAAGTTTCATGTTTTTGTTATATGTTAAATGTATCTGCAAACAATGAATAATTAAATGTTCAAGCAACGAGTAGTTCAGTATCAATTTTTAAACTTTGTTCCTACTTTAATTTACACAGAAACAAGAAAGCAAATGGCCAAAATAAATAAATTTCCTAAAAAAGTTTTGTCCTGAGGTCCATGAGGCTAGCTAAACGCTTCCTTACCTTCCTAATGTAGACATCATGAAGAGGGTAAATTCCTTGGCAAATTTTTTCGATGTCCTTGGCAATGGAATCAGGAATGAGTTTATTTACAACATTCCTCAAATCACTGTTGCTAATATTATTAGTGATGTTGTCAACCATCTTTTTCCTGATTGCACGGACCTAGAAATAAAGAAAACCATATTAAAAGTAAAATTGTTATTGTTGTTGACTACTAAAATCTTAACACGGTAGTGCACATTTCAGAGCTTAGTTTCAGAGGAAAATGTCCTTGTCTTTGTTTACGCAGAGGCTGCAAAGCAGATTTTTTACCTGCTATTATGAAACATTAGTGATCTCATCTCAACATATATTCTCTATTTTTAAGTAAAATTCTTAAGAGGGAAAAATTATTTCCCTCAACGGAAATCAGCTTTGAGATTGTACTTGTCATGATTTTCGAAAACTTTCTTTAAATGCCCACCTATTAGTGCTCTAAAATTGTTGTACACATTTTTTCGTAACTCAGATATTAACCGAGTTATCCGTAATTTCTTGTTTTCTGTCACTGATAAGCCCCCCCCCCCCGACTTCTACTCATCAGTTTGATGTGTTATACAAGCACATGGGAAATATTCTTAGTTTACGCAGCTCCTGCATGATGGATTTTTCTTGTTTGGTAGAAACAACCTCTTTTCCTTTCTGGCATTTTTAAAATTTATTTTTAAAAAATGTGTTTCTTCCATATACGTACTAAAATGGAGTTAACACTATCATCCTCAAAAGATAAGCCCTATCCAACTGAAGTTATTGCAAGAGACCGACTATTGGTAGATAGCCATGGATCAGAGTCAATAGATTATTCCAAGTTATTGGCTACTATTGATTTTTTCTATAAATCTCATCATACAGATGAACAAGTAGGAGCACGCAATTGCTAAAAATAAATGGACTGATGTAGTTAAAGTATAATAAATTAATAAGGTCTTCGATTTACCTGTATGACTTCCTAAATATACCGAACACCACGGCTATGGATCGATTTGGAAGCCGTTGGGAGTTTTAAATTTTATACCTTCCTTTAGAAGGTGAGGAAAAGTAATCATCAGACCCTGGCCACAAAAATCGTCAGTTTGACAATCTTAAAGGACCCACAAATGTGCCTATGAGAGAAAAGAGTACTCTCATTTGTGCAGGCATGTTTTTCAGCTAATCTTGTCTACTTACTGGCTCAATACATGAATAATTATGAAAAACTAAGCAATATAATTAGGCAAAGCTTAATTTAACACCCATCTAAGGAAAGCTCTCACATTAAATGAGAAATAGTCCAAAACTGAAGCAATACAAGTAAAACATAGTTTCAGGGTAAAAGTAACGGAACCAGAATTCTGAAAGGATTCTTTTTACTTTCAAGGTACAGAAATGTAAAAAAAAAAAAAATACTTACTTGATTATGCTGGGCATAGCAGGTCTTCCTCTGAGACATTTGGTCTTTATTAGTAAATCCAATGCAGAAAACTCTCAGAAGGTATCCATCTGTAGTTCTGACATCAACATTAGCCTCGATAAGAGTCTATAAAAATAAAATACGATTTAAAACAATTTCATAAAATGAATATCCAACCAATATTATAACCAATGAATAAAGAATATTCCTTAATGGTAAAAATATATGTAAAATGACAACAAAGTATGGAACTAACAAGCAAATATACAATTAAATTCTTAATTTCATGACACATTTTCAGAGTGCTATTCCAAAACCTACTTCTAGACAAATATGATTGAAATTTTCGATCAAATTGCATTCTTTTGCAATGACAATTATTTTACTCTACAATACTACTCAATTAATAAAAATTCGAATTTGCGAATAGGCAGTTAGTTTAATAGAATATACTGATTTAATGCCTCAAATTCATGGACTTGCATATCTAGCCAATATATAGAGACTGTCATATTAACGTTCCAAAAAGTCATGCATTGGTTCTATTAAGTTTGGGAGAAAATAGATAGTCAATTCTAATTAACTTAATTTTTCTTGACCACTCAAAAACAATGACGGCTAAAATGTGATGCGATGAATTATGAATAAATAAACGAATACCTAGAAAATTAGCAAACAACAACAATTAAACTTGAACAAGAATTTTTAACACACACAAAAAGTAAAAAACATATTAGACTTAAAGTAAATAACATTTTATAAAAGTTGTCCACTTCGTACACATATAGTTTACCCACCATTTTCTAGTCAAAGATAGGAGAGGACTTGAATTGGATACCTCAAATCATTCAGGAATCAAATTCCCAGCTAGACTGATGCCTTAACATAAATGTAACAGGATAAAACCCCCTTTCCCGAACTAATATGAAATGAATTAAAGAGATAAAATATGCATACCTGCCACTTTTTAACCATGCTCCTTAACTTGTCAGTGGTTAAATCCATCCCATGGAAGTTGGTAAGAACATTTCTTCCCTGGACATCTTCAGCAATCAGACGGAATTTCCTGAATGACCTCTCAGCATCACTATCATTCTGCAAGTCAGCTAAGCTCACCTCAAAAACTCTTCCTTTCAAGCCCTCAGAGGCAATTTCTAAAAAGGGAAAAAAATATATCAGAAAATGAAAACTACATATTTTTTTTTAAAATCAAAACCCCTAAAAAAAGAGGTGGGGGTACATACAATGCATATATAAATTGTTTAATAATCTTTCTCTCCATTTAATCAAAAAGAGTAATATATACACAAAACCTCTAAATTATAGAAATGAGGATATATATGCATTAAATATCTAAGCACGAGCTGCACCTAAAGGCACAGAAATGCTTTTCCCAAATTGATTAATTTCATAGGGAAAGGGAGAGAAAGGGGGGGGGCACGCATTTGGACAAAAATGGACTCCGAATGGCTTAGTATTATTTCACCTATCTGATGAAAAAATGCCTGTCAAGACATACACAAGTGGTTCACACTTTAAATAAAGTAACTGTCATTATAATGCACATGCATGTGTATGGAGCAAATGTTGATACAGGAAAAGTTATTAACAAATGGTGCAGTGCCAATATTTCTCTTAAATATACTTAAAAAATTGATATTTACCAAAACAAGTAAAATAAGAAATGCTAAGGACATAAGATAATAATCTGACGATATAAGGCTTGTTAGAAAGCATACAGCCTGCTGCAGTACTAATGATAGCTTGTCATTCCATAATATGGCAAATGACAAAAAAACATTACACCTCAAAGCATATTAAAAAACTGATATAAACTTTATATAAAGATACTAATCACTTGGGAACAAAGTGTATACTTCATTGTAATTCCACTTCCTATAAGAGAAGTTTAATATAAATCAGAAAAAAATTTTATTTGATGAATGGTTCAGAATTGATTGCTATATAAATTGTATTTTTGCTTAGTAATTGGCTTCACTATATGTTCCCCATGTAATAATCACATTAAAAATAGTCATAAAATCACTATATGTTCCCCATGTAATTATCACTTTAAAAATAGTTAAACAAAATAAACCAAATGCAACACAATGGAAGTATACTTGTACAAAAAATTACTATTTGAAAATAGAAGAAAATGTAATATAAATTAGAGACTCACTAGTTCCTTGTGTTCGGTTAACAAGTGTCTTTCCAATTTGACGAGTATTAAACATTGATGGTGCCTTGACATCATACCAATCCTTCCTTGTGAAGGGGTCAACTCTAAAATGAAAATAAACATTAATTAAAAACATGTTACAACAATCACTTGAGAGTAAACATTTAAATACTAACCAAATTATCCTTAGACTAACAATTATAAGACAATAAATCAGTTAATAGTGTAGGAATGATTTTCAACTTAAAAACCCAGAAATAAACACATTATAGCAAACTTGCTCTTATAAAAATATCATAATGTCGAAAATACTCTCAAAATAAATTGTAGTTAGTTTTATGCCAGTAAAATAAAATATTTAAACCAATTACCAGATAAAACACAAACACAATAGAGGAAATTTATCTGAGTATTTAAAAAGTACAAACCCTTCAAAAGTAATAAAATGGAACAGCAGTTCCACAAAAATAAGAATACCGCTCCAAAAGACAACAAACAAAACATAATTAAACAAATATAAACCTAGTTACTGGCATGAGTCTTATAACCTGAACTTATATCCATTATTATCTAACCCATCTATCAGTATATATTTATAAAGTAAACGAAACTAGAAAACAAATTTAAAATTCAAATACGTACACCTTCTTCTTAACTCCCTTTTTGCCTCCTTTGGATAAACCCTTATTCTTACCAACAGCCATTCTAAAAACACGCGAGTTAACTAGAAAAAGACCTCCAACCCAGTGGAGAAATCAAAGATGCTCACAGCAAAGCTTATTAGATATTTGAAGCTGTACCTAAGGTAAAATGATTTCAAAAAGTACGTAAACAAACTTTCTATAGAAGTTAATTATAGGACTTTAATTATTATTAATTTGTGCAAATAACCAAATTCTTTATTTTTCACAAGTTCGAAGTTTATGAATAACATACTACAGACAAAGAGGTAGTTCGCAATTGAACACTAGACCATGATTAGGACTGAATACGTTTTCCTCCTCCAGCTACCAATATCAATTTACTGTGTGTAAACCTTTACTAATGTGTCCAACGTAAATCAGAGAGGCTACACCATAATTTTATACGATATAAAACATTTAATCGTATGAGTTTTCTTATTAACTCTTATCTTATATTAATATGTATACTTCTAGGCGATAACATATTTTAAAATAGTACTATACACTGTAATAAAAGGATATCAAATAACTCAAACACAGTAATTATGAAAATTTACTCCCACTCCCTCCTAAAAGAGCTATTATAAGCATCAAAATAGGTATGCGTAAATTAGTAGCTAAAGAAGCTCATCCATCTACATCAGGGATGAGTAACACGCGGCGCGCGGGCCGCTTGCGGCCCTTTCAACATATTTATGCGGCCCGCCAAGCATTTCTAAAATTGAGTTTATTTTATCACTTTCTTCCATCAATATATTGTAAAAAATTAATTATAATTTAATGGTAGTACAAACTACTGAAACAATTTTTTGTTACGAGTTGCATAACAACAACGATTCGAACGCATTGCAAAATTCGAACACTGTTCTTTGATAAGAGTTGCGATACAGCACAACTGGCTATATTTTTAAGTGGTATTGACAACAAATTTAATATTACCGAAGAATTGTGTTCACTAATTCCAATGCGAGGGGCTACAACCGGCAAAAACCTGTACGATGAAAGTCTTTTTTTGGAAAATATTTCAAATTATGGATAGTATATTGACAGATGGGGCACGAACAATGTCAAGCATTGTGATAGAAGGATCAGGAAGGCTATTTCAAGGTATTAAGAAGGCCATAAGAAGGGAAACATTCGTTAACCACTGCATAATTCACCAGGAAAATGTCACAGTACCAATAATTGAACTAATCAGTTTTATAAAGTCGCGTGCTTAAAATCACAGTGAATTTAATGAATTCCTGAAAGATTTAAAAACTGAATATGATGATGTGGTTTTCAATACCGAAGTACGTAGGCTTAGTAGAGGTGCAATGCTAAAAAGAATATATAACTTAAAAAGTGAAATACAATTGTTCTTGGATATGGAGGGATATGCCTTTCCCTATATTGGTAATAAAGAATGGATGTGCGATTGTGGGTTTTTTATCGACATGATTTTAATCTGACTCAGCATCTCAATGATCTTACTGTGGAACTTCATGGCAAAGGACAGTTTATTAACAATGAGTATGATAAAATTCAGGGCTTTGAGCGGAAATTAAAATTGTGCAAACAGCATTTTTTGCAGAATAAAGTGCCTCACTTTCCTCATTTAGAAAAAGAAAATGATGTTGCTATTTAAAAATACGCACAATATATAGAAATTTTATATAGACAGTGGTTTCCATGAAAATGTTTTCCTCGCCATTTAATAAAGATGTGGAAACAGTTCCTGAAGACTTTCAAATGGAAGTGATTGACACGCAGAATAATACTGATTTAAAAAATGTATTTTTCTGAGTAAACATAAAAAAAACTTTATAAATCCTATGTGAGCCCTGAGAAATTTCCGCTTTTGACGAAAAATGCAAAGCAAAAGATGTCCCTGTTCAGAAGTACTTGTGTTCGCGAACAATTATTTTCGACCATGAAATTAATCAAAAAGTCCGTCACGCAGGGGCAGCGTAAACTAAGCAGATTTCCCACGTGAAGTTTTACAATAGAAAAATTTCACGAGAGCCGAGCCAGTGAAGGAAACGGCCGAACTAGCTTTTGGCGGGAAAGTAACTCGTGCGTTAGGCACCCCGATTTAAAAAAAAATGCAAATATCTCGGTTAATATTCAAGATAGAGAAAACATGTATATGTCCATATTTATAGTAAATTTAATTTTCAATAAGATTGAATCTGTACAATTTTTCGATCCGACGTATAGTAACGGAGATATTTTGAATTTTCGAAAATCCTCCCCTCTAAACCTCCCTCCCACTGGTCCGATTTCAGCCGTTAACGAACTTGATCTTTCTTTTTACATAAAACGACTAAATATCGAGTTTGGTAGCGATTAAACAAAAATTGAAGTGGTAACAGACAAATATATATATATATATATATATATATATATATATACAGTTTTGAACGAACCTCATTTTCGTCATCTACTAAGTAGGATCGATGGACATTTGAAGAAAAATGTCGAAAATTCCGTCATGAGTACAACTTCAATAGCTGATTTCCCTTAATTCGAAAACTATATCGGTCCCCGGGGTCCGATACAGGTTTTAACGTTAGGACAGGCATCAGACGCCGGGGACCGATGCAGTTACTGGTGGAGTAAATTGTAGACTGCAGCAGCGAACGTGTTAAGGGCTGCGTTCAAAATTGTATATGTCTGTCTATCAATATATATTTGTCTGTTACCACTCTTTTTTTTTTTTTTTTTTTTTTTTTTTTTTGATCCTTAACAAACTTGATATTAAATCGTTTCATGTAAAAAGAAAGATCAGGTTCGTTAATGGCTGAAATCGGACAGGGGGGGGGGAGGGTCGAAAAATCTTAGTTTCTATATGTCGGATCGACCAAGTGTATTGAACCAATCTTGTTGTTAATTGAATGTTCTATGATTGTTGATATATATGGTTTTTCTTCAGTATTTTTATTATTAACCGAGAAATGAGCATTTTCTTTTAGAATTCAGCCTTCAGTAAACCCTCTACTCCTACTCATGTCATATTAAACAGGCAGTTATATGCTGGACCGCTTTCTTCGGAGCTTAAATACCAATAAACTGGTAAAATATGGTTTCCATTGAACTTTAACTTTAGGAGATACATGCAAATACGTTATGTTATGACGTTATCAAATACGATTTTTCATTCTTTACTCGAAAATGATTATTTAATCTATACCATACTGGATATTTAACCGTTTCAGTCAACGCTGAAGATCATATTTGTTATTGGTGAAAATCGGGCCTGAAATAGTGAGAGTTTAAAAGGGGAGGATTTGAAAACTCAAAATATCTTTTATTATGAGTCAGATCCTAAAATGTAGATCCAATTTTGTTAAACTATTAATGTTCCATAATTGCTGTTTTTTTTCTCTCACCTTCTCTTACTCAAGTAATAAACGAGTTATTCGTATTTAATTGTTTTCCTCCGTCAGACCCCCCCTCTCTCTACTCATTTTTTTCGTTTTGTTTTACATATAAATAGAGAATATGTTGTGAGATGAGATGAAAAGAGTATTATACCATCACTTGGGAAATCGGCTTGGTTTACGCAGCCCTTGCGTGCCTGACTTTCTTAAGTCCAAAGTAGTGGCCTTTCAGGGGTCCCAGTCCGGCCCTGGGCACAATCCAAATGCGTGCTTACCAAAATTTTAAATTCATTGAATTGGCCTACAGGACTCCAAAACCTAAAAATACTACATTTAATATTTGCATATGCAGAAGAGTTTGATGATTTGCATAGCATTTAGAGTTTGAATTTAATATCCTGCCTGAAGGACGCTAGACCTTGCAATGGAGAATCTCAATCGCGGAAGATCCAGTGTCCTATGATAAATAGTTGTTTCTTTAGAAATAGAAAACAATCTATTTTGTATTTTTTTTTCTTTTTCCAACCGAAACTAATCTATTATACACAATCCTATTTATAGGCATATAGGATTTGGTGGGGGGAAATGAGGCTTTCCGGCAAGATAAATACACAAGTAATGAGTGAGAATGTTGGGGGGGGGGGGTAAGGCGCAAAAATGTTTGGCTTACAAATAAGAAAGACTAGAATTAGATAGATTATCTAAGCATAGGGACGTAAAAAAAATTATAGACATTCCCAAGTTGGCAGCTCTTGAAGTCACTATGGTAACGCAAGGATGAAGTAAACAAACACTATGTTTCTTTGTTTGCTCCTGAGGAAATGGTTTTGTTTGAGGTGTTTTCTGATAGTACAAAGTGCATATATAAAACCTTTATCTGCTCCAAAGCAACTGTTGTTATACTCTTTATAAATTGGTTAACATTCAGTGTTCCTTTCCTTTTGGCTTATAAAACTCAAGGTGTTTTTACTTTCTCATCTATTACATATGCTCATTTGAGTGAATAGGAGTATGCACTACTTTAATACAGTATAAATAGCTTATATATATATATATATATATATATATATATATATATATATATATATATATATATATATATATATATATATATATATGTATTTACTCTAATTTATTGGCTTATAATTTAGCTCAAAAGGTTCAAATTCCTCTAAAACCAGCCATATATCAGAAATGCCTTACAACCTAGAATATATATATATATATATATATATATATATATATATATATATATATATATATATATGTCTTAATATTTATCCAGAGAAGATTTACAATGTCCTTGGTCAACTGAAGTTAAGCCATGAAATTACCAATTATTTTATGGCTTTACATTATGCTATAAAATACAGTTAATAAAAAATAAAGTCTATTTAGTTTCCTCATTTTTGAATTACATTACATATTCATTATTTAGTCCATCAATTTAATAAATATTATTCAAAATGAAGTAACACCAAACCTCTGTTTAAATAAAGATTGCCAGACATTTTAATTACAATACTAAAACACATCAGAAACAGGAGTACTGCTCTAATATATTATATTCCTCATTTTTTTCCTATCAACTTCTACAGTAGTTACTTGCCGTCAATTGGTATTAATAGAACATTTATATTTGCAATAAATGATTAATTAAATTTTTATATATATATATATATATATATATATGTGTGTGTGTAAACATTTTTAAAAATAATTTAAGACTGGTATGAATACCAATATATACATTCTAAACGCTTAAAGTTTTAATTTGGTCCATAGTCTGATGAGGAATTTTAGTAGTTTTTCTCAATTTGATATTATAATTGTATACAACTCTAACTTTAATTTAGATTGTTCAGTTATTTTATTAAGAAATAATTTAACACCTAGCATTATTAATGAAATGCACTGCTGGTATTCTACTATGAGGAAAGTTTTAAAATGAATTTGGGCCAAAATAATGAAATAAGAATAATTGTAGTAAGGAGTGTTTCATTAATCATAGAATATTCATCTTATTTCGTAGGATATTTACAGGAATTGAAAGGCGTAAATAAACATGGATAATGATTTAATTTCTTTATTCATCTAGGTTTTATTTGAAGATGTAGTTCCTTCACAAGAACATTAGAATTGAAAAATGAACTGTATTCTATGATATAAACTGCATGTTGATAGTGTTCTGTAATGCTGGAGTATTCTGTCTTCTCCAAATTTTAATTGGGAACTTATTTATACAATATTAAGAATTCTTATTTTCTAATACAGTATATTTTCAGGTCTTTGGTTAAAACATGATCGCTTCTTAGAGCAACCTGATGTTCACTTTAAATACAGATATTTTATTCTTCTTGAAACAGAAAATATTGAAAAACCTATATTGTGTACATCTTTTCCTTCACTCTCTGACATCTCGGAAAAATTCAATGATTGTGATGTTATTAAGGTATTTAATCATATTTGATATAATAAAAACTTTTAATGAAAAAATAATATATAAATCAACCTTGTAGCTGGTCATGTTGTTGACACTTGAGGTAGCTAAGTATATCTAAAAAAAATAAAAAAAATTAACTGCCCATAAAGAGCCAACATACAACATTGGTAGGAGGGCCAAGTGGTTAGATTGGCATGTTCTCTACAGTATTGTAGTCCAATTCATTCAAGAGCCCATATAGTCTTGTCATTGAATCTGGCCATATGCATGCTGTGCTTTTATAATTTGTATACATGAAAGGAATTTGGCTTGAATTTGGATCTCGTTTGGGCAAATTTCCTTTATTCTCCATTTTGGTGACCTAAATATTAGGGTGCTTTGAAACTTTTGCTATTGAACTCCATAGAACAAAAATAAATAATTTTTTTTTTTTTTTTTTTTCAATATCTAAGTAGTGGATATGTGAATTACTGAAAGCAGAATGTTTCTATTCCACCACTCCCCCTCTATTGAATATAAAATTTTGCAAATCCAAAGACAATATGTGATCATAAAATTTATTGTCCCAAATTTCTTCCCATTCTTTATTTAGTTAGTTGTGAATTTGTGATAAAATCATTGGGATTTGGCAACTTTATTTTACTATTTTTGTTGTACTATTTTTCTTCCACTTTAGCATCATTGGGGCATTAAAGGAACCAACATCTATTTTATACTATTTTTGAAGAAGGAAGTATTTTTAAGTTATTTGTGGTTTTGGGAGGTAAATTCATTTACTGAGGGAACTACCTTGTGACATCTATTCTCCTCCTTTTTCCTTTGCTGTAAAGAATCATTTATGAAATTGCATTGTTTAGCTAGTTGCTTAACAAGCAAGCGTCTTATTTACTGAGCTTTCCTTATACTATTTGATAAAACATTGCAATTACAGTTTGGAAGAATTATATAGTTGATAATTTGAATTACAGTAAAGTGTGGATCTTGTTGAAGAAAAATTTAAAAAAAAAAACAACGAGCGCATAATTGCCAATTTTTTTAATATATTTAACACCTCCAAGGCCTAAATTACAAATCATGACTTATGTAAACCAGTCAACAAATAAAATAATATTGGTCTTCCTGTACTACTAAAGTGGCCGTTGTGACAATGGCTCTATATCCAGTTGTGATACTTGGTGCTCTGCCGTACATAGCTTTTTCACTTGCTTTCTTGTATGCTTGTACACTTGCTGTTATATTTTTCACTCATTTTTTACACATGACTGTTCATAATGCATTAAGAAGACCAATGACATTAATGTGAGTTCTTAATTTTTAATCGCTTTAGTTGTAGTAAGACCAAATTATTTTATTTGTTGACTGTTGGTATATGTTGTGATATGTATTTTAGGTTTTGAAGATGGTATTATACTGAAATGGATGAGTTTGTTCTGTTTATCCAATCATGTCTTGACCTAGATCCACACTAAAAAATTCTACAGTGAATTATAATAAGACCATTTATAGCCTGTCATAATAAATTATATTTTATATTTTGGAGGGAGGACAATGGGGTTTGGTCAAAGAAAGTTTTATCTCTCTTCAATGATCAACCAATTCTCCTGTTGTTACAAATTATATTTCAGAAAGCCATGAAATAAGTCTTGCTGGAGATCCCACCTGGATGGGCCCCAACTCTATAGTGCGTTTCACTTCGAGATGGCAGTAGATCTGGTGCGCTGTTGCCAAATCTCACTCAAATCCGCCAAATTTTCTGAAAAACTCGGGAAAAAATTCTGAAATGTGCAGAATTTAATCTTCTATCGGCCTATACTAAGAATAAATCAACAAAACAAGATACACAATCGAAATAAATTGTATTGTGCCAATTTTTTACCTAAAAAATTTAATGGAAATTCTTGTTTCTCTCGTCACTGCGATCATATTTTTTAAGATATTTGTTTGAAATTCTATACGCGAAGTTTAGTTTATGTTATCTATATTCGTTACAAGGAACAATTTTTTTAAAAATGTATTTCATTATAATGTTTTTTTCCATAATAAAAATAAAAATTGTGAAATCCAATTTTAAAAAAGTAGCCTGCGGGGAATTTTCGTTCTATAATAGTTTATTATGTTTTGTCATAATCCTTTTAAAGTTCAAATTTATTTTTGAGCCTCCTCCGAACATTATGGGTCGATTACAACTGATGCAATTAATGTTTATATGTTGTGCGAGCGTCGCGGACTCGCAAGGAATGAGCGGAGTTGAACCTCTGTCAGACGAAGAAACAAGTACTGATGTTTTTATATAGCACCTAATATAATATTATATTTTCTTAATATTAATATTACATTTTCGTGCTTTTTGTTTTGATTGTTAGGCATGAAGCATACTTAAGATTTTGAATATTTTGGCCAATAATCTAAATGGATAGTTTTTTCTTTTAAACGTTAAATTTAATAGGCTTCTTCTCCTTGGCAGATGGGCTAAGAAATTAGATACTCTTAAAATAAGTTGCTTTCAATAGACATTTTTGAAGGTCATTAAAGATTTTTATTAGGAATTTCTTTGATTAAAATGGGTTTATTTTTTAATTATGCAACTATAATTATGATTATAATGAATAATTATTAATGGATTAAAGATATATATTAATATTATTGTTATAAATAATCATCCCAATCCTGTTTGTTCACAGTCCTCTATTGCTCTCAGTTTATAAAAGGCCTTAACTCCAAATTTTGTCAAAAATTACATTTTGAAAGATATATTTAAGTTATTAACTTCAAATCACATTAGAAAGATTAATAAAAAAAAGTGCTTCCCAGTAAAATTTACAATTTCTGAGTTGAGGCTTTTTAAATAATCATGGTAGAATAGACAGTTATAAGAAAGAACGGGAGAACGCGGGCGGGAGAGAGCCGGGGGGTCCAGCTCTCCTCGTGCCGCGAGACGCTCCCACAAACATATAAACATTAATTGCAATCAGTTGTCAGCGTTCCCATAATGTTCGGAGGAGGCTCAAAATTAAATTTGAATTGTCCTCTTTAAAAGGAGTATAACAAAACTTAATAAACAATTATAGAACGGAAATTCCCCGCAGGCTACTTTTTAAAAATAGGATTTCTCATTTTTATTTTTATTATGGCAAAAACATGGAAAGGAATGTCGTTGAAAAAAAAAATTGTTCCTTGCTACGAATAAAGATAATATATACTAACTTCATGTTCGAATTTCAAACTAATATCTTAAAAAATAAGATCACAGTGACGAGAGAAACAAGAATTTCCATTAAAAATTTTATGTAAAAAATGGACAAAAAACAATTAATTGCAAAAAACAGATTTTATTTTCTTGATAAATTTTTAGCATAGGCAGATGGAGCGATAAATTCTGAACTTTAGAGAATTTTTCCCGTAAAAAAATTGGACAACTTTGAGATATAGCGGCAACGTCGCACGGAGGGAGGACAGAGCTATCTAGCGAGGCATATGCAAGAGGGAGACAGAGCACCCCATTGAAAATACATACTGCCATCTCGAAGTGAAACGTTCTATAGAACACTGAAGATGGGGCGGTCAGCCCCGGAAGTACTCTGCATTTAATAAAGGAATAATTAAGAGTGGAGGTCGTTTGACCTTTCTTATCCTTCTGATCATGATATAGTGTTTCTCAAGCACCATCATCATCAGCAACATTAATAGGAGTGTGTGCTCTTGATCACTGCACCATTGAAATAAATATTTGTTGAATAGTAATTTTTCTGAGTCCTTGGTACGTATCTTTCACCATCTACTTGGAGATTGAATCTATTTATGTTCATAGGTGAGAGAAGAGGACATAAATAAAGACAATTTAATTGATAAGCTGATTTTCGAAGCTGAAGCCACTGTTGAACCACTAGTCAATGTGTTTGGGGTCACAATAATTCTGATATTTGATTACAAATTATATGTAAGTATCCATCTTTATTGATAAATATCTTTAAATAAGCTACCTAAAGAATACTTCACTTTTTTATATTTGCTTCCTGGAAGTTAAGTATATATTTTAATATTAAATTTAAAAATCTTGAAAACTTTTAATGCCTTCATTAATCTTATACTCTATGAGCCTTTCGGAAGTAGGCCATAAGAGGGCAGAAAAAGAATGAAAGGGACCCTAGCCATCAGGCCTAAACACCTTTCACCCTTTCTTAACCTTGAGGCTTAAAGAAGGGGGCGGAAGAATCTTCCAATCCAACAGACCCTCAGTTTTCTGATGATCGCTTCATTAAATAAGATGATTATTGCCATCTTACACCTCTGACTAAGGGTGAAAATGGCGGCAGACACCACCCATCAGTTTCTGGTCTAACTGGTTGTTGGTGAGGGCTTCTTCTGCCAACCCCTTAGTACCAGTATGGTCTAAACCACCAAGCATAAACTGATCGCATGATCAGAGACATACCACTCCTACGGTTCTCCCCCCCCCCCAATCATGGAGATGGAGGAGGCTGCTGCCATACTCTGAAGGGGATGGTTCTGATGCCACACTCAATACCCCTTGTACTGGATAAGATCTCTTTGGGCAAGGCACTTGCTCAAAATCCAGTCCAGATCCCCCTACATTCTATGTCTTGTTATACCTAGGGAAATCTACTAATGAAAATAAGATTTTACTATTCCCTGGAAAAAGGATCAATCTCGGTGAGAACAACATCAGTTCAAAAAAAATTATAATAAATACATTAATCTAAATTGGTTGCGGGGCTGTCGAGTGGTTAAAATATTTTTCTTTTATAAACACCGACTTGCAATTTTTTGGAATAAATTCTATTTGGTTACTGAGTTTGGAATTGGAATTCATAAATTTAAATAATGTTTTAGGACTGGAAAATGGTTTCTAAACACAATTCGATACTTACATTTTTCCAATAACGTATTAATATATATTAATATTAATGAAAATATGTTTTAACATCGAAGAAAACCCCCACTCTAGAGGCTGTTAGTAAAGTGCACATATTAACAATACTCATCCCCCCCCCCGCCCCTCCCGGCAGTCGTGGTCCAGGCAACGCAGCTTTAATCAGCAGGATGGAGCGTTGACTCCGAAAGTGCACTCTGCATAATATTAAAAACCAGTAGAGGACTTGGCCTTCTTATTGATCCTTAATACTCATTCCCTTAACACATGTACAACAATTTCCCAAATCTATTGAGGCATTTTCATGAAACAAGAATAAAGTCTTAGGCGTATGGAAGACGGAAGTCAATTAATGTAAATAATGATTTAGGGCCAAAATTGTTATTCTAAACACGATTGATTCTTTACATTTTTTCGGTAAAACCAATACTAATGAATATATATTTTCATGTCAAGTAACTCCCCTCCCCTTAGTTGAAGATTCGAATTCTCATATAGCCTACATTATGACTTGGGAAAGTTGACTCACATGTAGAAAAGTCCATAGAAATCTTCCGAGCCATTTTTCAGTGATAGAGCGACAAATGGGCGAATAGACTGACAAGATTTTCAATTTAGATGTCATTGATCTTAGAATGGTCTGAAACTTAAAGAAGTTTAATCTCCACCATAAGTAAATAGAAAATCGGACAAACCTTAGAGTTTTATTTTTATAGATATCAAAAATATTTGAATTCACAAAAATTGGTGTTTATTTGAACCTAGTTATATACAATAATTTTTCAAAACCCCATTTGCTAACATTTTGTAATCATCTAGTGGAAGCCCAAAAAATTGGGGGAATAAGAAAAATTTGTCCAGATTGTAATTCATCACTGAAAAGTTCCTGTTATTTCCTTTATAAAATAACAGCATTGTAATTTAAAATTTCAATATGTGTTCTAAATGAATAAATACAACAATAACAATGATTTCACTGCTCAATAAATTTCACCTAAAAAGTGAAAATAAAAGAAATATTCTTTGTGAGTTTGACCACCAGGGTTGGCATGAGTTGAGATTGGCATGAGAGATCTATTTCTTTTAGTCTATGAAATATAAAACATTTCTAAACCAGGAAAATACGCATCTTATTGATAAGTAGAAACTCGTGGCAAAGCACTATATGCTATTTACATAATAACTTTCATTTTTATTTTTCCAAGAGTTACAGTTTGATAGAAATGGAAAGTGCTGGCTGGCTTGAGTCTCACAGTCCTTTTAGTGGATCAAAATTTGAAGCGATAGTTGATCTACGATTACAACAGCGTCAACCAATCAGACATAAAGGCAGAGATTTGCGTTATAATACGACATTGTTATTTGATGAAGACCTAAACCTGTTCAATTTTTTAAAGCATTACTCTGAGAGAAATTGTAAGTACTTAATCTTGTGTTATATTAATTATGAAGGAAAAGTCAGTCATTTGAGGGCTATATAATCATCAAATTTCCCAAGATGGCTAAAAATTAGTGTACATTTTAGCTTCCTCATAAAACATCTACTGTATAGTATTAATATCCGCACTCAGTGTAGTCCAATTTTGGGTATTCATGAAATTGATCTTTAGTTATACACATAACGTTTAAATATTGAGATCAAAGTAAATTTTGTCCACTTACTTGGATGCGGGTCTATGTATAGCAAATATATTTATCTTTTAATGATCTAATGGATGCAATTTGTATTTGATTGTTAACAAATTCAATATTTAAGCGTTTTATGTAGAACAAAAGATCTAGTTCATTAATGGCTGAAGTCAGACAAGGAGTGGTTTAGAGGGGTAAAATAAAAAAAATCTAATTATTTCCTTCCTTACGAGTCTGCTCAAAACATTTTAAATAACCATTCTCATTACACATATAGTATTCTATAACTGTTTTCTCTAACTCCTATATTATTCAAGTAATTTTAATTTTATTTTTTTTTTTCAACCTTCAGTAATGTACTCCTACTCAACGGACATTAACTATGTCATGAAATGTCTTATTCTCAGATTAACATTTTAATTGGTATTAAAGGGTTAATATCTAGGTATCATTTTTTGGGTTTTTATCATGCGAGGTAATGGATAAATTTTTCTATGTGATGTCATCAATGAACATGTTATGTTCTGTCTCTGTTATTATTTCTCTGATCAAAAACTGTTACATAAAAATCTTATTGATAATGTTAATGTGCTACAATTGTGTCTATACATTTTTCTCTAACTTGACTATTAACCCTTTATAAGGCTCATTTCAGTGTAATAGTTACACAAATGGTCCCCAGTTAACTGAGTTATTTATATTTTTGCCTTTACGTCCTTCAGTAAACCTCCATTTCTTTTCTTGCGAATTCCACAAACCAAACTGCCCAGTTTAATTTTAAATATTGTTAACATAGATTATTTGTAAAGGGGGAAAATGATGTCAATGTGCAGGTGATGTCATCTATGCTGGTATGACATAAAGTATTCATTCGTGCCACATGGGAGGTGTACTTAGATGCAGCTCCTGCTTAACGGACCTTTTTCTATATAAGAGTGGTTAATAATTAAAAAAAATGCAGTTCAATGATGCTATAGTTTCTTTATAACAGTTTCCATAAAATTAGGTAAAGGGAATAAAAATTGTATTCTTTATTTATTACTAAAGTTGAAACTTCATTAAATGTGTTCTTTTGAATTCATTATAATTAATCCATTATGCACTTTTTTATCTTTCAGTGACAACAAGGTTTGAAAATGTGTATACAATGTGGACACGAGGAAGAGCACCTGATCGCCCATTTAAAATGTCATTATCTGTTAATATTCCTGAAGAAACCATAGTGTATACTCCTGGTTTTTGGCAGACTATCAAAATGGCATGGGTCCAATACCTTGGGTTACTTTATATTTCAATTTTAATTTCAAGAAGAGTGAAACACTTTATATTAGACAATAGATTAGTTCATAATGTGAAAATCCCACCTTGGAAGAATTGTTTGTGAAATTCTTTATTTTTACCTTCAAGACTTTACAGGAGTATTGGCAAAGAGTGGGGGGTGCTCTGTTACATATATTGTATACAGAATTGTTCTATTAAATTTTAATTTTATTTTTAAGGAAAGCAGTTTTATTATTTAAAAAACAATTTGTACACAGTATTATTGTTCAATACCTTATTATATACTATCTGTTAACCATTGTTAATGAGTTGAAATAGAAATGGTTTCCCATGGAAATATAAATATTGGATGTACTTATGCACTAAATAATTTCTTTATTTTAACACATACCTCAAATATCCTTTCATTCTTTAGTTGTACTCATGAAGTAAAAAGTGGTAATAGATGACTTTATGTTTAGAATAACTGTCACCGGCCATTGATAGTTTAAATTACAAATGGTTTCCTGTCTAAAAATAAAGATTGAACTAACTTAGAAACTAGATAATCTCAATATTTTTGCAAATGCCCTTTCTGTATCCATTCTCTTGTTATATTTGTGAAATACAAAGTAGCAATTGGATGATTATTGGAAATTGTTTTTAGAAAAGGCCCTTGGTGTTCTTCATGTGTTTAAATCAATATTGATCCCCATCAAAATATAATGAATTCTTAAGCTTAGCATTAGTATGAAAAATATGAAACTGCAGCCTATCTCCAAAGAAATATGAGTGCATGATCGAAAATTATAATTTTGTATTTCATGTTACAAAATAACTTTTATTACTAAAAAATGTATGACTTTAAAGTAAACTCCACTTCTACTTGAAAATTTGAATTCTCATTTAGCCTATGTTGTATATTTCGGTTATGAACTCACAAATATAAAAGTCCATTGGAATCCTCAAAGCATTTTTAATTAATTGGAGAGACAGACAAGAACTACTAATTTTGATACCGTGGTTCTTAGAATGACCTGGAAATTGATACAAATTTATCCACAGTGGAAAGAGTTAATAGTATTTTTGTGGATTTGGCTCTTGGTAAACCCCTTCTCCTTCTAAAGCAAGTTTTACCTTATTTCACTATCTCTATTGCTTCTTGTAGGATTCTTTCCTGGTATCGATCAACTTTTCCCAGAACCTTTGCAAATTTGATGTGATGGTTAGTTTGGCAAAAATTGTTCTGCTATTGCCGTATTCAGTCCGAAAATGTTTCACACTTTTGACATGTCTCTAATCCTAGTGCTGATTAACCTGTTTGACCAATGTACTCTGAGCCACGGGTGCAAAGTATGCTGTATACTCCTGACTCTTTGGCATGGAACTGATCCTTTATATTCGATATCATATATCCAATTTTTCTCTGTGCAAATGTTGTATCTATACCACACTTCTTGAATTTTTTTTTCGTTGCAGAGAGGGAGAATCTACAGACGACATTTGTGCTTTTATCGTGTTGTGACATTCGTTTTTTCATTCCTGCTCTTAGATAATCTGCTTAGTTTGCAGAGCCCTTGCATGAGGGAATACACAATTGACACAATTTATTTCAAAAATAAAAAACAAAAAGGCTGCGCTACATGTAACCATCCAGTTATGAAGACCCCCTTTCTTGGTAGTTTTAAGTGAGAAGTATAACTTAATAGTTTTTATTTTGGGAAGAGTGTACCCGATATTTCCTGTATTTTCTGTATATGGAAAAGAGACCTAGAAAGCAAAATGTTACTTTTAACAAAAATGTATTTTACTGAAATGGACCTTTCAATTTGCCAATTGTTTATTTATTTTATTAATATGAATTTTAAGAGGTGTATGAACAGGCTCTTCAAAATACTTTTTAAAGTAGATACAAATAAATGTACAGGAGGAGTTAACCCTGTTAATAATGACATATAGCACAGTCGGGTATCAGCTGCACAAAGTACTAAATCAATCAAGATTTTTGCATGCATGTGCACATTATATATATATATATATATATATATATATATATATATATATATATATATATACACACACACACATAAATGTATAAATTATTAAACAAAAAGAAACATGACTTGATATTGTGAGTAAAATTCTCAGAATAAAAGAGTAATAATAATTAAGATTACTGAAGTGATCAAACCAAGGTTGAGTTTTAGATTTATTTTTAACTGATATATTACCTTTTGCTTCTTAAAAAAAATGAGATTACATTTATTAACGGCATTATTTTTTATGTAGAACAAGGTTGGATTCAAAATATTTTCTTTCCACGTTTTTAATCCTTTTATAATATGAATATGATTTGTTATAATAAACAATTGTGTGCTAATTTTTATATTGTAGTCATTTTTAGATGATCGATCACAATCAATCTTTAATCTATTCATATATTAGGCTACCAATGTGCTGACTTTCAATATCAGTAGCTACCAGAAAAGTGAGTAAAGCAAGTATTAATAGAATAGTAATATGCTATTGCTATTAATATGTAATACAAATTACTAATAATAGATAGCTCAAATTATATAAAATCTCAAAAAAAAAGTTTTATATTGTGTTACTGTTTGAGTTTTTTTTTTCATTGATATTGATGTTTTAATTAATTTGGTTTTATTTTCAAAAATAAAGCAAGGAAAAGCTTCCATCATTGTTTTATTAGAAAAATCACCTGAACAATGCTTTAAACAATTAAATTAAACCTTGATATTAATCTCCGATTCAGATTTTTCTTAAATCATTGAGAAAATGTGCTTCTGTAATCACTCTTAATTACAACTGAGCTTTAATTTTACTTCTATCTGTTATGTTTAATCATCCATTTTAATATTTGACTCATCATTGGCAAAAGGCTTAACAACAAACAAATAAACGTGACGGGATTGAAAACAAATAAATTGGAAGACGAAAATGAAAGAGGTTGGGCACTTTAATTAAGTGGGAATGGGCATTAGAGCTGTGTTTGTCAGTTTTATTCAAGACAGAGTGGAGAGTGGATTATTAGGTGGAAAGCCATCAGTGGGATGTAGTGGCTAGGGGTGGCTAGATCACGGAGGGCATCAGATTTGATTTATCACCCTCCTCAAGCTTTGACTATGGTAAATATAGAATCACTTTCCCTACTTACTTAATTTCCTCTTTTTACTTTCTCCCTCTTAATGTCAATAGCTATTACCTACTTTCTTTTTATTAATACTATTTTAACTCTTTTTATTTCATTTATTCCATGCTAGTTTTCCATATAATGGATTAGGTTCAGGAAACCCCCATATTTTATTGGTATTTTATTTAGACAATAATTCCACCAATTTTTCCCCAGAAATACTTTGTATTTTTTTAACTCTAATAAATTCTTTATTAAGAATAAATTATAATAATAAAAATACGCAATTTTACTTATTTCATTCTTTAATTTTTTTTTACGTTTTCAATCAATTAAGTGATATATTTAATCTCAAAAAGAGTTATCCATGAAATATTAGATATTTATTTAAAATGTAGAGAAAAAAAATCCAATAAATAATATATTGAGTTAGATTCTGAACTACTACCAGAGCAAAATTTAAAAAAAAAAAAATAATAATAACATTTAAGGCCTCAATTTAAAAATAACAAAAGGCGTTCAGGATAATATATATTTTTCTTATTGATATATACCTATTAAAGTACATAAATTTTTAAAATAAAAATCAATGTCACTGAAAATTTTAATAAAAATATTCAACTTCATCCCTTATTAGATTGGATGTAAAAAAAAAAAAAAAAAAATGTATTATAGTTAAATCTCAAGTTAAAAAAACAAAACAAACTTGATGCAATTAATTTAAAAAATGTGGTTATAATATTGTCCATAAAAAGGGGTGGGATGGGACATACATATAAATTATAGGAAGAGCCCAAACCTAATATAATAAACGAAAAACTGAATAATAATTATTCATTTAATTTATATACTTGAAATAATTAGTACATAGTTAATATAGCATATTATAATTTGTTTACGTATCATATTAAGTTTAGGTCCCACAAAGCACCTATAATATATTGGTACAAAGAAAACCTAATTAAAAAACAATTTTTTTAACAAATACTTACATTGACTTATTTTTTTCATTAATCAATTTTAAACCAAAAGAATTATTTTTATTTTAATTGTCTAGAAGGATAAAATATAATCTAAACCATTTGTTACAAATTTTCATGTTTGTATTTTAAACAAAACATTGAGTAGGGCAGTTTGAGTTCGAATTCATTAATAAAGAATTAATATTAGTTAAGTCCAATCTTAAAAAGACAGATTTGTATTTGTTCAGTGGATAATATATTAATTACTTTGAAAATTGCTTTAGTTCAAAAGGCACATTTCATTTAAAATTATGTTCAAAAAATATTTGCAACTTTTTTATATATTCATTTTATCCCTGGTTACTGCTGTTATACTAAAATCTTTTATATATATATATATATGCTTTGTTTGCTCCATCATTTTTTAAATGCTTTTAAATTTCCCTATGACTATCAATTTAAATTCTAACTTTAAGTTAAAACTAATTTTATACACTATTTTACAAAATTCAGGTTGATTGATTGCTTTTAACAGTCCTTTTTTTTGGCACAATTACCTATTTCTTTATATTAAAACCCCTTACTATCTTTAAAATTTGTCATTAAATAAATATTAAGTAGGTAATTTTAAAGTATCCAACAATGAATAAAGATAGTTGCGTAGTTAAAAATATATCAAATATTCACACCATATTGCCGTACAAAGAAATGGCTGTTACTGTATTAAAACAGTTAATGACTTTTATCTTCAGTGAGAAAGGTATCATTAGAAAATGACACAACAAAAATTGTAATTAGTACGTCAAATTTACTTAATAAATTTTATATTAGTTGAGGCCATAAGGTTGGGGTTGGTCTGCAAGATGGTAACTGCCATTCAAAATCAATTGAACCTATGGCAAAGTTAATGTGTTTATAGTGATCAGAAAGTCTCCAAATAACATCCATCTTTTTCCCTAGAAAAAGAAATTCAGCACATTTTTTTATTTATATAAGCAAATGAATAAAATGGTTTTATATTGATTTGGTTTACATTTGATCTCATCCCCCCTCATAACTGTTATATCTAAGTGATATGTCTGCTTACTTTACTTCCTAAAGTGTTTTTTATGCTTTTTCAACAAATCCGAGGTTGTTGATGAAGATATAATATATATCAAAACATAGGCAATAATTGAAATTTTATTTATACCATAAAATGATTAAATTCCCTAAAATGGAAATCAAAATTTCTCTTTTATACATGCATATATATATATATATTAGTGTAGAGTTAAAACACTCAGCAGATTTTATAAATGAAAAATAAATTCTAACCCTGATGAAGAGATAATATATCTCAAAATATTGGCATAAATTAAAATTTTATTTATACCAGAAACTGACCAAATTCCTTAAAATCAAATCAATATGTATTATATATACACTCACTCATGCACACACACCTCAGACACTATATACAATTAAATTAATTAATAAAGGCAATTTACACAATATTCTAAAAGGAAACACAGAACTTGAGCCTCAACTAAGGAACTCTTTAGCTTGTTAAATCTAAGAGAAATAAACAGATCAAAGCGTCAGTTGAAACAACTATTTGCAATCCTTTATAGCGATAACACTTGATGTAGAGCCTACTAGAAAAGTACTGTATAGTGGTATAAGACACTGTTGTTAATAATCTATAAGAAAATATTTAATTCTGGGGCAAATAGAGGAGACCTTATCTGATAGTAAGGAAAAAAAATCATTCAAGATATATAATTATGATTCAAAATTGATTTAAGAACCACAAATATAACTGTTGTAGCTGTTTTGGATTAGATTATTAAATTCATATGTATAAATTAGTTTGTTCTCTCTCTTCAGACTTTCTTTCCCTCTCCTTTATTGAGGTTTATCATCATAAACAGTTTGGCTGTGTCCCTGATACAATGCTCAATTAGCGTATAAAGGGGTGTAAGAGGGGGAGGGGGGAAGAAAGGGGGAATAAGGGTGTCCAATTAGGGTAAGTGGAAGTTGTGAGTCTTTTATTATTGTCATTATTTTTCATACCAGATGTATAAACCCCAACTAAGAAGTTACACCATTGGGATCATCTGGTTCCACTCTTTTCTAGTTAAGTACAGAGCAAGATAGTCGCCAAATGAAATTCAATTTCATGCGGAGGCTGCACTCTCCTGGAAAACTAATTAATTAGTCCGTCTTTGTCTAAAATAATTAACAGTGTTCAAATAACTCTTGCAGAGAAATATTCTGCCATAAATTAAACTTCAAAGTACATTTTCTGTGGCTTAATTGCACATTAATAATTAAATAAATGGGAAGGGAAATATTTGTCTAAAATAATTGTGATTAACTCAACCTTACAAAAAATGGCATCTACCATTCTTTGATATTCAATGGAAATAAATTATAAATCTAGTAGTTATATAAAGTATTAAAGGAACTCCTATCAATGTCCATTGTTTTTAATGGATGAAATTTCCATTGTTCTCCATTTATTCCACTAATGGGTTGTAACAATTGATTGAAGGTGAATAAAACACACACATCAATAAATAGTTTATTAATGATTTGCTCTAATTGTTTCATCACCATTGGTTAACATTATTCTCATAGTGATTATTCTGGCAAAATGTGCTCTAAATTGTGTTTTTTGTTTTGCTTGAGACTGTGAACCTTTTAGCCAGCCCCTGCGAGGCTCAGGGGATTCATGATCAGAGTTCTATGTAACGTGTGATCAATTTTATGTACAATTCCTGTTAGCCAAGAAGGACTTGGAATGAGTTGTCTCCAGTAGGTTGACAGGCCGCGTTATATTGCTCGAAGGCATGCAGTCAAAGCAATTTCTACTTGTGACAGATTATATGTAGAGTGAAGCAGTAATAACCTGATTTATTGAGTGAACTGCTTTATTCTTGGACCTTCAGCGTATACACATGAGTGGTTTGAAATTCTGATCACTGTCAAGAAGTATTTTATGTTTAACGTTCTTATTCTTAGAAGTTAATCAACAGTGATGCCATAAATACGTTTTTATTACTGAAATTCAAGGTTTTGAATTTTATTTCCATTAGAGTTATCACCACTTGATCTAACTTTACATAACTAAAGGAATAATGCTGTTCTGTGAAACTGGTTCGCATAACTCAGGTTTGAGCAATCAATGCTTCACTATACTCGGCTATATCACTTAATATGCTTATGTATTCACTTGCTATAGTGGCTAGGTTTATGTGTAAGAGAGCTGGCAGAGTTTTTAATAACACTGATATGGGGTATTTAAATGATATTTTCATTTGATTACCTTTGTATTTAAAATATTATACTATTTGACTTCTATTAAGTTAACAACAAAGATTTGAAAAAAAAATTAGATTATTTTTGTAATTATTGTGTATTGTCGTTTATTACTGTTTGTATTTTAAATGAGGTTGCTATTCAAGCACTAAAGTTGTTTTAAATTGCAACTTTCTACTAAAACTAGAAATAGAAAAATTGAAATAGAATTTAAAAAATGTATTTCTTCTTTAAGAATAAGAAAGAAAGATTTTAAGGGAAGATACAGTCAAAGTAAAAAAAAGAATTTTTCTATAAATTATATATTGACTTCTTATTGTACCTGTTAAAAACGGTTCAATCAAAGCCTCAGGAATTTTAGTTTATCTATAACATTTGCTTTCAATTCTGTGTCTATGTTAGTATAGATGTATGAGCATAGTAAGGTCATGTACAATTATTGAGAGTTTCAGTTCTATTTTCAGAGAAACATGAAAAAAATGTCAGGTAATACCTATCTTTATATTGTGATTAAATAGTCTAAACAATTGATGTGAACCCTATTTAAATTAAATTTGTATCTTTGTATGCTTATTTCCTTTATCAATACTCTTGATTACTCACTTTCATTTTTAAGTATTAGCTTTTATTATGAAGTGATCAGAACTTTTTGATTTACATAAAAATTTTGATTACCAGTGGCTTTACTTTGTCAAATTTTGACTAGGATTAGAATAATTCAAAAATTCAAGTTATTCCTTTGAATCATTAATTGTATTAATTATTCAATGTTCCACTGAAGATGTGGCTATAGTCTTCAAAAATATGTTATAAACTGGGAAAAATGTATATTATCTTCTTTATGATAGATAACCTCCACTCCATAGTGACAATTAAGTTTAGAAAATGTCTGTAGGTCAGCCTGTTACGAAAGACCACAAAACAGTTTATATGATTAAGAATTCTGCTGTTAGAGCTCAGAGTTTTTGTTTAAAAAAAAAAAATTAAACTAACAAATTGCCAATATTTTTAATGGAAAAATATGTGTTTAATGAAAATCAAAAATGTATATAAATATTTAAATTTTAATATATTTTTCTATATGAATCTTACCAAAGCAATATGTTCTTTGTGACCTTTACATAAGAATGTTGAAGATATAGCATTTATTTCTTTAATATGACATTTATTCATTCCTCTGTTATCGTTGCTCCCACAGTTTTCTCATTATATGTGTTATATTATTCTATAGGTTTGCTAAGTAGATTTTATATTCTATTTCCATTCAATCATTACTATATGCATTAAAGGAAATTTTTAAGTTTCGCCAGAACCACTGTCAATGGAAACTAATTTTCAGTGTTTTCCCCCCATTTACCATACTTTAACATCCAACACAAATATTCTCCAATTGACAATTTTACAAAATGTGATTTAAAAAAAAATAAATGAATAAAAAGTTTAGAAGATTTATTTATTTTGAATACACAAACATAGACGTAGGCCAATATAGGCCTAAATACCATTGATACAAATGATATCGTTGGCAGTGGTCTTCCTAAATGTCAGTAGTACTTTTTCCCCATAAATTAATTGCTTAGAAATAAGGTTAAATATTTCAAAATAAACTAACATAATTAGTATAATTTTAAACTCCACTTTATGAGGAATATATACTTCAAATCATAACATTTTCTATGGACGTCATTAGAGGAAGATAATAAATATTCCCTGACAATGACAAATTCATTGTGTCCACACAGCCTAGTCAGTCTAAATAATTACACCTTACACAATTGTCAACAATAGATAAAAATTGAACAGTTTCCCATCATTTTGAGATCAAAGGTGTATAATCATCCAGCGGTGTTTTAAATGTCTTAGCAGCATCTTCGGCAGCTCGGTTATCTTCAAGCACAATTACTCTTCGAGTATAGTCATCAAGCTGAACAAATAAGTACCGGTACTCAAGATCACCATTTGTATTCTAAAAAATTAACACGTAAAACAGTATAGTAGATTAGTTTGAACACTTTAAATCTTATTTTATTAGAAGAACATTTCAAACTTGTATTTCAACCAAAAAAAAAAAAAAAAGATTATGATTAAAAAATGATTTTTCATTAAAAATATTGTTTCATCATTCATTTTAAATTATTAAAAATATAACAATTTCTGATTTTTAATTACAAAAATTAATTATGTGGATAATAATACACCTATAATTTTTATGAATAATTATAAGTTATATAAATGAAGTAAATCAAGTTATGCACATATAAAAATGTATATATATTTTAAAGAATATGAACATAATTTCTAACAACTAAATTATACAATTTCCTACATGAGGAAAATCACTTAAATAAATATACTTATATTTATGAGATATTATCTCTGTTTAAGTGATTCACTAATGTAGTTAAATATACTCTTAGTTTGAAATGAAGTTGAGCTTGATGAACCAGGTCTGATGAAAATGGATTAGTTATCTGTTTGTGATAAACTTTAACTAGTTATCAGTGACCTGGACAAAGCTTAAAAAAAAAGGTTTATATGATACAAATTTAACTAATTAAAAAAAAAGAATTAATACTGTCCTGGACTCAGAAGCAGCACTGTGCTATAAATAATCTTCAAATAATGACTGAAAGTATGTATGACTTAGTAATAAATCTTTTTTTCACTAACCTCCTGTATATCAAGATGAACTGTTCCATTATTCCTTGAACCCTTAAGGTAGAAAATCATTCTAGTATGAGTAACACCATCTTTTTCATAATTGACATGACTAAAATTTCAATAACAAAAATGCAGAACTTAATTTTAACTAAGAACATTATTAATATATATATATATTTAAAAAAAATATATTACCTAACATGCCGTCTTCTGCCTCTACTTGTTTCTTCACCATGACCTTTGATTGGTGTACCTAATGCGTCCTGAACTTTAGGATCATCACTGCACCTTTTAAATGCCAAAGAATAAATTCCACTAGGACTTTTGCTTGAAAATAATTCCCTAAATATAGCATAAAACATTATAGCAGTAACTCCTACACCAAGAAGTATGACCGCTGTATAGGATACAGTCTTAGTAGTTTCTTTGATTGTAGCTTTGACATCAGTTTGAATTTCACTATCTGATCGCCTGTTTTGGACAGTGACATCTTTCTTTTCAGAATAGAAGCGCTTGTTTAAATTAAATAAAGCACAACTACAGGAATGTGAGGGGTGAGCAGATCTATAAAACAGAATACCAGTGTGATTTAAACCTTTACAGTTCCACCATATTTGTTTAGAATAACTGTATGAAATTAATTTAGGTATTTGGTTGAAAAAAATTTTTGACATCCTGAAAGTGTATAGTGGGTATCGAAATTTATAGCTTTAAAACATTATCACATCTTAATCTTAGCTAGTGTTTTCTCGTTCTGGAGTTAAGGTAAAATAATTTTAATAACTAGAATGCCCCCCTGAACACAAATATTGACAACCTGTGGCTATAAAAACCTTTACTGAAACCTCCCGGACTGTTACATCTATGAATGCTATCTGAATAATACAATGAACCGTAATTTTTAAAATAAAGATTTTGTTACTCTAATTCAGTGTAAAGAATTTAATTTGAAATAAAAGTGTTTTAAACTTTGAGTTATTCGTATTTTGTTTTCGAAATGTTGATTGATAAGTGAATTCCAAATAAAGATTTGAATACAATTACAAGTAGTAGGTAACATGTAAGGTTGCCTTCAATTGAAATTACACTACACATCTAGTATTTTAGGAATAGGCTTAGGATTTTACTTTGTTTAATGTAATTGTTGTTTCTAAGTGAAGGGGTAAGACAATTGATTATTGACGTGTCTTTGAATTTTTAAACTATAATCAGTTTAATTGCTGTTGTTAATTATTTTATCTAAATATTTTATGTTTTTCTTTGGATTAAATTAATTATGTTATTTGGTCTTTTCAAATGAGTATATAAGATTGGTACTAATTATTAAAGGTAACTGACCTTTCCTTTTGTCTTTAAAGGTCAGGATGCTCTTTTAGTGGTTTTGTTATTTATGATATTAAATTAGATTTTGAGTTCATTTATGTTTTCAGGAAGTCCTTGTGTTAGAACATTTTATTTTTATTCTTTTGATGCTTTTTATTTTTCATAGAATTAATTATAATTTTATTTTTAGTATGGAATGGTACTTTACAACTGAAGGGTTCACACCGTCCAATAGCAATGGATATTATTCTAGAGGAAGTTCAAGAAATCACTGTATCAAAAGTCATTAAATGGATCTCCTCGACTGTTATGATATTTGGTGGTGTTGCACCATTCATACCTCAGTACAGAGAAATCAAGAGAAAAAATGATGCAGAAGGATTTTCTCTATATGTCTGTTTAGTGTTACTCATTGCTAATACATTGAGGATTCTGTTTTGGTTAGTATTTTATTTGTATTGTGTATTCTTAAGTCTTAGTTCTCTGTCATAGCAGATGTAAAGTCTGCCATCTATTAACTGGCTGTTTTTATTTATATTTGTGCTGTCACTTTGTATATGTTCCAACAAAACTTAATGTTCAAAAAGTCCAGTAATTGCTGAGTATATATCTGTACTTTGGGATTTGCGTTGTAAATTATTTATTTATGGTTACTGTTTTTCTCTTGCTGAGTTGGAATATTAACTTTATTTGTTAGGGAATGAATCATCATTATATAAATATCAGAGAACATTGTTTCCTACCTTAAAATCTACATATCTGATTAAAATTTTAATTTTCAACCCATAAGACAAAATCCTTATACTTAATTTTTTACATTCAAATAATGTTAATGCTTCATACATCATAATTTTCCACATTATTCATAGAGGTACTTATCAAGTCATCACAAACTTTTTGGTTCTGTAAAATTGACTGTCCTTTCACATTTTTTACCAATTATTCATAGCAGAAATTGACGATGAAATGGAAGCATTGCTGATGATGAAAGTGAGAAGGGTGAAAACACGTACTACTGAAACTGTTTAGTCCAAAGACAGAAGAAACATCATCAGAATAGGAAAAGAGATTTTCAAACTCTCACATTTTCAAGTAAATGATGCAGGTTAATCATCAAACGATCAATATTTTCCACCTGCAAAATGTCAAGAACACCTATTTATTTATTTGAAACTTCACTATTCAGACATTATCACTCAAAAAAAAAAAAAAAAGGTCTTTGACCTATGTTTTCTGATTTACCATCAGATACGAACCAGTCTTCAGGAATTTCTTTCTACTGAATAGATATATGGGAGAAAGCAAGATAAGGAGGAACCTCCTAGTTTATCTGGAAATAAACTAGTGTGGTTTTAAAATTGTTTTCAAAATCTTTGGTATAATGATTTCATGAAATAATGAAATAATATATTTATATATATATATACTAGATAACCCGGCAAACGTTGTTTTGCCATATAAATTATTTCTAGTTTCTAGATAAATTCTAGCGTAGACAAAAAGTAACTTACTTATTATAAGTGCGTATGTGGTATATGCAAGAGATAGGCATGGAGCGCTATGAACGATAAGGGAATATAAAAATAACAAACGCCAAACAATTTTATTTTTAAGTTATTATAGTTTATTTCTTAAAATTACATATCACATATTAATTACGACAGTAACACTAACAAACAACATCAATATTTTAATGCTATAGCATGAACAATATTTTTTGTTAGCCCATCTTTAGCGAGCACAAACAAACTGGATGGTTTACCCACTCGAGAGCATGGTACGTACAATTGCCCGTGTGAAAAACATGGTGTACTCAAATCTAAGCCACAAATAGATATCGTTTGGCCTTGGGATTTGTTGATTGTCATTGTAAATTGAAAATTTAATCGGAGTACTGTTAATAACACTATAATTGATCAGTTATCGAGCAGGATGATAGTGATTAAATTACTAAAATGGCTATAAAAAAATAGGGGTTGCTGATAAAAAAGTAAAAATTTAGGTTTGTATGTATTTTTTAATGCCACATTATAAAAAAAAATAAAAACAAAAATGTCGTCCAAAAATTAAAAAAAAAATGTTAAGGGTGAACAACCCTTATCAATTAGGGGTATGAAAAATAGATAGTAGCAGATTCTCAGACCTACTGAATACGCATTTAAAATTTGTTAAAAATCGGTAAAGCCGTTTCGGAGGAGTACGGTAACTAACATTGTGACATGGAAATTTTATATATTAGATATCATTATGGATGTATATTTTGTTATATAATATTTGATCAATAATTATGTTTTATTTCCCCCTTTTACAGGTTTGGTAAAAGATATGAGCTACCTCTTTTAGCTCAGAGTATGATAATGAATATTATGATGCTTCTAATGATTCACCTTTGTGTGAAAGTTAAAAATCGAAGTCAAATAATAAGGGGTCCTGATCGAGTGTTTACAGGTAATGCTTATGATTTGAGTTATTGGTTTCAATTTTTTATCTAATAAAATAGATTGCCCTTGAGTTTTTATTTTTGTATTTCTTTATTAATTATTTCAGTTCATTATAAATTTAGAGTGCATAGGAGTAGTTCATTCATAGCACGAAGCATTTTTAACCTGATTATATACACTTCCCAAAAAAAATAAAGTTTTTTTTCTTTAGCTGTCTGGTTATAGGGCTTCATTGTAGCTTGTATCTCTTCTCCAGTGCCTAATAAGCAACATGAGGCAACTGAGCTGCTTTAATAAAGAACTAGTGTACTTGAGAAAGCCACAAACTCGCCAGGGAATGACATGACCACATGCTTTACCATCAAGTCATGCAGTAGCCCTTGTCTTATTGTGCTAAAAAATTCTTATAAGTTTAGAGGAGAACATAGTAGGTTTTTGGAAGACAAAACATTAAGTATTTTGAATTATGAGAGTGAGCATGGAGTTGTTTTCATACATTTTTTTATTCTGCAACCAGCTTCATTGATTCAATCTTCAACAATAAAATGTATTAAAAGTTCCTACATACATAAATGTAAACAAATGAAATTCCCTAATAAACAAATATCATTATCATGATTAAAAATTAATGCACTTAATGGTCTAAAGAGAATAAAACAGGGTGTATACTGTGGTATTCCCTACTCAGGAGTGGTGACCTTCAAAAGGGCTGAAATTGATTAAGAAGAAATAATTTAAGGTGACCTATTAATCAATCAGCAATTTAGACCTTTTATACACTCCTAAGGGTGCTCAATATTTATGGGAATTGTATTCAATTTTACTCTGAGAAATTCAGGGAAACATTTGTTGAGCAGGATTTTCTAGTGATAGGCTTGTGGTTCAGTGCCGAGGAATGGTCCCTAAGCATACCCAGAAATTTATTGACAAGGTGGGAATAGACAAGAAGGTTCTGCAAACCTTGGTCGAGGGTATCATTATTGATACTTCAGGGATTATTTCCTACCATATATTTTAATTTTAACTTTGACCAGTGATCTAATTATAGATGGACGGATCATGTTATTCTAATAATAGAGTTTTTAATTTACATCTAGTGACATACACCTTTTAGGTTGCTAACTGTGTTAAAATATTTTAGTTATTTATCTGACTAGATACAATATGTATTGTTTTAATTTGTAGTGGTATTGTCCTAGGGATTGATTTCAGTTGCAGTGTGCTTCAGCATTTCAATGTAATTGAGCAGCCCCACAAACTGTATATAACTTTGTATAATTAAGTGATTCTCTCTTAGGTGAAGTATGCTCCATTTAAAACGGTTTGTGTAAAGCTGGCTTTTTCAGAAAAATTGTCTGGAGTTTAAAGTTCAGAATCAAAGAGCACTGTCCTGAATCAACTAGTCTTCCATGTTTATGGTTCATTTGCTTCAGGAGGATTTCATACCTGCCTAGCCTCCCAGTGTAGATGAGGGATTCTTATTATTGCCAATCCTCCTGCTCAACATATTAATTTTTCAAGTTTCTAAAGTAGTGTGAATAATTTTGTTCTACTGTACTGGCACATTCAACTTGTGCGTTTGGTAGATCGATTGAAAATCAATTGTACTTGTTTCGATATCCCAGCCAAGTTTCCATAGATAAGTTTTTCCTGCATAGTTCTTCATTGGAGCTGATAGTATTCATAGTACATTTATATAAATAATAGATAAATTATTTAAATAATTTCTGTCATGTGTTCTTAAGAAATGCATTGAATCGGTAGTTAAGTTATTTTATATTTTGTTCAATATTGTCTATATAGTTTTGCTTTATAATTTATGGACAGGATGTTAAGTCCTGTTTGCACACATAGTTTTTCCGATAGTTTTGGACTATACTGCTCTAGATTTACAGTTCAATTGTGTGTGTATTAATGGTGGCTGGAGATCTGCAATGACTGAGATGTTGGAATTCTATTCCAAGAGTACAGGCTTGGATCTGTACCGGCATGTTCACACGTACTCCAGATCTCTCAGTATATCACAGACAACTGTCAAGTCTATATCTTTTGCATTTATTTTTACTTCACTTGCTTGTGTTTTTATAATCTTCTGGGTAATATTCTCATAGTTCCCTCCATAGAAGAATAGAGCCAAAGTGTTCTCTATCTAATCTTTTCTCCCTAACCCATATTTTTCATGTGGTATTTTCTCTCTCAAATTTAATGCTGTCTGGGTAATAGAACTATTATGCTTTTCCTTGAGCTCATGTCTCCTCCCTATGAAGGTTTAAATTCGACTGATTAGTTGACAGAAAATCCATGCCCCACTCCAAATCCTTTGCAAATTGTATTTACATAGGTGGTTTTGTCATGTATGTTCCAAACTCATATCCCTGTTGCTCGGTCAAGTAGTGTCGTTCTTTTTACTTGCTTGTACCAAGTAAAAAATGTATTGTAGTTATATAAGTTTTCAGGTTTCAATGGAATTATCTGTTTTGACCTTCCCTGAACCCATTTTGAAAAATGTTGTCCCCTATAACTCAAACAAAATGCTTTAGTATGCTCAAATTTCATATTCAAGACTGTTCTGTGTAATTGTGCATCTCCTCTTCAGTTCAAAATTGATTTGGGTTTTGGGTTTTAGGGAGGGAGGGGGGGGGGTAAAAATTAAAAAATGCAAAGTTCTTCAAACATATTTGAGATACAAAAAAATTTTAGAAATCCATGTTTGTTTACCATGAAAAGATATATAAATGATGTTCTATAACATTTCTTGATCGACATTGGAACAAAGATATTGTATATTACTTTTAAATGAAATCATTTTAAATTAATCACAGCAAAACCTTTTACTTAATTTATTAGAAGTTGAAGGAAGTAATGTGGTGTCCAAATCAGATTTCATGTCTCGCACTCCTAGACTGCTGCTCTGGGATGGTAATGCAGAGTTATGTGCCAGTTAGCTTACGTGGAACAGGCATTAAATATTATATTGGATCACGGTCTATGCCTTCTAGTTGGATTTTTTTAGATGCTGCTCTTTTCATATTACCCAAATCCAGGCTAGTCAATTGGAATTTATTTAGTGAGTAACTCATTAAATAAAATCTTTAGACCCACACTGACCAGAAAAGGGTGGTAGCCTCTAGATTACCCATCCAAATTAATTTTAGTAGCTTTATATAGACATTAATGAATAACAAAAAAAAAAATATTATGACCTTGTTGAAATAAATTGGGTAGGGTGTTTTAAAGACAATGTATCTTTTCGCCAAGCTGATTATTCCTATGTTTTGCTATGCCTATTGCTACTCCATCCCTCTCAAAGAATCGCTTGTTTTTGTCAGAATGTTTCAATGTTAAGGCGAGAATGCGATTTAAGAAGCATAGAGGTTGAGATTATTCTTTTAGAAACTAATAGACTTTTTGTTTGTATTGCCCTATTCATTTGATTTTTAATAAATTTGAATGTATTATTATTGTTATTAGTGGCAGATATAGCTAGTATAACAGAACTGAATTTCCTTGTAGCTTTTATATTATTTAATAATTAAATTCAGGAATATTAAGTCAGAATTAAAAAATAAGTCTTATTTTTTTTTTCTTTTGTATGGTGTGAAGCCCAAAAACCATTTTGTAAATAATGATTGTATAGTATAGGTATCTTTAATTTGAATAGATTAAATAATGAGATGGAAACATGATGTGCATTCCAGCTAATAGTGCCCTGAGGAAGCCAAAGTAGAAGGCTCAGGTAATCCCAGCTAAGAAGCCTTATGTGAAAAAAATTATGCCCTCATCTCATTAATATTCTTGATAAAGAAAAAATATATCTCTTATACAAAATAAGGAAGTCAACACATGATTATTATTTAATCTGTATCAATAAGCAAGCTTATTATTTTCCAAAAATATTTATTATGATAGAGAGCACTTTCAGAGATCTAGCTCCATCTTCAGTGTCTATTGATGTAAAATACTCATCGAATGTAAAACATATCAGAATATTCATTAATCAATTAAGTGCCAACTCATATACAGTATCAAGCTTACATTAAAATACTGTATAAAAATGGTAAAAGAATGGGGCAATGTCCAGAGAAGATTATGATAATTGGGGAAAAACTTTTTATTGACAAGCATGTTTATCCATACAGTTTGATCAGTTCTTCTGTCACTTAGCATCCCTGGCATATTAGTTGAATGTCTACTATTGGGGCTGGTTAGGTCAGGTTATTTATGGATTAACACAATTTTTTTCATCTTGATAGGTGGATCTTACATTTTGTGTCAAACAAGCTCATGTTAATATCCATCAAGAGTTTTAATATCAACACCTTGACACACTGGAATAGCCCACGTATAATAAAAAATATGACAAATACAGATACTGTAGATAATGTAGGTTTAAACAAAATTTGTGTGTTTATCAATTATATTAAACATGTAACCTCTTTTGGGGATTTACTTAAGGCTGAAATGCAATAATACGAGTAACTCTTTTGAGTTGAAAAAATCTGCAGTTGAAGTTCATTAGTTTAACAAAAATATTGGTAATATCAGATTTTTCAATTCTAAACTTAAAATCGAGATATCTTAGAATTTACATTTTCCACACCCTCAGTCCAACGACCAATTTCTACCATTAACAAACTTTAACTCTAGTTCCATATGAAACCTTTAAATATCATGATTAGTGGCTGCTAGAATGTTAACTGACAAGTTCATATTTGCACACACACATGCGCGCCAACACACATACACACACACACACACCACCATAAATAACAACAAAGCTCAATTTGTCTTCGATGAATCACACTATTTTAGAATTGTTGGAGTTTTGAAATCATTTTCCAATAATTGCTTCATGAGTATAATCTAAATAGAAAATTTCCCTAAAAGGAAATCTGTGAATACATATCATTATGTGAATTACCTAATGTAATCTACTCAATCACACACAGCTTTATCCATATAAAAAAAAGTTTGGTTAGGTATGATTTATATTTAAATATTTTCTTAAAATTAATTATTGTTATTATTTATTAACGTCTCCTTTATGCTATTATGGCTAATTGGGATGGTTTATCTACTGTTTCCCACCTTTTTGCCAGGGTAGGGACTAATGGTTTTATTTAATGAGTTTGTCGCTAAACAAATTCCTATTCCCTGGGTGGGAAATGAACCCACGACTCTTAGTTTACCAAGTGAGATTAAAACCATCGCCTTAACTCGCACAGCTAACCTGAGCTCGAAAAAGTAATAAGAGAAAAGTTTTAGAAACTCTTAGATTAGCAGTGATTTCTTTGCTGTGCTGCTCTTTATGTTGTTTCTAGCTCTCTAACATATAGTCCCAAGATTCTATCTGCCTGTTTGTTCATTACTAACTGCTTACCTACCTATTATTTAGTCAGTGAAGCTGTTAGTAAAATAAAAAATGTTTTTGAGAAAACAAGATTGTTTTTATTCTCATTTTTTGTATATATATTTACATGTATGTATGTAAGATGTGATGTTCTGGTTAGGGACAAACTAACTTGTAAATATTATTTATTGCTTTTCTTGTTTAAAGCAAATATTTATATTTAACCAGTGTTAATTTGTTCACAATTTTTTTCATTCTATATCAATTGCAGCTTGTTGCAAAACGCATATGAAAAAAATCATCATTCAAGAGCATACATAATAAATTGTATTCCCATAATTTAGAGTATGGGTTTAACAAAATTTAATATTTACTATGAATAATCAAAATAGTCTTGATGGAAAATATGCATGGGTCTGAGTGGATGGATTTTATCAACGTATATCTATTATGTGTAAACATTGTCAAACCAAATGATGCTAGTTTTTATCAAAAATATCAAGTATATGACAAGCTTAGTTTCTGATAATGATTGGGAGAGAGCTTTTTTTTTAGATTTGGTAATGTAGCGGAAGGGGTGTTAGGTTGTAATTGCACTATCCGTGAAGGATATCTTCCATTGTATATAGCCAATCCGATTCTGGCTAAATGAACCGATGTTTACCCTTTAGTAATTTGTCACATCTTTTAACTGCTGCTTTAAGATATTTACTCTAATATATATTCTGCTCATTAAACTGAAGATAAAACACGTACAGTTATTTATAAGCATTGAATTTATAATGAACTAGTAGGTGTTTGACTTGTAAAATTGCTTATTTATTTATTGACTAAGTTTCAAAAATGTGTACAAAGTGTTTTAAAACATGTTTAGTATGTTATTGCATGGCTTTATATTTTCTATGCTTAGATAATTTGCTTTGTATTTTTCTGAAATTTTTTTCGAGATTATGTGGTTAGTCTCCTTTACCTTCAATGCCACATTCTTTTTTTTTTTTTTTGGTGACTTATTTTTGTTTGTTTTTATCTTTATTTTCTTCTCTAATATGCAGGTGGTGGATGTGCCACAGCTGACATGATCTTACCATCTAAAAAAAGAGAATATGCTCTTGGTATGTTAGTTCAGCAACCAGTCAATGTTTCTAAAATGATAAACGTTTACTAACAATATCATAATGTTTTATCTGGGACTGGGAATATTACTTATGAATGTACTATTTTTTTTTTATTTTTATAAAAATCAGTTTAATAAATGATTCCTCAATGACTATGTTTTAATTATATAACAACTATATTTATCACATTGACTTTTGAAATTTGGTCATCGGTATAATAGTTGCTAGGAGATTATAATGTAATAACCTTTTGCAAAATCCCCATTAATGGCCAGAAGCATAATTCAAACTTTTGTTGTGCATATATTATAATGCATTTTAAAGGGCAATTAATTGCATGCTTATGAATGCCTAGGTATTTGAATCGTAGCCAGGGAAATATAATTAAGACAAATTATAAATAATAGTAATGCTAATACCTAGAGAAATTGTACGTTTATTGAGATTTATCGTTTAATAAACTACCATACACTAAGCACTTGGGAAATTATATACTATTCACTTGATACAACTTATTGATCAAGGCTCTTTCAACGAGTTTCCTGTTTAACATTCATTCCAATCACTAAAATAACTTTTACCCAAAAAATGATGTTTTCTATTCCATTTTCTACACTGTGTGGCTAGTTCAATAGAACTGGCTTGTTCCCTGCAAACTTTAGCCTAATTCATTATTATGGTATTATATATTCCTCAAAAGAAGTACTGATTATACACTATAGTGGACACTGACATCTTGTGCATTGAATGAACATGAGGAGGCTGATAAACTTCATATTATATGCCCAAAACTTTCACTCACAAATCCCACAATTCAGATATCACACAATAAAAATTATAAATATGAATATTTATTTAAACTAAGCTAAACTAACTGTAGTAAAAAATTCCAGTAAGTTCCATTTATCAAGATTCGAGGAGATTGATTGTTACCTAAGTCCCACAAAGCTTGACTAAGAAGTGTGGGAGATATGCATAATCTCTTCAAGTTCAATTGGACTGTTCAAACTTGGCTCTCTGGAGAGATTGATCATTCATATTTTTTCTGACAGGAATGACTGCTGACCACTTACAATCATGCCCTTCACGTAGAAAGAAAGCTGATTTATATTGGGCTCCACAATCTTGACTGACATTTAGGAAAAGATTATAGAAAACAAACATTCAAATCAATTTAGAATTTTCTGAAAACCCTAAAAAAAAAAAAAAAATTGTGCAGGTAAAGTTTGTTTTTAATTAATTCTATTGGTACTGACAAAAATCAAACCTTTGTAGTTTATAATTTTTAAAGGCCTGAACGTCTTCAGACCTTATTATTATTAATTTTAAAGTTCTGACTAACCAGCATGTAATACAATAATACACAATATTTTTAGCCCTTCTATATACCATACAGAATTAGTCTCTCTATATTAGAAAACATATCATTAGAGATGGTGGTCCATTTATTGCTAAAACTGTTACTTTATTTAAAAAAAAATAAATAAAAAAAATATAGGAAGACATTCTTTTTTATGAATTTCTATAACTTGCGTTTAAATAATACATGAACTTCTACATTTTTGATTGAACGGCCCATGAGGTACAAGGCCTGCTACTTTGGTTAGAGGTTCAAGTGGTCAGCTTGGCACATTCCTTCGACATTTTGACGGCATTACAGACCAAAGATCACTTCTTCTTTATTTAAGTATCAACTCATATGCCTCACAATGCTGAATTGATGAAGAGCTCGATCTGTTAAGAGTACAGCAAATAAAACAGGTTGCGATTCCTGACTTCAACCTAGCACTCCTAAGACAATATCAGTATAAGAGTTAGGCTGTTCAGTAGACATTTTTGTTTGCATGAAATTCAGTATATTCCTTTCTCACCAGGCTTTTCTGTTATGAGGTTTGTATAAAAGTAGAACAATATTATTTCAGTTTTCTGAGCAAATGCCTACCTAATTTAATTCCACCATTGTTATCTTTGGCATGTTTTTTTTTTAGTTTTTAAAAGAAAGGAGTCTTCTGTCCAAGGTGGTTTGCTCTTATGTTTTTGCTTGCAATAACTCTTTAATGAATGACATGGCCTTCATTAGCATGATTTTCTTTATCATGATATTTTAAGGTTTTCTTTTTCTTTTTATTTTGCATGCTGATTGCATGTCCATTTATTTCTCTCTTTTTTGTATTAATTTCATATTCTTTTATATTTTATTATTAGTTTATAAATATATTTATCTTTTATGAGTATATTTTTTTTTGTTTAACAATCTCCTGTTACTTTTCTGTTCTTTCCCGTTCTTCTTCATCTTCTCTTCTCCTGTTCTACACCTTGTGCGGCTGGGCTAAAGACTTTGACTGGAAGTATTTCTGGGCATGGACGGATTTCCAATCATACGTAGACTTCATCCTAGTCGTATCGCTAGTCATGTCCCTTCTCACGTTCCTCCTGTTGGACTTTATCATCTATGTAGAGATACTTGGCTTTCTTGCGCTCTTCATCGAGGCCATGCTGGCTGTTCCACAGCTTGTTAAAAACTTCAAGAGCAAGTCCACTGAGGGCATGAGGTATTTAAATGATTTATATATATGTTTGCTTATGTTTATTAATTTTTAATTTCCCTTCAACACAATACTTCTGCTGCTTTGCAACATTTCAAGAAAAAATTAAACTTTAGTCAAAATTTATTAATCCTTCATTATTTTCTCTAATAATATTTTTATTTATTCTCCCACATTTTCAGCACACTCTGAAATGTGTAATTTATTTTATTTTCACCATAACTGGTGCATATGTATAGTTTTAACATTCCATGATTTTTTTTTTGTGTGTATGCATTGAGATCAGTGATAAAAGTTGCTTAGTAGTTGTTCTATTCATTTAGATTTGAGTTTGAGATAGAATGAAATATTCACGAGTCAAGAAAGGATAAATAGACAACAATATCCTGCTTTTTACTAATGAAAGATGACAATTTTTGAGACGAAATTGTCTGCCTTTTGTTGTACTCAATTTTATTGAAACGAATAAATAAATTCGATAATAAAAACTAAAATATACTGAGAATGTTGATTTCCATTTCACGTAAACATGGGTTTTTTTCTACTTTAAAGAAAGTACAAAAAAATACAAGTTATATGTTGTAAAGAAGATGCTCTTCACTTCATTTATTAATCTTGTAGAATCACAATTGATTTAACTGCTAAATGATGTCCTATTATTTATAAAATTATGGTTATTCTTGTGGGGGCGTGGGAAGTTGGCTGATTATAGAGAACTCATTATGGGATTAATACCTCTGAATCTGACAGTTCATTACTTAAAGATCTTTGAATCTAGTCAAGATTAGAAGAAAGATTGTCTTGATGACGTGTAAGTTGGATAATATTTTTGCTATCTACACTGTGCACAGTAATCTCCAATGTTGACTAAATGAATTTTTGAATCATTGAAGTAAATAATTCCACTGACAATTTGATGTAGAAAAAAGAAATTACATTATTCTTCTTTGGCTGTTTGCTCTGTCTTTATTGCAATGAACCAGATGAATTATTAATTGATATTAGGGATTAAGTTGTAAAATTATTAAATATGATTTAAAAGAAATAAATCGCTTATGTTTTTACTTATTGGAGAGGAGAGGAATAAATGAATAGTTTTCTTGGGGATAAAGAGTTAAAATCACCTGAATTCAGAGGACCAAAACTTAATTTTAAAGCTTTAAGGAATATGCTTCAGAAGGCTCTGTAGAATTGGCTCTTAGTATTGAAAATTACAGTGTACAAATGCATTCCAAATTTTTGTTAACTATTTAAATTATATAAACCCTGTAGCAGACTGGTAGACAAATTAAAATGGTACTTGTAGGCGATACAAGCTAATAAATGATTGAAGATGTTTTATCCACACAAGCCTGTCAGGATAAAATATCTAGCTAATGGGTATGCAGTGAGGGAGGTTTGATTGACTAGAGATTGGGTACTGGTATGCCAGTGACTTCATTCATAAAGTAGCCTTGTAGAACATTGGTTTTTTTGCCCATCAGAAAAAAATGTTATTCCGTCCCTGTAAAATTTTTTTAATTTATTTATTTACTACCAAGTGCTTACACTCATTGTAGGACCTGGGCGTTTGCCGCTCACCTTAAGCCATTCCCTGTGGCCAGCAGTGAGGCTTCTCTTTTCTTCTTTTCTATTAAAAAAAATAAAATTATATATATATATATATATATATATATATATATATATATATATATATATATAAATTAAAATTCATATTTAATAAAAATAAATTAATAGAACTGATTCTACAGTTGTTTTTGCACTCAAAACAGAAGTAAATTAATTTTTTTTAACACAAAATGAAATAAACTTTATTACTGGTCTTTTGTTTAGCAAATGAGTAGAATATCATCTATGAAATATAAAGGTACATTCGTTTCTCAAAATTTATATTTATAAATTTTGAGAAACGAATGTCAAAATTGACCTTATATACTTATTATTTATTCATATTTAACGTATATTTATATATATAGTTATTTATTAAAATATATATTTTTCCCCAATCTGTCTAGCATTCTCATGGTCCTGATGTGGACAGTTGGAGATGTGTTCAAAACATCTTATTTCATCCTAAGAGAAGCCCCTGCACAGTTTTGGCTCTGCGGTGGGCTACAGGTGTTAATAGATATTACAATCCTTGGTCAGGTAGGATTTGTTTTATTTTATTCTATTTTTATTTCTGTATGAATTAGTTTATTCTTCCAGTAATTTATGTGCCTGTGACTGGGGTATTACGCATTTGCCATAACATATTGTTAAGGGGCACCTTTGGATTATACTAGCAAACATATTATTTGTGAAATTTTTTAAAGCATAGCTAACTAACTAGATATTCTATTATTTGGTCCCCGATTTGTTTTTATTTAGTTTTCATTTCGTTATATTTAGTACAAAAGTAGTAATAATAATCCCTTTAAAAGTACAAAATAGGATTTTCAGGAACTTAAAAAACTAAATATTCTATATCTTATATAAATGACTCTTTCAAAAGACTGCTAAAACATAAAACATTGATAATTGTTTTGAAACAGAAAAAAGGATTAGGAGTTCAGAGAAACTTGAACCTAGTCCCCATGTTCATTCAGCTGAAAATGTTTACATCAAGTAGAATTATTAAAACTCTCAGAACGACGTCAGCAAAGAGCTGCCAACAAATGCTATTTTGGTTTGGTCAATCATTTTAAAAGCTGTTTTCTATCAAACAGAACCAAGGTGAACCTGTACAAAACTCTGATGCGTCCTGTTCTGTATAAAGGCTATGAGGAAAAGGTAGCAGCATTTGAGTGAAGAATTCTTACAGACCTATAAAAGAAGGGAACAATTAGAGACACTGGAAACATCAGGAATTGTTAATGCTTTTCATTGATGAGGATATAATGAAATTCACAAAAATTGGCAACTTTGTTGGGCAAAATGAGTCCAGAGGAGGTCCCATCAAAGGATATAGATAGAAAGTTTCAGGGATTAAGAAGGTTTGGAGGACCAAAAACTAAAGTAGCTGGACATTACGGAAGTGGAATCGAGGATACTACTCGACATCCCTCATTGGAAAACTGACTCAGTATCATGCCAACTGGGGGATGCCCTAGACCAGTGGTCGGCAAAGTGCGGCTCTGGATGTGGCTCTTTGACTCCTAAGTACGGCCAAATATCGACTGAAGGCGCAATAATATTTTATTAAAAAAAAAAATTGGCAAGAAAAAAATTACATCTTATTTTGATAAATTAAAAACTCTTACTATCAGCTGTAAAAGCTCGCATTTGCTGTTCTTTCCCTTTTTGGCTCTACATATTTATGTGTGAACAATCTTTTTCAAGCATGAACATTATCAAGAGTAAACTGAGAAGTCATCTTATTGATGAGAACTTGGAATCATGCCTAAAATTAAAAACAACATACAAACGTGACTAACTCAAACTTTCCAAGGAGATGCAAGCACATTGTTCGCATTAATAAATATTTATTAAGTATGAAATTTAGTTTTATTTTGTGTACTACTTATTTAGTTTAATAAATGTTTACTAAACAAGCAGATGTGGATTCCAATTTTTTTTTTGGAAATTGTGTAATGTTCATATTTGGTGCTCTGCAGACACAACAACCTAAAATTATCATAGAATGACTAAAGTACTTAGAGAATCAACATCATCTATTGGGAAATGTATTATGGCTTTTATATATATATTGAATTGTATGTAATTTTAGGGACATAAACTCAATAAATGTGATGCTGTGAGCTTAGTTTTACTTTTTGGCATTTATGAGGTATATTTAATTGCAGGTGCAGTTCTATAAGAATGGGTCTGGCCCTCCAGTTCACCATCACACGGGCGGTCGGGACGACTGACTTCACCTATACCTTGGATATGTATATCTCATATACGTTGCCTTCCAGTTCCTGTATAAGGAACATACTCCTGCAGTTACCGTTTAGCTTCCCTCTGTCTTCAGTTCTACTTTAGTTGGTCTTTATTTGTATTATTTACATTTTCTCTTCCCTTTCTTTTGAAATGTTATTTTTATATTACCTGTCTATATGTTTGTACAGTTGTTGGTATTTATTATGATGTATACTAGAGTGTATATTTATGTAGATATATTTTAATTGTGTTTTTGTCTGTATAATTATTTCGATCACTTATTTTTTTAATCCCTTACTTCAAGCTTGTCAGAATGTATATAAAATATTTATATCCAAGGTAAGGAAGACAATGTGTTTAACTCAAAAAAAAATAATAATAATTGAGTTGTTTAAAAATGAAATAGTTGAGAAATAATGAAGTGATCAATAAGAGCTTCCAGGTTGTCCGCCCTTTGTCTCGTCGAAATGAAAATGATGAGGATACTTTATCGATAAGTAGGTGGATTGGGTTGCAATTACAATAGTGAGGAGTACTACTCAAATTATGTAAAATACTTAAATGATAAATAAATAATACTAATGTGTTTAATAAAAGAGTGTGAACGATACCTTTTTTCTTTAGAGTCTTTTCATTTTGTAGGTGCCAATTTGTAATTTGCATTTTTGAAAAATTTTCATTAGCAAGTGTGCATGGATTTGACCTGAAAAAATTAAAATGTATATGATGCATCATTAGAGGTAGAAAAAAAAATTAGTATTTCTATCGATGAACTCAATCAAATTAATGATATAAAGTATATTTTTGCTATATCATAGCAACTATTTTCCTTCTATTCGCTAGTAGAGCTAATTTTATTAACTATGCATATATATATTAATGGTTTGTTTTGTTTTTCTAATTATTTGAAATGTTGTTTATTATTTGAGTAATTTATTTATCCATGTATAAACACAGTTCACCAAAAAATTCTTTTAGGTTAATTTTCAATCTTTTTTTTTTCCTTTCCCTCTACAAAATCTTGTAGATGTGGGGATAAATGAAAGAAATATTCTAAAATCATTTTAATTCACATATATCATTTTAAGTTGCACATCCTCTTCTAAACTTTGAATTATTCATTCTAATTTTCATTTATTAACACCATCAAAAATGTATTCATAAATATTTTTTTTTATATATATAAATTCAGTCAAACCACAATTTTCACTTTTATTAATATTTATTTTCAAACATTATCATTTTTAATATAATTATGAATTTATGTATTTGTTATAATTTATTAGATAATAATATAATATATTTACCATCATTATTTTGTATTTTCTAGTCCAATTACTGGAATAATGAAGTAGACTTCTAAATCTAATTGATTTTAATTTTATATTTGCTTTACATCATTATTTATTAGCTAAAAAATCAAATTATTTTGCATTTATTTATTTCTGCTGATTTTATTTTTACTGTTACTGAAATAAGTAGTAAAATCATATAAATATTACTTTTTAGAATGAAAATATTCTATTTTTGTTAGTTTTATTAAAATATATATTCTTATTTATTAATTATGTTTGACTTTGGTCAAATATTTAAAAAATAATAATAAATGAATAAATAAATCTGTTAGGTATTTTTACAGTTCTCTATATAAATAATTCTCTCCCTCCCTCTCTTTTATGTAACTAGTTTACAATTGATTTTTTTTCACATATGTGAATTGTACCTGCAATTTGTATTTATTTTTGTACATATTGTCTTCCTTTAAACTCTTCCTTTGTATAGAATTTAAGATAAATATAATTTTAAGCTAAATTTCACAGGTTTATGTTTGTCTATTACTATAAATTCTTTTTCTACTATATTGTAGCTTGTAATTACTTGTTAAGGTGTACTTTCATGCATTTTGAGTGTACAGTGTATATTCAGGTGATACTTTATCAGCAAGCTTGGTGATAAAATGATGTGTGTATACTGAGAAATATTTGACCATTAGCAGTTAGAGCAAGTGTAGTTCTTTAGTCTGTTAGTCTCGTCTAAGACCATACATCATCGCCTTAATATGAAAATAAATGTTTAAAATTATTTTCAGAGTGTAGCCTTTTCTACTGAGTAGATCTGCAAATCAAATGATTTTTCAAATGTCAAATTACTGTTAATGCTCTTGTTGTAAATAAGAAGATAATTTTTAAAAAGGAAATTCTACTGAATCCCCAGTATTGTTTACTTATATGGAGCTTTAAATTCTAGCAGTTTCCTTCTAGTTTCTTAGAGGAATTTTAGAATCAAGTGTATTTGTGAATGTTAGATGAAGCAGAGTTGTTAGATGCAATGCACTGCCTGCAGTTAATGCAAGTTAGCACTTAATAAGTTTTTGGGATCAGCACTATAATTTTGTAACTACTTATTAGAATTTATTATCCCCAATGGAGAAGACTGATGATCTATACCCTCTCCATTTACTTTCTTTTTTTAAATAGTTAATCCTTATTGTACTATTACTATTTTATTGTATAGTGTGCTCAGTATAAGCAAAACAAAAGTTGTTTGGGAAACTATATCAATTCTGTGAGCCGAAACTCTTCCATGGGCATGATTTTAAATTTTTGTTCCCAGAATGAATATGGTGACAATAAAATGTATTTGTTATTGAAATTATGGTAGAAATTGGCTATTTGCATGGTCCAATTTCAACTGTTATGAGCAGAAAAGTGCCCCATGTAGTTGATTTTACAAGATGCTCATAAAATTATTGATGGTCTTTATACCCAGTTGATAGATTAATGACTACTTACTAAACCATTTTGTAATGTAAATCTTAGTAACCTACAAAATAGGTAAAGCAGAGGTGCTTTTTTTTTTGGAGAGAGAATGCTTTAAAAATGCAAGTTCTTTCTTCATTTGAAATATATGTACTGCTAACATATGCATTCAAAATATAATAATAATAAACTTGATCTTTGTCTAGTGGTAATTCCTACTCATTAAAAAAAAAAGAAATGAATAATTGTATTAAAACTTTAAGCTCATGAATAGTAATATCACTTTCCGGTGAACACATTATGTCTTTATTATATTGGCTAATGACTTTTGGGGTATTTTTGTCTCTCCAGGACTGTTTTCCTTTCAGAAATACACTAGGCAAGTAATGGAATATATCTGCTCAGTATCTTTAAAAATCAGGGAACAAAAAAATAACTCTTAACGCATTCATCTTGCTTAAGAATATTTGAGAACTGTTCTAACATCAAAATTATATATATATGCATATATTAATAAAATTATTTACCATACGTCTAGAATCTGTCATTGTTTCTTAAAATGAATTTTATTAGCCAATTAGCACAAAGTGGTTGATAATAAATGGCATTTGTAATTATTTAAAATAGTCAAATTGTATTATGATGTCCTCTTAAAGTTTAATATATGATTCAATGGGTCTACATATTAAAAAGATATGTTCTTTGGTAAATTGTTTATTCACACATACTGTTTTTGGGGAACCGTGGATATTTAGGTTTTAAATAATTTCACAAATATTATACATTTATGCAATTGTTGGAATTTCTGTTTAGACATAAATGGTCCGAAATTGTTATTATTTGTTTAACATCCACTTTGTGCGAGGAGGCTAATTGGTAAATTTTATATATGATATAATTTTGCTTATAAGTTTGATCTGATTGGTCAATAATCATTTCAATAGAGAGAGCAAATGCTGGTAAATGATAACAGTAATAAAGTAAACATTGTAAAAAAAGCCAATAAAGGGCCAAGACCAGTTCAAATTCTTGAAGTCCAATAATTACCTCTGCTAAAGAGAACTTAGTGTGAAGCTCATGGGGTTAGAACTCAAATATATTCACAGTGTGGTACCATGCAATCTTTCCAAACCAAAAAAATGATAAATAAAAGAATATTAAAATACCAGAAATTGAAAAATGTACATTTTGATGTGAAGGAATGAATCTAGTCTTTGGAAGAGTTTAAGTTGTTTGATAATTTTTTCCTATACTTCTATGTTATATTTTTACACAAATAATAGTTTTTTTTTGTTTTTTTTAACATTTCCTCTCCTAGAAATCATTCAAAATAATATTTTATTACATTATTTTCTAATTCGTAATTTATTTATGGTTAATGTTTTTCATTTGAATATTTAAAGCAAAAAATGGATTGAATATATGCTTTGAAGGACAGGTAGAATGAAGAAGATCTACTTTGAAAATATCGATAAGTGAGGACGAGGGTGGGAGTTTTTTTACATTAGATAGAATTACTATTAGTGGTAAAGGTTTTTATTTATGAATATTACAGGGTATTGATTGTTTTGGTTTCTTTGCTTTCTGATTAAACTAATCCATTTAACTGCTAGTGAAGGTTTGATGTTCTAATTACTAATAGAACATTTAATTTATATATAATTCCTACATGCTTTCGCTCTATATACTTTTTCGCCGAAAATAAAAGTTGGAGTTTATTTTAAAAGACTGCTGTTTTCTATTTTTGTAAATCAAGCCAGCATTGATACTTTTGCTCTACTAAGTCATTAGAAATTAATTTGACTAGCTATCCCAAAGGTATTTATTGAAATAGTCTCAGGAGATGATGGAGTTTTACTCTCACGTCCACTTTTTGCAACTTAGGCTAATTAGGACGGGTTATCTACAGGTTGAAATCCGTCACTAAATAAATTCCTATTGCCCAGGTGAGATTCAAACTCGCTACTCTAGGTTTGCCACATGAGATTAAAGTTAACGCTTTAACTCACATGGCTAACCTGAGCCCCCAATGTTGATAATATCAACCATATGAGAATCAAAGTAGTTTGCCAGGTAAAACTATTAATATATATATGTATTCATATACATATTTATGTACACACATATACATACATAGTGTGTGTTAAGACAAGGGTGGTTATATTTCTTTCCCTATTTTACAAATACAGAATATTTATTCCACAAAGGTTGGAAACTTCCAAGGGTTTTCATCACAAATTTGGTAGCCAGAGGATAAAATTATCTTACACAATTTATATTATGTGTTCATTAATAGATTGCTAAACGATATTCTTCATTCTACCTCTCTATTATGTAATTTGTCCCCTGGTTATATAAAAACACACTTGATACATTTGACTTTTAAAAATAAAAATATATAAGTACTTAGGAATTTAAGGTTTACTTCTTAACAATTGTTTTGATTTTATAGCCTTCTGTGTTTATAAACCTGATCCTTGATTTGCTTTATTGCAAAAAGTTTCTTCCTTTACCATAGAACCCATTAATAAAACTGTACCTAATTAAATGCCGTTTAAATTAACATAGGAAATGAGTCCTTACTGTATTTTAATATCATTATTAAAATAGTTGATTTGTATTTGTTTTACTTTATTTTTCGATTTAAATGTTTAAAAAACAACTTTTTATAAAAAGTTATTTTATTTTAAGGATTTTATGATCCTCAAAACAATTTAAAGTATTGTTTAATATACTCGTGTCTTAGTGTATGGTATAAATATAATTGTGCTTGGAGTCTACTGTAATTTCTTATTTTTGTAAATATGTCTATAAATTTGTATATATATTTTGGGGTATTTGTTAATGCTGTTTAAATGTATGAAGTGGGTTCCCTAATTAAACATAGAAAAAAAAATAAAGTAAAAAAAATTATATACATGTTAATGATATTAGAAATTGTTATGTTTGCATTATAAAATGATTATCTTAAAGCTGTTAATAATATATAATTTATTTTTTATATGTATTTATCTTTTATTTGATGTGTCATAATCTTCAAATTTTATTTCCCAGCAATTTTGTGTAGTGAATTAATGATTGTCTTAAAAAGAATTACTATTTTTAATAGAGTGCATAATTTTGAATATGCATATTTTTAATAGCATTTAATTTTGAATACATGCGTGAAGTTATTTTTAAATGAGTTACATTTAAATATATATATCGTATTTTATTCTAGTTTCACAAATGTATCTATATGTCTTTATGAAGACTGTAATCCAAAAGATAAGTCATTAAAATTGTTCTCTTTTCTATAGCTTCTAGAAATAATTGTAATCTTAATATTGTAACAATAAGTCAAAATCAAAACATTTTTTCATTTTTAATATGTTTTCTCATTTTCTCGCTTTCTATATTCTGGCATATGTATTGGGTAATTAGAACAAATTTTTATTCTTGGTAGAAATAAATACAACTTCTCTTGAAGTTTCACTCTTATGACTTCATTTATTTAATTATAAAATATTCGCAGAATGTTTCTGAATTCATGAACTCTGGATATTTTCTCTTGCCATTTGCAATTGGTTCAGTAGATTTAAGGGTTTGCTGATTAAGTTTTATTTTTTTTTTCTCTAAATCTTAATCAGTAAATATATATGTACAAGTATTGGTGGGTGTATGTATGTGTATACGTTACTATCCATTTTAAATGTTTTATAACACGAGCACTGTAGCATGAAGTTTTCATTATGGCTTGTCAAAATTAATATAGAATCATAATTAGAAAAAGAAATTGATTTTTTTTTTCATTTCCTTAGCAGGGTCATTATTTCTTTCCCCTTTAATACAGTAAACCAAGTATTTTTATTGATTTGGAATCAATAAAAGAACTCAATGGAACATTTATTAGTTAGTTTTTTCCCCTACGTCATTATAAAAATTGCATTTTAATAAAAGAATCCTGTACTATTTTAATGTTAAAGTTCCCCATCGAAAAAATCTCCTTTCGTCTGTGAGCTAGTCCTCAGCATTCAGAAGAAAAGTCATGTGCAGTTTTTAATCAAAACCTGATTTTCTAAAACAAATTTAAAATAAATATTATGTAAATATATAAATCATTGAAAATGATATGTTATTATTTTTTTTAAAATAAATATCGGCCACATGGATGGTTTAGCTGTCTTCAGCTACCCAATGTATTTGGGCAGCCCAAACTTTTATCACTGAATAAAGTTTTTTCTTCTAGGCCAAAATTATGCTATGATCAGTGATTAAAGTGGAAGGAAATCAAAAGTCATTATTCCACATTTGCTTAATGTGGATTTATTTAACAAATAAGGCCTGCCACTGATATTAAGAGGTTTTGAGTGATGAACTCTTGAAATATAAACATGGATATAATAAATAGAAAATATTGTTTCAGTAAGATTTTAAAACAATCATGATTTCATTTTGTATAGTTGATATGATCGTTTCGGGCTGTAAGGTCTAATAATTGTATTATATGTGTTCAACTCCTGAAGAGATGTCATAGACATGAAACGTAAAGAGAAATTGGAAAAGTGGAAGATTTAATTTGTTTTTCATCAATTGGCATTTCATCATTTTACCTTTAACGAGGATTGGCTTGAGAACACATTTTGGCTATGCGGAAATAAAATTAAATACATTAGTAAATTTAGTATTTGCCTCATTCACGCCATATTCCAGTATAGGTAAAATGAATTCTTCATTGAACAATAATTCAAAATCTTGTCATATGATTTTATTACATCCATTGTAAAATTTCCAGAACTAGCTCTGTAAAAATTGTAACAACCCAATGAAACCACTTTTTCTTTTGAAATATCGCAGGATCTTTTATCGAATAGTTAATTTAGGTACGCTTGAAATTTTTACTAATTTCTTAACTCCACAAATAGTTAATTTTGTGTTTTCAACTATAACAATTGATATTCTATGCATTGAAGTGGCAAAGTGTGATGGGCTATTTCTTTGTTTTTATGACTTATATTATGCTGTTTAAAATTATTTTAGACATTTTTATAGTTTAATTCATTTTGCATAGGAAGCATTGTATTTCCCCACTTTTTATAAAAATTGTTAGTAGGAAACCTATTTAAATCACTGTTTAGAAATTGATGGGTAAACTTTGGCTTGTGACCAAGCTAGAATTGATGCAATAATTAAGATTTAGAGAATTAATTCTGTGATTTCCTAATCTTCTTGTCTCCAAGTACACATTTTTACTTCTTTGTGGCATTAGATTATTATTTTTTAATTGAAGAATGAGGTACTGAATAATGGTATTTATTTAGATGAGTACAAATTATAAAGTCCTAATGTTTATCACCAATTCATTTTTAAATAAGGCCTTTTATACTGATGTTAGCCACTGTAAATGCTTCTACTGATAGAACAGAGAAGCATACCTTTTCTCATGTAAGAAATGCACTGCCGTATATATTTAAATGGGCCATTTTAACCTTGTTTGGACATTGTTATGAGAAATGTTTAGGAATTCAGCCATGATTTCTCTTAGAACATTATTATTATATTTAACAAAATACAAATTCTCTACTATAAAAATTTCATCGTTCAAGCTGTTTGTTTTTAATACTTTCTATTTGTGTGTATTTTGTTTTAATTTCTTTATTATTTGGCCTCTCGCATACAACCACCTGATTCATTCATCAATGATAGGTGCAGTACAGACTAACATTTTAAAAATGCTGTAAAGACATGAATGCATGGCTCATGATTGCTTTATTTTGAACCCATTTACCATAAGTTTATGATCTCTTTAGAGTTTATTATTTTACTTTATACTCTTTTGTTATAAAATAAAATAAAGGTGTACAAACAAAATCTACTAAGACAATTTTTTGTTAATCTTATGTTTTATAACAACAATGTCCAATGCTGCCGTTTTTATTTCTCTCTAATGCTCTCCTGGTCATAAATTATCACTGTATGGGATAAATTAAGAATAAAACAGTTTAGGATTTGGCTGTCATAAAATTTAAGTTTAAAAAAAGAGGACTTAGCTGATTTTTTCTTGTATGTTCATGATATATGACTGAGTCTCAGAAGTTTGAGAAATTTTGCCGTAAATAGATTGATTTATTTTTAAGTTATATTATAGAGTTTATTCATTAAGTTCAAATCCTAGAACGGGGTTCATTAGTAGTCTTGGTGGTAAAGATGCATGCCTGTAATTAGTCTATATAGTGTCTTTATATTTCTCTTCATTTAAGATTATTTTTCATATTTGGAATTAAGGCTCTTCTTTAATATAAGAATATTTATTCAGTCAGCTTATTTGTTTTGAATAAAATTGTTATTGTTATGCTATTTATACATTTTTGTGATAGACATTGTACATATAATTTTCCAGTAAAAATATCATTGAGGTACAAATTGTTGACTAATTTTTAATTGACCTTTTGGCAAATAGTATATTTGAAGTGATATCTATGTTAAAGAACTAATAATATTTTAAATCTTCAGTGATCTTCCAAAAGGCTATAACTTCAATTTAGATTTTTAAACTCTTCGCTGTTTTGCGATTTATTGTTCTTACATAATGCTTATACTAGGTGATAGCATTAATGTGATATAACTTGTGAATTTGTTTTAAATTTAATAATTAATGGAAAGTGTAGTGCACGAATAAATAAACTAATCGTGTCAGTACACACTCATATATATTTCTTGGTTCAATTAATAAATGTATAATGTAGATTGAGTGCACATATTTTATTACTTGTGCGTGGTATTTTAATAGCTTGTAAGGAATATTCTGAATGCTAGCAAGGTTTAAGAAGTCTAAGTTTATTTTGTGATTTTGCTAATGGTCTTAATTCATTATTATATTTTAACTAATTAGTCTTTTCGGAGTTGCCATAGTTAACATGACTCATAAATGTGCAATAATGCTTAACCAGTTTTGTATTAATTCTAGTTTGAGTTTATCATTTTTTTTTGTCTTAATTTTATTATTTATTTCTGAATTTGAAATTAATAGAAATGATAGCCAACAAAACTAAATTTATCCATCTCTAAATGGAAGATAATGTCATTTATTTAAAGTGCATCGGGGGGCTGGTACATCAAGAGCTACATAAAGTATAGTTTTAATGATTTCTGTTGTTTTTTTTCCTTTTTTTTTTTCATTTTTAAAAGTATTCTGAAGATTATTAGAATATTAGTGTGTGTCATATTATGTCAACTATTATTAATTACTGTTTAAACAGGGGGCGATAGTTGCTCAGTATTTCAATATTAAGACCTAGGTCCATGTCACATATGGTTGTCCTGTCCTCTTATTAGCAAACCGTTTTTTTTTTAAATTTTACTATCATATTTTGATCTGTTTGTAAAGGGATTAAACATTTCTCCTGACGCACCAGGTATACTACACAAGGTCACTTATGTTGTGAATACACATCTCATTAGACCTATTTTCCTAGCTTCAAATTATTGAGTGAGTAAGGCTAACTAAAGTAATTATCTAAGTAATTAAGGCCTAACTTGGGAATTATGGCATATGAACATTAGCTATTCTGAAATGCAACAAGCAGAGGTGATGTTAAGTTTTTCCATCCTATTTGATGATATTCTCTGTTACAGAAGGTATAATTATTAATTAATATGAATGTTACATCTTTTTACTTTAGGTTGATTTTGAAACAATCATAATTAAGAAAACACTCTTTTCCACCTGATTTTAAAAGCAGAGTTTCACATTATCTTATCTTTCTACCTTTTACATTATGTGCTCAAGAAAGACATTTCAGTCTTCAAAATATCAAAAATTACAAGAAAGGTTATGTTACTTGAATTGGAATTTTTTAGTCTGTTAAGGCAGTGAACATAGTGATAGTTGAAGCACGGTGGGAAAAAAACAATAACATTATTAGGCCATTTTATTAATGACAATTAATTTAATTGGATTAGCAAGCAATGACATGACTGTTGTGGTATGAGTTACCTGGTAATTATTTTTTTTTAGAAACCCCAACCTCAAAACATTAACACACCTCACTCACAATTTTTACAGAACAGTTTGTAAAAAAGGTGTTTTCTGGCATCAAAATAAAGTTATTTTATTACTGGGCCTAGGTTTTTCCATATTGTAAAGTTAGAGCTGGATGTGCTTTTGCTGTAGTGCTACAAGTGGTAGTCTTGAATTGACATCATTTGTCCGCTGTACTCTATGACCAACCAGCAATAATGGCAGTCTCTACTGATATGACTACTGAAATGTGTACTGTGAGAAATTGCGAATTTGCATTATTTATTAAGGAAATCAGTTCCTCTTATTATGGAGTAAAAATAAAGTTCATTCTTGATTACTTAATAGACTTCTTATAGCTTGCTGATAATTTTTATTGGGATAATGTCTTTTATATGTAATATATTTGAGCTCTTGAGTACTGAGCGTAGATTGAAGCTATATATATACTCAGTGCTTGACACCAAAAGATTTGTACAATTACAATACTGGATGTTAACTAATTTTTACTTATTCTAAGATGCAATAAATTAAATTTTTCAATAATGTGGCAATAAAGTATAAAATTTAATTCTACAATATTTTGTGTCTTATCGTCCAGCTTAAAAGTCCTCATATTTAAGGATTTTTATCAAACATATCTAAAAATCAGTCACTGTGTTCATAGTAGAATTCCTTTGAGGGATTAGTTGTATATTGTAGTGTCTAGTGCTATTTTAGATTCTAGTATTACTCTATATTCCAGAGCAAACCTAGCATTCCTTGATATGTTTAAGAGAAAGCAACATTTATTTTTCTTTTTAATTTAGAATTATGTAATTCAGAATTTTGGAAGTTATCAAAATGACCTACTGTTTCACTTTTTCAAAATTTCTTACCATGCTCTAATGAGCTAACACATGAATTACATAATAGGAGTTTTCATTTATGCGTTGTTACAATCAGATTGTAATATAGAAAGGTGTTTGAGCCTTTGTGGAATTACTAGAGGAATCAGGAACTTAATGTTATATGCTCATCTCACTTATGCTCCAAATGAATTGTATTTGTACATCTTCATGGGTGCCTTTTTCAATATATAAATTTTTTGTGTAGGAATGTCAACATGGTTTTTGATTACTTTGTATTAAATAGATTTAATTAATAGATATGTCACTTCATGTAACCTATAGGTATAAAATGTTGTTTACCACTACCAAGCAGTTGCCCATTTATGTTATTTCAATAAAAAATGTTGACCGAATTAGTTTGGTGTGCTTATTTTTAGTTTTAAGCTACCTTTACCCTAATACACAGTTATATGAAAACAGATAGTTATAGAAAACCTAGAATGGTGGAAACTTACTATATCCATTTTCTTGCTTTTCCATTTTGTTAAAGAATTTATTCTAGTCATTTTTCATTTTATTAGAAATAAATATATGCCACAACTAAAGGGAAATCAGCTCAAATTCACTGAGCTTTTATCTATTTATATTTTGCGAAAAGTAGCAGGATTCAATATGATATGACCGTGCAGCAACATGATAAACAAGGCACTACTCCATAATTTACCATTTAATATGTCATTTGGCCAAAACAATGTTTTGTGTTTACGGCTAACTTCTGGACAATTTGTTACAGTTATAAATTAGTGGCCATCAACCTCTCAAAAGAAGATATTTCCATTTACGACCCATCTATAATTTCATTTCATAAATTGATACTAAGTTTATTAATGCAGTAATGTATGAAAAATTACTTCTTTATATGCAAAATAAAAAAAAAAAAAAAACTTTAGAAACAACAGACGTCTAATAATATAATACTGTCTTGAACTGATAACGTTTTATGATATAGGAATACTAGGTACACAAAAGTCTAATTCATAATTAGTGGGTGAACCTTATCTTAAGCTATAAATAATATTTACTCTGTAAATTATACAAATAAGATCATTATTAAATGAATTGTAATTTGCTTTGGATGGTGAGTATTCAACATGGAAGGGATTTCAGCTGTCATAATGAAGATATATTAGTATCCCTTAACAAATATGTCTGAATCAGCAATAATTCTAAACAAAGAAAGACATTGTTTTATTAGATTATCTTGGGAAAATCAGAATAATACAAAAATTTTCTCTATGTAACTCTTGTGAGGGACCAGAGAAGCTGAATAAAAAGTCTTTCTGTACTGGTCTGGCTGAGGCATTCCTTGCATAAAAGGAAATTGCAATGCCAACATTTGAATTGGTTTTGGGATGATTCATAAGACAGTATGAGTAAGTTCCTATTATCTTAAATTTTTTTTTTCATTCATAGCCATTGGAAAATTTTCACTTAAAATTTGTGTGTATATGTACATATATATACATAAAAAAACTGAGGATCCAGGTGGAAAATATTTCTAGTCTAAAAGTGTGATATTTTATTCACTGTGAGGCTTCAGTACACACAATTTTGTTTACATTTATCTTCTCATTCAATTTTTTCTATGCAAATTACTTTAAGGATATATTAACATAATTATGGATCATTTCGCCATTATTATGTAACTATAAACAAAACAGTTTTAACTATAAACCATTAACCAGTACTTTATTTAGTTTATTTAATAAGTTTGTAACTAAATGAATTCCTATCGTGTAGGCGGGAATCTACCCACTAGTTTAGGTTTACCACATGAGATTAAGACCAATGCCTTAACTCATATGGCTAACCCGACCCCAATACTCATTACTAGATGAGGATGGTTCAATAAAAACAAGAAATTTGTGTATAGATATAAGGGAAATAAGGATAAGCATTATGATATACATATTCATGCATTATTTTATATATTACTTCCAGTGGCTGTTGCAGGTGGTTTACTTCTACTATACAACATCCCTATCTTTCTCTATCCAGTTCCTATACAAACAAAATCTAAAGAATAAATTCTTTTAAAACACATTTTCAGGCCCTAAAATATTGATTAGGTTTATGAATTTTTGAATTTCAACTTCTACCTTTCCATCTCCAAATAGCATTTGTTTGGGGATTTTCAATGCTTATCAATACCTCTGGTGGTCTTGCAAAAACTGCACTCTTGTGGAAGCCTTGTATCTCTTTTCTCACTCTTTTCTCTTTATTAAATATTTATAATATAAATATAAATTTATCTGTTTTTTAATATTTTTTTTATTAACTTTCAGGACAGATTAAATTAAAAAAATTCAAAAGGGAGCAGCTGTCTCAGTAGAAGATTAGGTCAAATTAATTTTCAGTTAAATTGTAGTGCTAAACTACTTTTTTTTTTTTAAAAAGAAACTAGATGACTGTTATTTTATTTAGTTATCTTGCAGTAATTACAATCAGATAAGTAGTGTATTGTTAAATGATCAATAGCACTTGAGAGATGTCAAACCACTTGGGAAAAGTCACATCCTTTTTTAAAGCAATTTCCGTTGAACCAATAATATTTATATACTATTTCAATGTTTTTATTTACTCCATGGGCACAGACAACCTCTTCCTTCAGAAGAATTGCATGCCTGAAGGTCTACCAGACACTAATGCAGTGTGCCACGATGAGAAAAGTCTCACTATAGCCGCTGGTAAGTCTTAATATTATTGTTTGTTTATTATGTATAGTGTTACTTGGCTTATGTATTAGGCAGTTTTGCCTTTATCAGGAATGCAATATAGTATTTAGGACAAGCTGTGTAAATTGTGACTGACTAAATGGTTTTGATTTTAAACACTGAAGATTCGGCATTAATTGGATCTTGGCACCATAATTCTAACCAAGTGTAAAAAGACCAAATATTTAAACTCCCTATTTTGGGTCCCTCTTCTCAAATGCACAAAAAAAAATCTTTTTTTTTTTTCTTTTTTTTAGCATAGTAAGAAAATGATAAGTGATTTTGAATATTCTATCATGTTTACAAATTCTCTTCACTGAGTTGTATATATAATTTTTTTTACAAATTTGTTAATACTAGGGTAGCGAACAAACTTAAACAGTTAAGGAACAACACTATATTCAAAAACAGGGCGTAACTACTGTGGAAGCAGCTCAGTAAATTACTGATATTCGCAGGTTCTAACTATATTAGACAGCATAACTAAATATCACAAACAATAACTTCTTATAATTATTGTAACATATTTTTAAATTGCTTCTCTATAAAATTGATGTGAGGAGGTGTTTTTGAAGGTGTTAGAGTAAATGATGATTTTATAGGCCATATGCAATAATATTCTATAAATTGAAGAAATGGGCTATATTTCCTTTATATTAAGGGGCTGGGGAGTATTAGTCATTCCGGGGGCAACATACCCATCAAAAGAGGATTATAGCTTCTATAAAAAAATATAATGCTCTTATCTTAATATTTATTACATACATGGAAAATAATTAAAATTGAAAGTAATAATTCATTATAAGAAGAAGCAAAGTTGCATGAAAGAAAGTTTAACAAAACAACTGTGAAATCTGAAAAACAAAAAATTTTACGATTACAATACGACTTCGTGTGGGGAAGTAAAGTGTACTCTTCAAGTTTGAGATTTCAAACAATTTTGGAAGAGTTTTCAAACGTTTTTGAGGAGCACGAACTGAAAAATATTTATGTAGAATTCAGATAGGACTGTAGGTAGGTAATATTTAAGTTTAGACAGTTCTTTTTGAATTTAAAGAGTATGAATGTATCCTCATGCAGAAAAATAAATATAGTGTAATTAATTAGTTTTAAATATTACTTTTTTTGTTTAGCTCTAACAGCTCTAGTATTGTTTATGTATTAGATATTAGCACTCTAAGGTCGGCTTTGCGGGATTGTTCTCCGGGAATAACTGTTTTGGTGGCTGGAGTTTGGAGGGATCATTTTGGAGTATCTAAACCACTTATAATTTATGCATTATGCGGAGAGATATTATCAAACATTGTTGTTATCATTGGCTATTTCTACTGGTCATCTTCTTCTTGGATCATTAGTTCAGTGGAGGGGGTCATTATAATCTTCACTGGAGGAGCACAGCTCGTATTGATGTCTGCCAATTGTCATGTTATTGAAAAAACTGATACAAAGAACAGGACCGCAAGGTAAAGAGTTTCTTATAAGATAAGTTTTAAAATATGAAATCTTATTAAATGTATGGCTTAGAAACACAGTGGTTCTAGTAAAAGTAGGTAATTGCTCAATTATGAAGGTTTTGCATTTGGCACAATAGAAATGTTAGTGAACCATGGATTGTACCTTCAAGGACCTTTTTTAATAGAATGAATACTGCATTTAGCTTTTGAACTAAACAAGACCATTTTATTATAATTTTTATATTTTGTATTATTCTATTTTAAGGAAATATAGAACTACACCATTATGTTTCTCAGCTGTCGAAATATCCTATCAATTTTTATGTTTATTGTGATATGGAAGTGAATAAAGAAATATTAATCAATATAGTCATTTATCGAAGAATAATTTTGCTGGAATTATTTATTATAATTTGATTGTCTATTTCCAAAAAGATCTGTTTTTTGAGCAAAAGTTTATGAGAAAGGAAATCAGCTTTTGTTTGAGGCATATATCTTTTCTCTTTTCTTAAGATTGCTACATATAATATACATACTAGGTTTTATTTCCTAACTAGTAGGAATATCATATGTCTCAAATTGAAGCAAGTTGCTTATAGCTATTCTGATTGGCCTCTTACACCTTTGACCATTCAGTGCGCTCAGCAGCTAGTACCTTGGGTTAGGAACCTTGCCAGAACTTGTCAAGTCCTTTCATTTGTCATGCTGCTATCTCTTTGTTGGCTTGTCTATTCTTTCTGTTTTATCTTTGGTGTACAAATAGTGATGCAAAGTAGGTATCAGTTTCAAAGTTTTCAGTAAGTACTTTTGTCATAATACCATATCAATTACAGGATCTGCAGAATTTGATTAATGGGAAGATTCTGCATTATATTGTTGGTTCTGTGTCTACCCAAAGATAAACGGTGAAATACCAAAATATGATACCGAATTGGGAAATAGGCAGGAAAGCGCTGTAGAACAATAATTGGACCACATAGCAAGCATAAGTCGGCCAATGTTCATTGTATAAAAACTAAAAGAAAATTGAAATGAAAAACAAATAAAAGAATTGGTATTTTTCATGTTCTCCTTATATAGAACTAATCTTCATGTATACAGGCTGAAGGTTATGAATAAAATTCATGTCTTATTCTATGAATTTTCTAAAGTTCAGTCCACATCGGTGGGGAGTAGTCAAAGTTTTATTATTTCCCCGGTTATTTGCTCCAGTAGTTGTGGCCCCCTTCTTTATCGAACTTCTGATAGTTCTCCAGGCACTTCCTTAGGCAACATCATCAATTTTAAACTCTTTAAAGTGTGGTTAAAGAACAGATGGATGCTGGGTTCCACAACCACACATTTAATTAAAGAGATCAAAACCGATGAGTTTGCCTAAGGAATTTGGCCTGAGAGCTATCAAAAATTTTATTAAGAAGGGTAAAACCTCAGTCAACCATTGGATTAGCTAGCCAGGAACACAATAAAACTTTCATGTATTTATTCTTATTCTGGGGGCTCAGGTTAGCCATGTGGGTTAAAGTGTAGGCCTTAATCTCCCATGGTAAACCTAGAGTGGTGAGTTCGATTCCCAACTGGGCAATAGGAATATATATAGAGATGAACTCATTAATTAAAATCCTTAGTCCCACCATGGCTAGAAAAGGTGGTTATTTGTAGGTAACCCATTCCAATTAGCCATAGCAGCAAAAAGTGGATTTTAAGAAACAATTATATTTACACTCTTTTTCCGTTATACAAGTTTGAAAGCATCATCAGTGCCTCTTCAGGAGAATTTGGTTGCCACATAAAATTTATGTTGGGCAACAAATAAAGAGAAGCTTCAATCAGAATGTATTCATCAAATAAAATCCTTAATCTTACCCCGGCTATGGAAGGGTGGTACCCTGTTCTGATCTGGTAGCTGAAAGTGAGCATTAATAAATAACATTACCATTATTTGATGAAATTCAAAAGTTTGTTTCCTATTGAAGAGGGAAAATCTTGTTATGTTATCACTACATCTAAGATTATTTAAAAAAAAATCAATTAAATTATAAAACAGAAAGATTTTTGTGGCAACCTATCAAAACTTCCTTGTTTCTCAAGGGACTAAGTATAACTGACATTAAGAACAATTTTTTCAAGCTATTGTGAAATCTGCCATTAGATACGATCATTACTGGCTGATTGTTGAGTACTTGTGCCAAGTGTTTTCGATGCGTGTTACCAGTTTCAAGTCTGTAGGAAGTTGTACTGGGTAGTTTCTTGAAATCCACAACTTTCTATAACAGTTTTTTAAAATTCTATTTTTTGATTTATTTTAGGATTTCATATGTAATTGCAACTATGGAAATAAGTGCTTTTCTAGGGTATGCTACCAGTGGTCCTATATTATCAGTACTTGGCTACAAATATTACTTGTTTGCTATTGTAGGACTTCATTTACTTAATATTCTTCTAACTGTTGTACTTATTAAGGAAACACCAAAAAGTATAAAGGAAAGGAAAAATATACCCAGATTACCATCATTGGGATCTGTATTTAAGTGTGAAGGAAATAGAGCTGGTATATGGATGATGATAGCGGCTTCTGGTTCTATAAATGTTATCCTTAATGGTAAGTAGTAAATAAGAATTAGTAAAATAACTTCTACATATATTTCTGTAGGTCTCTTTATCTCTATCATTTACTCGCATGAGACGTTTTTATGCAACAGTTGGTTAGAAGGTGCCTCGTTGCTTACTATGTTTGTGCAGCTTTTCTATTTCATATCAACATACCTGAAGAGTTGGGTTTACAGCAGATTAGAAAAAGTGCAAACACATCCAGAAATCTACTAACCTAATAGTTTAAGGATTCATTCGACCAGCACAATGTGTCCTTCTTAATTACACAGATGATATCAGGCTCCCCTTAACTTCCTCGGTAATTCTTCTGATCCACCATCTGTTCTGCTCTCTCAAAGCTTTAAATGTCTTTTTATATAATTAATACCTTTTTTTTTACAGACCAGGAGTTAGTGCTACTGGCAGAGATGAGGGAAAAGGTGCTGTACATTTAAATTTGTTTCTCATGAATGATATCAGGCTCCAGATGTGTCAATGCTCTAAAAAATGCCTTCTCCTTTAAGAGACTCAAGGAAGACGGAGTGCAAATAAACAAAGCGGTCATCAGACCAATTGTATGTATGGAGTCAAAAATAGACTCTCCGAGAAAAGAAGGCCCTCACCTCTGGAAGAGCCCTGGGAAAAATATTTGGGCCCATGAGAGAGCAGCACAGATGGTGAATCATATGCAATGTCAAACTGATGGAGCTGTATGTTGAGCCTGATATCGTCTGTGCAATAAAGGAAGGCTATTGCAAATAGTTGGGAATTACTGATAGAATGGAGCCCAGTAGGCTACCCAGGAAAATGTTGAATGGTAAACAGGCAGAGGAGGATGGGCCAGGTCAGGCAAAAGTAGCTAAATGACCTATGAGTGGACCACAGATGCTGGGGTCCAGAATTGGAGGATCCATACTGCAGTACTCCTGAAATAATTTAAAATAGTGGCAGAGGCCAAATTCCTGAAACGACAGTAGCTCTAGTAGTTAGATTAACAAAACTCTCTTCTCCTATTTTGCAGGCATTTGTTTTTCATATATTATTAACCTACTGACAAACTTCCTTCCTGAAAAAGGCATATCCAGTATACTTCAATATTCAGAGGGATTTTTGTCTATCCCATGAGCTTTTATCTTTTTTAGAGATAGAACAATTTCCTTGATTTTGTCTTTGTTGGATTGCTAATCTTTCTTAATATACTAATCTCTGAATTGTTCCATCTAATTGCAGGGCTAACTGGCTAGTCTAGACCAAGGAATTTAGCATATCCTTGAATTAATGGCTTCACCTACCATTGATTTGACTATTCATCTAGACAAAAGTCAGGCTGTGGACTGAATTCCCTGCCTAAGGCTCTTGGCACTTTTAAAGAATTTCCATCACACTCATGTCTAGAAATGCACCTGTATCTTCTCATGTTTTTTTTTTTTTTAATACAAAAGTCTTTTTTGATTCTTGTTTTTGTGCTTTTCTTTTGAGCACTCTTAATGCCTTGCTTCTTGTTCCTTATCAAACTAAGTGTTCCTTTACTCTAAATTTTGCCTACATAACAAACCCCCAAGTATCACATCTTTCTACATGTATTTCTCAACCTTCTCACTTATGTTGGATTCTTTCGCTGCATGATTTACTGTTCAGCCCCAAAACTTACCCATTCATAAAAGGAACAGAATTATGTTTTTAGACTACTGTCTTTACATAAACAATAAGACCATCGTGCAGGGGCAACTTGGACTAAGCATGTGTTGGAATGACACAATCCCATCTCTTCTTTATTATTTCTGCATCAAGAAGTCTGTGTTGTAAACAGAATTAAAATGTAAGTTGAGCATAAGATGTTTTTGATGACAGTTACTATAAGTTAAATTCAGTGTCTACAGGATCAAATGACTCGACTAACATTTGAGTCGAGAGTAAGGAAACATGAATAGAACTATAGCTAGAGGAAATCAAATTTGAAACTATATTGATTATGTAACATTTTTCCAATTCATAATAAATGAGTTCCTTTAACCCCCCCCCCATTTAAAACTTCTCTCCTGCAGGTACAATATCTAGAAATTCATCTCTCCCCACAATTTTCTTAGGTTTTTTATTTTTTATTTTAAGTGGCTTTAGTAAAAACAAATAGTCAATAAATCTCCCTGATCACATTATTGCCATGCTATATTACTTCATTATGCCTAAATACATTGATACCCCTCTTATTTCTCTGTTAAGTCCAGCACTGTGGCTCATAATTTTATATTGTGAAGTTAATTTAAATAAGGTGTTTGTTTTTGTAAATGTGCATATATCTGTATATACCTTTAATGGAGTGTGCATATATATTTCAGAATATTAAATAACTAACTATTTATTTTTCTTTCAGGAGAATCAAATGTCATGCTTTATTATTTGGAGAGAGGATTCAAATATTCTGTAACTGAAGCAGGGTACTATTCTGCTTACCGTATTGCAGCTCCTACAATTCGTAAGTAAATAAATGGCAACTGTAGGCACCCATATTAATCAAAAGAATGAACAATCCAAACCGAAATGTGCATCTATCTTGATTGTACAAAAAATAAAATACTATTTGAGTTACTTTGAATGGTGATATAACATGAGAAGAAATTCTAGTTTCTTAAAGTTTATTGTTTTATTTTGATAAATTTGTTGAAAATATTAAAATCTCTTATTATAATTTTGCATTCACATTTATTAGTATTCAAATTTATCTAATTCTCAACATTTTATATTTATTTGTTTCAGTTTCGCTTATAGTGTCCTCAATAATGATGAATATTTTCAAATTAGGGGACTGTAAAATTTTAATGTTCAGTGCTACTCTTACTATGATCTCTGCTACCTCACTCGCTTTTGCTAATACCTTAGTGGAATTAATAATATGTGAGTAGACTAACTCTCATTATTAATTATATTTCACGTATTTGAAGTAAGAAGTTTTCCATACCAAAAAAAAAATATGTTAATATATAGAGTGAATTTATATGGAAAATTGAATTAATGTCAGGTTCAGTCAACTATAATTTCTTTAATAAAAGAAAGTCACTCAACAATTTTGTTGTCCTGAAATTGTAATTACTGGATAATGGAAGCGCTAAATAATCCATTTATTGCCTTCAAATTAGTTATGTTTATTGTTTTGATCATGAAGTTTTGAATGTCTATGGATGAATTTATTATCATCCCTTGTGGTCAAATAAATTTAGTTTCCTTTCAAAATAAAACAATTGTCCATAGTTATTTTTAGCTGGTGGTGAGGGTGATGAATGGTTAATCACCAAACTTTTTTATGGCTCCTCACAATTTTATTTCTTATAAACGCTGAGCGCTTTCGGGGACTAAATCCCCATCCTCAGAGCGTAGGGCGATCCTATAGACTTGCTACCAGGCTAAACCCTGCCGATGCACTCCCTATGGGCATCGGCAGGGTTTAGCCTGGTAGCAAGTCTATAGGATCGCCCTACGCTCTGAGGATGGGGATTTAGTCCCCGAAAGCGCTCAGCGTTTAGAAGAAATAAAATTGTGAGGAGCCATAAAAAAGTTTTGTGATTAACTAAAACAATTGCATTATCTTAGCATCCAGAGTAAACATATAAAATTTTGTTCAGGCATTCTGTTGTAATACGATAGAAGAATGTATGATGTGTAAAGTATCAAAATAAGACGAGTAAAGTATCAGATTGCTCATATTTACAATATTCATTCCCTTAATGCATATAAAAGAATTTCTTAAGTCTATTCAGGCTTTTTCATGAAACACAAAGTCATTGGCACTTGGGAGGCGGAAGTCAAAATACCAAAACTTATAAATGTAAATAATGATTAACAGCCAAAATTGTTATTCTAAATCCAATTCGTTCTTTACATTTTTTCAGTAAAACCAATAGTAATCGTGATATTGATGAATATGTATTTTCATGTTCAAGTAGCCCCCCCCCCAGTGGAAAATTCTCTTATAGCCTATGTTGTACCTTGGGATAATTGACTCACGAATATAAAAATTCATAGAAACATTCCAAGCCACCATTTTTGAGTGATTGAGTAACAAATGGGCAGACAGACAGATAAAATTGATCTTCAATTTTGATACCATTGTCTGAGAATGGTCTGAAACTTAAAAAAAAATTGATCCCTACCGAATTTATAAAGAAAACTTGACACACAACATAAATCAGAAAGCTCCTTGTAAAATAGTTAACTTGAGATTGGACTATATTATTATGAATAAACATGATGGAATGGCACATAATTAATTTTTTTTTAAAAGAAATTCAAGAAGACAAACGATACTCTAACATGTCTGAAACCAATTCTTTGTGGCTGACCCTGTTTGAGGGGTTGCATTATTAATATTAAATTATTGTTAGAATCTCCTGTTCTTATATTGCTAACACAACCATCTCTAATGTGAGATTCAAGGTGGAACAAGACAAAACAATATAAATAACAGACGAAAACCTTTTATACAAATTCCTTCTTTTTGAAGATGACTCTTTTGTCTCCATTTGAAACTTATCAAAACATAATCACCTATGATTCTCATACCCTGAATATTTAATTGCATTATTAAATTGGAATTGATTTAGTGACAACCTCCTCTTAGTGAACAGAAATCCTTAGCCATAAGGGCAGTAGGTAACCTGTCCCAACAAACCGAATTCACACAAAGTGGATTAATAAATAAACAACAGTAATTGCATTAATTCTCAAATAATACTCTATTTTCAGTGATACTGCTTGATATGAAACCTATGATCATGTCAGTAATAAAATCCATATTATCAAAGTTTCTCAAACCAGAAGAAACAGGTAAGTTTTTTTCTTTCTTTTTTTATACCAATATCTCGCTAACTAGTAGCTGAGCCACTAACTTCTGATATCCAGCTGTTATTTCTGCTTTCATAAAAATATTAATAATAATAAAAAGCCTTTTTATTATGGGAGGAATAGAGAATAGTTGGTGATTTGAGATCACCAGCACATCATATACCAGCTCGTGGAAAATCTGCTTAGTTTATGCAGCTCCTACATGACAAACTTGTTTTCTTTAGAAGTGTTCAAGCAACCACTGCTGGACCACTTGTATCAGATTGATTCTTTTGTTTTAATTTCTAATTGATTTTGATTAAGGCTAGAAATACAAAATTGGTTCTGTGAAATTGCATATAATATGTAATGAATGGGAAAGAGTAGAAATTGTATATTTTGAAGAATATTATTGATTTATATTAGTAATATAGTTCTTGGGCAGAAAGTTTGATTTTGTTTGGGAGTACCATTAAAAAAGATAAACATGAATTAATTGTTGGTAGAATAATTGGTAACTAGTCTATATATCTATATCTATAGTAAAAGTAACTGCATCCATTTAAGATTAACATTTTACTTCCTTGTTCAATATATTATCTTTCTGAGCATTAATACTTATTGCATCTATAGAATTAACTATTTAAAAGACTAAAGAATTGCAAGGACAGATATATTTTACGTAACCTGTAATAACAGGACTAGTAATAAGATTATTTTCAATGGAGTCAATTATAACATAGGTAGACAGCAATGAAAACAGGAGCTATGAAAATAAAACTTGTTGGTGCCTAGGTTTTAGTTGCTCTGTGAAAGCTGGAAGTTTTTATAACATAAGGTCATCCTAAATAAATCTTTAATAAATTATCTAAATGTGAGAAACACCATATAAGATATTAAATATGCAATTAATAATTTCCTATAATAACATATTTTTTTCTTACATTTTATTTTATTATAATATAAAAATATTTCAAAGAAAATACATGGCATGTATTTCTGCCAGTGTTAAATAACTTGTACTTAATGAGGTGGGGAAACATAGTCCTAAACACTGGATTCGAGAGTTTTGAAAAATGGAGACTATTCAGTATAATTGTTAGGCAGTGTGACTTCCTAAGTGTAAATCTTCCATGGCTTGAATTTCCTTTATTTTCCATTTGCTTAGCCAGGGTTCTCAGAATTACAGGGTTTTTGAAAGGAGATGCTGGCAAGTAAAGCTGTGAGTTAATATTGCAGTGTCAGGAGCAAACATAAGAACGAAAGACGCTGGATGGAATGGTATATCAGCCGTATAAACTAGGGTCAGAAGAGGACGAAGGATCCCACCTTATAGTACAACCAGCAAGCTGATGAAACAATGGAGAAAAGGAATGACCATAGAGTAGAGGACTTGAAAAACCCTGTCAGAAAGATAGGATTTAATTATAGCAAAATATTTAAATCGAAGGGCAGGTTTGAGTGTAAACAATACTCTCTGGTGCCACACTAGCCGAGCTGAAAGCCACTGCTGCATTGAGGAAACCACCAGAGCAGTACTGTTTTTAGCAGATTTCCCTTAAGGGAAATCAGCTATTGAGGTTGTACTCATGACGCGATTTTCGAAATTTTTCTTCAAACGTCCATCGATCCTACCCAGGAGATGACGAAAGTGAGGTCTGTTCAAAACTGTATATATATATATATATATATATATATATATATACATATATATATATATATATATATATATATATATATATATATATATATATATATGTCTGTTACCGCTCTAGCGGTCGCAATTATTATTTAATCGTTACCAAACTCGATATTAAGTCGTTTTATGTAAAAAGAAAGATCAAGTTCGTTAACGGCTGAAATCGAACCAGTGGGAGGGGGGGTTTAGAGGGGAGGTTTTTTGAAAATTCGAAATATCTCCGTTACCATACGTCGGATCAAAACATTGTATAGAACCAATCTTATTGCAAATTAAATGTACTATAAATATTGTTCTATACATTTATTCTCTATCTTCAATATTAACCGAGATATTTGCATTTTTATTAAATGTGGGCCGATAACGAACGTTTCAGGCCAAAAGCTAGTTCGGTCCTAACTGTTCGGCTCTCGTATAGAGATTTCTCTATTGTATAGCTTCACGTGGGAAATCTGCTTAGTTTACACAGCCCCTGCGTGACGGACTTTTTCTCAAAGAAAAAGGAATTGTGTCTATAAATCTGGTAAAACCGGTGAATTGTAGAGTAGAAGAAGCAGATGTCAAACTAGGAAGATGGACCTTTATAAACAAGAATAGAATAGAGGCCTTTAATAATATGTTTCTGTAATATATACAAATACACCACGTTATTTCATAGTAATACAACAATCCATTCATTTGTTTTACACATGTGAGACAAAAGAATTGAACAGTAACAGGGTCATTAACAAGAAGTCATCCATAATATTATAGGGAGTGTTGTCAGTTAAATTCAATACAGAATTTAGACGTTTATTCTGCAATTCTTCATTTTCTTCTTGTAGTTCAAATATGCTTCTATTGTTAGTTCTAGTTTGTTGTCTTTTTGGACATACTTGAGCCATATGACCTTGTTGCAAACATTTCAGGAATAATTCTTATAATTACATCTCAGTTTATTATGACCTTTGTAGTCGCAAACTGAAGATACTGCCACCTTCTATTTGTTTTGTGAACTTGATGGGTAAGGTACAACTCGTGTTCTGTTCCAAAGCTTGTGTAGCCATTTCTTGTTGGCTGTCGGATTCAATTGAGAGCTCACAATCATGAGTGGATGCTTCTTTAGCTAAGGCTAATTCTGCACCACACTGAAGCATAAGCGTTTCGGTGTCTTCAAACAACCTTTTCATAATTTTACCTTTTTCTAAGCCAATGATAAAACTTTCTTAATACTCTACTTCTTCCTCATCATGATGACTTTCTCCATTAGTCAGTCTTGACACAGGCCTGCTTGGATTCCATGTGTTAACCAGCCTTACGAAAGGTGTTCCGGCTCTTTTAAAATACCTTGTTCCAATAATGGCAAGAGTAGCACCATCAAATGTTACAGATGATAAATCCAAAAGTGAACTTGAAAAGAAGATACCTGTAAGTAATTCCTCAATCGCCTTCTCAAGAAAGAGTTGATTCTTCCATAGTCGATGTTGAATCACCTTTATCAAATAATGAAAATAGTTCTAAACCAATTATCGGAACCATTATGTTTTATTCTTGTCACCGTTGTAATATATTCAAATACACCACTTTATTTTCATAGTAATACAATACAAGAATCCATTCTTTTGCTTTACACCTCTGATTTTTTATCATATATTAAATACAATGTTTCTTTGATATTTTCCCATAATATTAAGAATAGATATTGAGTGATAGGAAGAGGATAGATGGGGAGGTTTGCCAGGCTTATGGATCATGCAGATAATAGAAAATTTCAGGAGAATCGGGAAATATATGGTTTTAAGGGCTACGTTTTGTACATGTTATATATAAGCTAAAAAGAGCATGCCTTAGTAATAACTAATAGATTTGCAGTATCAAATATTGTATTTTACTGTAATGAAAATAACTATTTCAGGAATGTTCTTTGGTTTCGAGTCTATTGTTTCATCTTATCTTCCTCTTGGATTTCTGGCAGTTTATGACAAAGTTTTTGGTGCAACAATATCAAGTTTTCCTGGAGCATTTTATTTTATAAGTAGTGCTTTGGAGCTAATAATACTTTTCTTAACCTGGTAAGTGCAGTTTATATATATATATATATATATATATATATATATATATATATATATATATATGTACAAACCGTCCCAATTAGCCACAGTAGCATAAACTGGTTAATAAATAATTTATTTTATGAGAAATATTTTAAAAATTTCATTGACATATTATTTGGCACAGCTTTTTTCTTATAGCATGACATTTTGTATGTATGGTGAGCCAGGAACTGAGCTCAAAGAAGAAAGCATTGAAGCAAAACCTGAATCAGAGTTTGGAGTTGAAGAAAGTCCTAGCCATCAAGAACAATTCCAGACTACTGTCTTGTGAATTTTTAACTGATGAGGTTTGTGAATATAAGCTCAAACTAAGAATGATATTATCAATAGTGTTCTATATAAAAAGGAATGTTGCACGATATAAAAAACAATATGTCTATACATATATATATATATATATATATATATATACAGTTGTCCCTCGATAATCCGACAGTTAAGGGACCGAGAGAGTGTCGGATTACCGAAAATGTCGGATTACCAAAAATGTCATATTATCAAAGATGTTTTATTCTTAATGCGTTTGAACACAATGAAGTTAAAAAAAAGGAATTTTTTACACTGTCACTACACGCAATCACACTGTCAAAACGTAACACAAAGCAATAGTAAATACTTTCCGTCCGAAACTATACAACACAACTGCTGAACTAACTACACTTGACTGATCTGTCCCCACAGAGCGGGGGAGGAGGATTCATGTCACTGCTGGTTTGTTTTGCTTCCTGCCGGAGCGGTGGGAGGGAGATGCTTGTTGCTGCCTGTAGCGCGTCGGACTACCGAGTACGTCGGATTAAAATGTGTCGGATTATCGAGGGACAACTGTATATATATATATATATATATATATATATATATATATATATATACGTACATACTTGGTAATATCAAAGTAATTATAATTATTAATGATGCTCGTATTATTTAAAAGGCATTTTTAATGGCACTATTCTCTGTTCCCTTCCTTTGAGTAAGAATTTGATTTGATAACCATTACAGTGTGGACATTACTAAATTTAAACCTTATCTTTCTATATATAATTCTACTGTACTATGTGTCACTGAACTCCTCCTAAACGGCTAGACTGATTTGAATGAATTTTTTTGTATGAGTTTGGGTGACGCCTTGGATGGTATAGCGTCACAAATCAGCCCGGCAGATGGAGCAGGAGTGGGGGTTGTAAGGGAGGCTTAAAATTAAAATAGTGATATTTCGTTTCCTATTGGTTTTTTGGCAAATATACAGAGGATAAAAGTTGTTTATTTTGTTCTTTAGAGTAACTTTTGTCGTATATCAAAATATAAATGAGATATACACTAAAAAGTCTGCCACGCAGGGGCTGCATAAATTAAGCATATTACCCACTTGAAGTTTAACAATAGAGAAATTTCATGAGACCCGAAGTTAGCCGACCTCATATCTTCCGTTACAATTAGTAAAAATTCCAATATCTCGGTTATTATTCAAGATAGAGAGCAGTCTATTTATTACCATATATAATGTGCCATAAAAATTTTGCTTTCTTTATTTTTTTTTTAATTTACAATATATGAATATAATTGATAGACATGAATTCCATCACAATCCCATTTCATAATTTTTCTTTTATTTTCTTATTTTTAAAGCCATTTAAATAATTGAATGGGTCTGGCATTTAACAGAATATGAATGGAGTTAATTCTAGTTCCTTATAATTAGAAACGGGAATATCTTATTATATTATTCAGTGTGAATATGTAGACTCCATACCTTGCTTCCAATCTTTCACATTTTATGACCCATAATAATTCTAATAAACCTTTCTTGAAAAATTGTTTTCCTTTCAATAAAGGCAATAGAATAATTGCTAATTTGACACACACTTCTTAAAATGTTGTATCCTTCCCATTTATATATTCTTAGAATTCAGTAGATAATTCTCCATGAGAGGGCAAAAAGAAGGAAAGAAAACACACCTGTTAATTTAATATTTGTTTATGTATGTGTAGTATCACAGGTTAAAAATTTAATATTAAAAGTGTTATACACATTCCAGATAATAAAAGCATTTAGCCTCCTACAACAATTTTTATCAGAAACAGTTTAATTTCTACTATATATTTTAATTTTAAAAATAAATAAATAAAATTTATTAATAAAGCAATATTTTTAGAAATAGTACAGTAAAATACAGAAGCCAGTGATTATGGCAAAATTAATTCATATAATATACATATATATAAAGATATTTTAAAAATTTGTAATAGTGGTGTATGATAATCTGAATATGTAGATAACTATTCAGGGGCTACACAGTTATTTTAATTTATTCTTTATCATTAGAGTTACATCTAATTCAATTAGGTAAAATTTAAATATCATTATAATGATGGTGATAGTCCTCAATGACTGTTTAGTTCTGCATAATCGAGACCTGGGTTTTGTCTCTTTTCTTCACCAATATTTCTACGCTGATAGACAAACTCACTGCTGCATTGACTATATAATATTATCCTGCAACAATACAATACTTTTGATTAATATAATTCCCATTGTGGATTTGAAGAAAAGATAAGTTAAACTGCACAACTAAAAATTTGAGAGCTATAATCTAGACTACTTTTTTGTTCTGAGACCAATAATCAACAATTTAATAAGTTTATGAAGAAAAAAAGTCTCTCACGCAGGGTCTGGGTAAACTAAGCAGATTTCCCAAGTGAAGTTTTATAATAGAGAAATTTCACGAGAGCAGAACAGTTAAGGAAACGGCCGACCTAGCTTTTGGTGGGAAACTCTCTCTCATCCGTTATCCGCCCAGATTTAATATAAATGCAAATATCTCGGTTAATATTCATGATAAAGAATAATTGTATATAACAATATTTATAGTAAATTTAACTTGCAATAAGATTGATTCAATTTTTCGATCGACGTATAGTAACGGAAATATTTCAAATTTTCGAAAATCTTCCCCTCTAACCCCCCCCCCCACTGGTCCGATTTCAGCCGTAAACGAACTTGATCTTTTTTTTTTATTACATGAAACGACTAAATATCGAGTTTGGTAACGATCAAACAAAAATTGGGAACCCTAGAGCGGTAACAGACAAATATATATATATACAGTTTTGAATGGACCTCATTTTCGTCATCTACTAGGTAGGATTGATGGACATTTGAAGAAAAATTTCGAAAATTCCGTCATGACTAGGACCTCAATAGCTGATTTCCCTTAAGGGAAATCTGCTAAAAGAAGTGGAAATAGCTGTTTAGGCCAATTTTATTTTACTAGGAAGTTTTATGAAAGTCTGTATACAGCTTTTTACTACAGATGCTGGAGTGACACACAGATGACATAATTTCAGTTATTCTTTATTTTCCCTTTCCCAAAAATTTGATTTAAAAAAAGACTTGAAAATTAAAATAATGTTTTGACAAAGATGACAGGAAGAATGTTTGCAGCATCTCTCTGTCTGCCTCTTTCTCACCCTCCCCTCCTCCTCAATAGATTGACCTTTGCCAATTGTTTATTTATCACAAATAAAATTTATTATATGCATCAGTTAAAATAGTAAACAAAGATTTGGTGTTATTTTTGGTATTGAGATACAAAAAAAGTAAATAAATGAATCACAGGAAGCACTTAAGCCTAAAATACTTTCTTACAGGTGGCATAAAGCGGAGATGGTGGCCAAGCAGTGAGAGACCAATAACAGATCTAGGGGTCACTATAAACGGGTAGCTGGTGAAGGTGGATGGAGTGCTTCATTGGAGAGTACTTTCTTTGCTCCTCTGATCCTTTCTTCTTTTCTTCTTAATTCGAACTAATATTTATATAAAATAAATATTAAAAATATTTTATGCATTGTAAAATGAATGAATAAAAAATACTCTTTATTATGCCTCAGGTGCCATAAACAAAATAATTCATTAATAACATAAATTAAATATTAAGCTAAATAATTATGAACTCACAAAATTGTTATATACATACAACTAATAAAAGTAAAAAGGAAAACTGATTCTGTAATTATTTAATCACATCCTCAATTGTAAACACCCATAGTTATCATTATTCTATTAATTAAGGCCAGTAAGAAAACTAAGACATTGGCCTTCCTTTAGAGTTATTTGTTTTGACCATTTATCAACTGGAGTCCTGAGGAGTGGGCTTGTCAATTTCCATTTCAATGATTCCATGCAGTCTTTGATGTTTTGTTTTTTTCCCAAATGATGGTACTTCTGATATGGTCGTCCCTCCTGATGTTTAGCTTGCTCTTTTCCACTGATCTTTGACATAGTTACATTTGTAATTACCTTTGTTTTACTGAAATTCGGTGTCAAACCTATTTCCTTAGATAAGCCTAACAGTAAAGCAATTATAGATATAAGCTCTTCTGAGGTTTTGCAATGAAAACCACATTGTCTGCAAAGCGGAGGCAATTAAGCCATTTTCTATTTGTTTGTATGCCTTCCTTTTGCCAAACTATACCCCAGAAGATCATTTCTAATACTAGAATAAATAATATTGGTGAAAGTGGGTCGCCTTGTCTCACTCCTCTGTAAAATGAATAAACAATAGATAACTAACTATAAAATATCTATGAGATAATGAATGTGAAAACAACATACCAGTTGACTTTACTGTAACATATTATTTCTGATGTCAAAAGGCTAGTTAGTGACTTCCATTACCTTAGATTTATTTGGCTTGAGCTGGCCAAGGATAGCATGAACTTAGAACTGGATTCAATTCGTCATGAGCGAGGAGAGCTTTCAGGCAAGGGAATTGCCAATTAAACCCCTTATCAACAAAAGGGTTACTGATAAGGTTCATGGGATACTGTGAATACTTATAATTATATGTATCGGAAGCTTTATAAATGCAGGCAAGAAATTCCACTTCCTACACAATATCAAACATATAGATGACTCACTTCAGGCCCCAAATCTAAAATTTCAACCATTCAAGATATCTTGAATCTAAAAAAATTCATTTTTACTTTGCTAAAGACTGAGTGCAATCAAACTTAGAAGGAAGTTTCAGCACTTATAATAATGTAAAAGATAAAAATAATTATATTCACCTTAGAATAATTAAATATAACTCATGAATGAATAAACATCTACATATGTGGCCTTCTAGAGTTAACACCCCTACAGAGCACAACATATAAATGAGACTAGGTTTAGGAAGTATTCTTCAGCCTTGTCATAGAAAGAACAATCTCTTCATGAGATTTGTACATAATTTCATTATGATAGGAAAGAAGTGTAAAATAGCTTCAAAGACTCCAAACAATATTTGTAGTTTGAATTATCATTACAAGGAGTATACCCCCAGTCCTTAGAAAAAAAATCTGGTTAAAAAAATAACAGATGAAGGAACTACAGGAAATTTGTAGCTGTTATTTATTGCTGCACAATACGTCAGAGCAGTAAGGCATGGCCCCACATGCAACCCTGTTTGCCCCACCTATACTCATCTAAACCATTATAAATTTTAAATACAACTATTACTGAAACTTCTAAACTTTATACCTCTAAGGCTGATTTTTGACTTCTCAATTTTCTTTCCATCTCATTTTTTAGTGTTTCTTCAGTTTCCACAATTTTATTATTATAGTGCTCCATCAATTTTTGACTATCAATCCTGCTTTTCTGGATTAACAAATCCTTCTCTGAAAGCTGAAACATAGTCCTAACATTATATTAATTCATTACCACACTACTTTTCGAATAATGTTCTAAAAAGAAAGACAAGGGATGGTACATCTAATGTAATGTCAGCTAAGTGTTGAATGGACTGAACAAGAAGTTCTCTGATTCCTATGAAAATTGAAAAAAAAAAAAATCAAGAACCAGTTTCTCTACAGCATCTGAATGACTGCTATCCAACAAAAAAGGCATCAGAAAGGTAGGGAAAGAATTCCACGCACAGAATTGTTTGAAAGTCATCCACTGTAGCCCATAATATAATTTATAGCCCACAATATACGTAAACAGGACAATGTACACCCAGTCTTGCCCCATTGACATTGTGTCAAGCGATAATTTAGATAAGGAAGAAAAAACTTTTATTTAGAATAAAAATGTTTTTACTAAAGTCTACCAGTCAAAAGAAGATTATAAAAAAAAGGGAATAAAAAATATATAATAAAATGAAACAATTAAACTAAAATTATTAGATTAAGGCTGTTTTTAAATTGTTCAGGGATAATGAAGAATGCTGAAACATCAATTAGTAAGGTATTAGTGTTTTCAATTGAGTTTCTGTCTTGATGGATCAAAAAAGAAAATAGTCAAAACGTAACTTTAAAAACAAAAAAGTCTGTTGTACAGGGGCTGCGTAAACTAAGCAGATTTCCCAGTGAAGATTTATAATATAGAAGTTTCACGAGAGCCAAACAGTTACAGAAACGGCCGAACGAACAAGCTTTTGTTGGAAACCCAAGACTAGGACCGAAGTTAGCAGATCTCATCTCGTCTGTTACGTGCACACACATAATATAAATTCAAATATCTCAGTTAATATTCAAGATAGAGAATAAATGTATATAGCAATATTAATAGTAAATTTAATTTGCAATAAGATTGGTTCTATATAATTTTTCGATCCAATGTATAGTAACGGAGATTTTTTGAAAATCCCCCCTCCCACTGATCCGATTGCAGCCATTAACGAACTTGATTTTTATTTTAATATAAAACGTTTAAATATCGAGTTTTGTAACGATCAAGAAAAATTGAGACCGCTAGAGCATTAACAAACAAATATATATGTATATAATTTTTAACAACCTTATTTTCGTCATATCCTGGGTAGAATCATGGACATTTGAAGAAAAATTTTGAAAATCGCGTCAGGAGTATGACTTCAATAGCTGGAGCAATGCAATTAGGGGAAATCTACTAAAAATGCTATGAACAAAGACACACACACACACACACACACACACACACACACACACTAGAAAACTTAAAACATTATATTAGAAAACAATATAGTAGGATCTGAAAATAAATAACCAAACTCTTATACATATACTATGATTATTACCTCTATTTTCTGTTCTTTAATATCCATTTCATACTCGTTCATTATCCTTTTATACCACACCACTTGAGCCTCTGAGCTCTTTAGCCTTGATTCAAGTTCACTCACCTATGATTCAAAAAAGAAAAAAAAAATCACAATACTTGTTTTAAAAGTAATCATCAATGAGTTTAGCTGGTAGAATGAAGATTGTGATTTAAAATTTGGATATTCGAGTGAGTAGTTGGGAGTATGTTATAACTTAAAATGAACTTTGAATTATTCAATATTTTTAATCTCTTTTTGTAGTTTCTTTAATTACTTTGCTGTATTGAAGTAAAAATGATCAAGCTATGTGAAGCGCAACACAATGGAATTGAGCAACCAAACTGTGCTCATAAATAAACATTTTTTCCCCTAGTTAAATATTAATATATTTATGGTTTATGCCACTAATATGCCATTTCTTGTACAATAAAAATTACCAATGTCTAACATTTTTGAATTTGGTGGAAAGGTGCTATCTTAAGAGGGCTTTGAACTGTACATTAGCAATCTCATTTTCATACTGGAAGAACATTATCAACACTTGCAGGATAAGGTATGAAAGTGACAAAAAGAAGTAAAAATATTTTCAAAACACAAAGAAAGTTTTGGTGAGGGAAATATTATATAATTACAATGATAGCAGTAAATAATTATATGACTCCTATATTTCAATTACTTTATTATAAAAAAAAAAAACTTTATAGAATTTTTCAGGAATTAAACAAGAGTCTCCTGGTTATTATTATTTTAGCAATAATAGTTAAAATATTAACTATTTATTGATGGTTTATTCCAACATTCTATAACTAAAATAAATAATAGTACCCTCATTTTCTCTTGATTATATAAAGCTCTTAAAGTTTTCGTTTCTTGGGATGCTATGAATGCATTATTATCTACAGCTGCAATATTGTCATGCAAACTGTTACCTAAATAAAATCAATGTTATTAACAACATGTCATAAATAAATACATTATGAAATAAATAAATAATATCAAGGTTCTTTCATAGCTAAAGTCGTATCATCAATGCCGTGATAGGTAGTTTAGAAAGATTTCATATACATGTATAAAATGAGTCAGACACTCTTGAGTTATAGAAAAGAGCACTAAAACAGGCTTTGGCTATGAATAATCATTGCTGTGAGTAAAACATTAATGAAAAAATGTAAAAAAATGACTTTGGAAATGCTAATAATGAACCGCACCAAATTTCGTTTAAGAAAATATGAATTATACTATAAATAAGTAACTTCTTTATATATAATGGAACATTTCCAAATATTGAGTTTAATAAAACTGCATGCATAATTAATTTTTATAAGCTAGACATAGTTGTATGATGCATAAGTAGTATGCACGCACTATTGCCATCCATTCATTCTCCAAGTGGCGTTAAACAACATAAGGTGATTGAAAACCAATGTGAAAGATTTGGTATAATATACGAATAACAAGAAAATTACCACAATAAAGTTTTTAACTATGATCTCCAATTCTGGAACATGAAGGGATGAATCTTGTTCACAGCAGTTTCCAATACATAAAAGAAATTTTTTTTCAGAAAATCTGGCATATTAAAAATAAATGTGATCTTATTTCCTGTAAGAAAATTCTATAACTGTTAACTTTACAGTGTACCACCAACTTTGAATTAACGAAGTCATGCAGAATAATGATATATACAATCAAAGTTTACCTTTCTGAGCCAAAGATGATTTAAAGGATTCAAACAATTTCAAATGGGATTGTAAATATGATATAGCATTTGACAAATGTATTTCTTCATCTTCCGGAGATAAACAGCCTCCTGCGGAGGGAATATCTGAAAATCTAAAATATGTATAAATTAAACTAAAAATATGACAAATAAAACTTAAAACAAATACTACTATTATTTAACTACATGTTATATGCTTTCTGTGAATCATCAGCCGTTATGTTCTTATTCTCTTTATCTTCATCACACAATACTTTTCTATTCAGATTCTGAAATGTAGAACAAAAGTAACAGTTTTGAACTTCTTAAGCAGATAGCATCTATCATTATATTCTAGTGTTAAAGTATGGCTTTTTAAAAAATGTTTGTGAATCATTGAAACAATTGCTTTCATAACTTCAAGCAACACATCTTATATTTCAGGAAAAATTAATTTCCATGTTTATGTTTTTTAATACTAACTACATTGTGATTGCAATTGTGGCCAACAGACAAGTAGACAAGAAAACAAGAGAATTTCCGGTCTTTAAAAGACCAATGAAGTCAAAAATTTAATCTACATTAAAAATATCATTGTAAATAAAATGAATGTTTATAAAATTAAAATATACTTGCAGGTATATTTATTTTACGTCTTCTTGGACTATAAGAAAGCTTAGCTTTAGGAGTTAGAGGGCACATTATTTGCACTTCTTGACTCATTTCAGCAAATTTCATCACTTGCTAAAAAACATAAAAAGAATAGGTTAACTAAATCATTAGTTTGAAGAATCATTATGTAGAAAGGCTTGTTCAGAGGAATAGTACTTGATAGAAAATGGGACATAATCAAATCAAAAACTACCAACTGGCAGCTATATTCTTGTAGGACTTGATCTTCATCCATACAAAATCGTTAGCAGATTCAGATTTCGGAAATGAAGGAACAACATCATATCGTCATTGGAAGATCATTATTATTAATTGTAGGTATGTATTACATGTTTTCATTTGGAGTATCTTTAGTCTTTATACAACGGGATACATTTTGCTCTTACATGTAAACTATTGACCTTAACATAGAGCTTTTATCATTTCTGTTAATGTCATGTACAATATATTTAAATATTTTAAATTAATTTTAATATATTATCTTTGGTTCAAGCTAAGTTTCAAATGATTTACTTGCACTGTGTGTTTAGCTGTCCGAATTAAAATCTTTAATCACCTAGCATGTTTAATTGTTGATGTTTTTGCAGTCAATTTAGCTTTAGTCAATGGATAACATTGCTTTAAAAACAAACAAAAAACCACTAATAATTCAAATTAACTGTTTAAACCGTGCCTTCCAAAATGTCATAAATTCTTCCATTCCATAGTTTATTTTGTTCATCACCTATTTTTTTTTAAATTTCTATGAAATTATGATTTCAGCCAGAAGATCTTTCATTTACGCAAATAAGTAGTATGATTTATAGTAGGCAAATACGAACCTTTTAAGGGTACGAATTGCATGTGGGAAAAGTGAAGGAATGGATGAGGAAGTCCTTGAGGAAAAAGTTACCTAGTTCCACTGTTATATAGAGAAATTTGGAAATTTCACTTTTTGTTTAAGTAGCAAGACATTTTCACTAATATCAGAATTAGAATTATCATAATTAAACAATACCAAATTTTCATCATAGTCTGCTGCTCGTGGGTTGACACAAACAACCAATGCTACCAAGCCTTCACCTTCAAAGAATGATTTAAAGAGATGGGTTATCCTTGAATCTCTATAAGGTACTATTTTATAGGCACCTTTCTGATTTTCTCTCAAAATTTCTAAGCAGCTACGAAGAGTCATCAGAGAATTGTTAATATTACCTAGAAATGAAAATGTAAATTAAAAATGCATTACACACTTTTAAAGAACAAATTGGATTAATTGTCTTCCTGTCTGTTTTGAGAAGATTAAATGCAGATATTATTTTTCATTTCTTATAACTAACTTAATTAATGCCAAACTTTTGGTACAGCAATTGCAAAATAATTTAGCACTGTGAATATATGGCAAGGAGGCAAGAGTCTGGCTGGAGATGCATTAACTGTTATTTCCATTCAAGCACAAGACTAATTACCATCATTAGTCAGTTAATGCAGGGCAAAAATGTTAAAGACCACTCCTTGAGTTGTTTTTCTGAAGCCCAGGCTTAAACATGTAGCGGATGATAATTGTTTGATCTCATGGGACATTTTGAGAACTTTTAACCATCAGAAAACACATCTGTAATTAGCATGTTAAAATAACTAACTTTTACTCTTTTAATACAATATCTTGAGCATTTTGGTCTATGAGGTCCTAAAACTATCAAGTTAGGTCCTGTGATCATTTCAAAAAATTGTCATGAATGTCAGCAGAGTAAAGTAAATTTGCAAAAATAATCCTCAGAAATGACATACCAGTTTCACGCAATCTCTGCCCAGTGTTTTTAGTCCGATTAGTCCTTTCACTACCCGCCAAATCTACTAATGACAGTTGGCCAACCTGCATGTATTTCTTCTCATGAATCACTTGCCCCTGGTCATCAATGGGAGCCTTAAAAAAATAACAGAGATAGGTAAAACTTCTGTATTTTATTTTTAAAAATAAAGGATTCTGTCTTACTATGGTACTTTTCTAAATAACATTTTACCAAAAGGGTAGAATTTGTGACAAAAGTTACACATCAACATTTTAAATGATAATGAAAGTTTGTTTAATGTATTTTATTAAAAATGAATCTGTTAGAATTTCTTCTATTACTAGCTTACTTCTATTACTGAAAGTACTAAGTAGTTGTTTTAATATATTAGTACAGTGATATCCAATCAAAATAATAAAAACCTGGAATAAATAGAAATTTAAGTTGGACATGATATTTGGTGATAGTCACTTTAAGTGATAATCACAACAGTAGGAATAGGAGTTATGTGAAGGCCTTAAATAAAAAAAAATACAAATAACTCGTTTAATATTTTAGTTACTTGAAACTGTGGAGTCCAACAACTGTAGAGCACACTTTTTTAATAAATTTGGTTATATAAAATGTTTCAATAATGGAGATATATGCAACTATATTAGCAGATTTCCCTTACGGGAAATCAGCTATTGAGGTCTTACACATGATGCGATTTTCGAAAAATTTCCACCAATGTCCATCGATACTACCTAGGAGATGATGAAAATGAGGTCGTTCAAAATTATATATATATATGTATATTTCTGTTATTGCTCTAGTGGTCGCAATTTTTGTTTGATCATTATCAAACTCGATATTTAAACGTTTTATGTAAAAAGACAGATGAAGTTCGTTAATGGCTGAAATAGGACCAGTGAAAGTGGGGATTATCAAAACTTCGAGATATGTCGGATCAAAAAATTGTATAGAACCAATATTAATTATAATTAAATATACTATAAATATTGTTATATACATTTATTCTCTTCTTGAATATTAGCTGAAATATTTGATTTTTTCAGTTTTCAGCCTTCAGCAAACCCCCACTTCTACTCATGTTACATAAACAATACTCTGTTCTGTAATAAACCACATAATTCGAAGCTTAAATACCATAAATTGTTTTCCTTTATTATAGGAGATAAATGCAAATATGTTGTCGTGACCCCTCCCCCTTCTTAAGTTCTTGGACTACTAAAATTTGATTGGTTGAGAAAAAAATTATTCTGATCCATTATAAATTACAGTACTTGATATAGTAAATAGTTTTCAATAAGATTAATATGTTGTATTCTGATATATTTCCATATTTGTTTTTCTTTCCTTTGAGAAGTTGGCACACCTGTTTGTTCACTTAGGTGCTTTCCATCTGGAGGTTTCTTATTATCATTTGTATTTATTCACTTGATAATGACGGTGCTATTGTGTTACCAGTATATAAATTTATCTATTTTTAAACATCACAAGGAAAATCTGCTTAGTTTACACAGCCCTGCGTGACTTTTTTTACTCTTTATCTTATCCTCCGCTCATCCGGAAATATATCAGAATATAACATATTAATTTTATTAAAAACTATTTACTACATCTAGTACTGTAATTTATAATGGATCAGAATAATTTTTATCTCAATCAATCAAATTTCAGTAGTCCAAGAACTTAAAAAGGCGGAGGCCACAATAACATATTCGCATTAATCTTGTATAATAAAGGTCTCTTGAAAAGAATTTATGGTATTTAAGCTTCGAATAATGTGGTTTATTAGATAATAGAGTATTGTTTGTGTAACACGAGTAGAAGTGAGGCTTTGCTGAAGGCTGGAAAATGTAAATATTTTGATTAATATTCAACATAGAGAATAAATGTATATAACAATATTTGTAGACAGTTAATTTTCAATAAGATATAATTTTTCGATCCAACGTATAATATCAGAGATTTTTCGAATCCTCTAAACCCCCCCCCCTCTGCCTGGTCAGATTTCAGCCATTAACAAACTTGATCCGTCTTTTTGTATAAAACGATTATATATCAAATTTGGTAATAATCAAAGAAAAATTGTGGCCGCTAGAGCGGTAACAGACACACACACACACACACACATATATATATATATATATATATATATATATATACACACAGTTTTGAACAGACCTCATTTTGTCATCTCCTGGGTAGGATGATGGACATTTGAAGAAAAATTTCGAAAATCACGTCATGAGTACGACCTCAATAGCTGATTTCCCTTAAGGGAAATATACTAAAACTGATGAGTAGAGAGGGGGGGGGAGTACAAATGACTCACTGAAAACTTGAGTTAAAAAAAAAAATGCAGAACAACAATTGCAGATCATCAATAGTTTAACAAGATTGGTCCTATAGTATTTTACGATCAGTCTCATAATAACCAAAATATTTTGACTTTTTAATTTCCTCCTATATATCCACTATTCCAGGTCAGACTTCAGCTAATAACAAATATGATCTTTAGAGTTGCGTGATACATTTAAATATCGAATATGATATAAATCAAATAAACATTTTTGAAAGAAGAATGTAAAATCTTAATTGATGACGTCATCACACAACAAATGTACATCTACCTAGTATAAGAAAAGTCTCTTTAAAACAATATTTGGTATTTAAGCTCAGAAAAAAGGGGTTCATTTTATAATAGCTAATTATTAATATGACATAAGTAGGAGTGCAGGTTTACTTAAGACTGAAAACTAAAGCATCCAAATATCTCAGTTAATATTTATGATAAAGAAAATATTTAAACAACAGCATTTATAGGCAATTAAATTTGCAATAAGGTTAGTATACAAGGTAGGCATTACAAATTTTAGAAACCCCTCTCCCCAGTCAAATTTCAGATATTTTAATCAACTTGATGTTTAGTTTCACATAAAACGCTTATATATTGAGTTTGGGGACAATTAAACCAAAGGTGTGACTGATAGAGCGGTTACAAAAAAATACATAGGACCTCATTTTTGTCATTTCCTATGTAGGATTGATGACCATTTGAGGAAATATTTCAAAAATTGCGACCTCAATAGCCTATAGCAAAGAATAATGAAAACAATATTTGTTATTAAAGCTATGAATGACATTTGATTATTAATATTATTTATTAACGTCCACTTTCTTCAACTCAGGCTAATTGGGATGGGTTATCTACAGATTACCACCCTTTTCTAGCCAGGGTGGGATTTTAGCATGTTATTTAATGAATTTCGTCACTAAATAATTTCCTTTGCCCAGGCGAGAAAGATTATATATTAGCTGAAGGAAGAAAATAAAACAATACAAATAACTCAGTTAATGTTAGAGTTGTTGGGAAAAGAAATGTATAGAACTGCAACTGTAGAACACTGAATGATTAACAGGATTGATTATATTACATTTGACTATCCATTTCAAGACATATAAATTTGAACGAACCTCCTTTTGTGCCATCCCCTAAGTAAGATTGATTAGCTGTAGAAGAAATAAGTTTTACAATTCACACCATGAGTTCAACCGTTTTTGCTGATTTACGGGAAATATGTTCAAATATATCACTGATAATGATAATTATAATAACTTATAATGATAATTATCACTTATTATGATAATTATCACTGATAATTAATGATTATAGAAAGATGTAATGAACTGTATCCATAGTGACTGCTTACCTGGACAACTCTAAGGGTGAATATACTGTGGGCTCTACTAGATTCAGCATTGAGAGCTGTATGAGCAATGCGCCTTCTCCTCTGCCCTAAATAGAAAGCCTGGAATGCTTCTTTCGCTGATGTTACTTCAACCTCATTCACTCCGTGCACAAACATGTTGTGATCAGCATCCTCCCGGATAGTCTTAACTTGAGAAGCTCTAAAAATAAAAACACAAATATGTATTTGTGAGTGTGTGTGCATTCACACATATACACGCATGAAAAATGCAATGATCAATCAAAACTTGTGGACTGAAAGAATAACAAAAAATGCTAGGTAACAAAATTTTACTTCTAGGTAAAGTACATACTGTAAGTACTGAACTTTGCCAAATGTCATTATTGAGCAATATTCCTGTCAGTTTATAATGAGTATATCAGGTTTATTGTAAGGACAATTATTTTAGCTACACAATCATGATGTTTCAAATATTCATTCATTTGGTGCTGAAATGTACACAGTATTATATGTTAAATATTTTCAATAAAAACATTACCTAAGCAGCATTTATCTGATATGTTGAAATCACTAATGATATATTTCATTTAATCATTTTTTACAATAACATGTTCTTTAATCACTAGTAGAAAATCTTGTGTTTCAAGAACAATTACTCTTTAGCCAGCCATCAGAGTGAGTGCTCAAAGCTGACTGCACCAGTTATGAGCTGATTATAGTATTCATGAAAGTGTTTCAGGATCAATAATATTTTAGTAGTCTTCATGTAATTCAATTTAAATTTAAAGTATAAAGCAGAATGAAGGTAATTTTTGATTTATGGGGTATGATTTCAATGTCCTCTACTTGTCATCTATATATATCATGAATATTAGTTTCTTCCTGATATGTCCACAGCTTTAGGATGGTCATTATTTTTATTATGAATAACAGGTTATAGAAGTTTTAATATTCTTAACAATAAATTTGTTTCTTTTATTTTTTCCCCATTGGTTCCTGGATCACATGAAAAAATGAATGTAAATGAAATGATATAAAAAAAATAGAACTAAAATTTAAACATTGGAACAAACCTTATACCCCGTTGTCCATCGGCAAGGGACTCATCTAAAAGATCGAAAACGCTGTTGTTGTATATTTCAACAAATGTTACAAACACAGAAAAAATATTATCTCCTACAACGTTAACTATTTTTGTCTCATCAGGAATTCTATTAGTAAGGTCTAGATCAGAGCATTTCCTCTCCCTAGGAAAGTAAACAGAAACATTTTATAACAGCAAAGACATTTTAAAGCATTTAAATCTATACTTCACACTTACAGCCTCCCTGGATTCTTATGTGTAGGTGTTAAAAGAGCTAGGAAGTCTTGCTGACGCTGAATAAGAGCTTCTTCTTCACCCTGAATCATAAACCCATTAAGCCTGTCAGGTTTGAATATGTACTTGCCTGCTTTGTAAGGTCCAATGCTATTAAATATTGTATCTATACAACGAGGCATGATTCCGCCATCCGTCCCCATTCCATTCATGGTGAATGTTTTACCACTCCCAGTAACACCGTATGTAAAAAGGAGCCCGTTTCCACCACTTAACAGATTTTCTACTAACGGTAAGGCCACAGTATCAAATACTTCTTTTTGGTTTACTTTATCATCAAACACCTTCTTAAATGTAAATTGCATTTCTTTTAAAGGTGTTCCAGTTCTATGTTGTATGGAAGTTGCTGGAGGCCTCATATGTACAATTGACGGGAGGGTAACCTTCATACAAACATCCTCAACTGGATTTGAAACAGGCCGTAGCCTGCAATAAACATTAAGAGATTGCTTCAGGGAATTTTGTATCTGGTTTTTATTTCTCGGCCTAAAAATTTAAAGAGTTTATAATTAGACTTAGGTACATTTGAACAAAATAAAGTAGCAGTCTTAATAAAACATGAAACCAATCCTTTTTTAATTATATTCTCATGAGCCAAATGTGATTCATCATGAGCAGTGTGTTTCTCTATGTTAATATTAAAAATAGAAAAACAAAATCATAGTAAAGAACTTGCCTACAATCACATCACTGCTTGGATTTAAAATTACATTTTGCTTCGGTAACCAGTATCACCTTAACATATTGATCGGGTTGAGAACAGGTCATCCTTTTATAGAATGTTCATTACCACTATTAAGTGACTGAAGGTTTTCATGCCAATTACTCTCTCATTAGGGTGTATCAAAGTAGGCTGGTCTAAACATGGTCAGTCGAACATTATAAAATTAAATTCAGGTGTAATTGCTTTGTCCTAATGCTTTGCAAATATTGTTTTTATTTTTTACTTTTATTAAATATAAAAGGAGTTAATGTTTTGCTTTAATATTTATAAAAATATATTAAATTAAAATATAAATAAACACAGCTAATCTATTTAAATAAAGAATATATAGTTACAAAATACCAAAGGCAAAGGGCTCATATCAAAGCCTAAATACTAGAGTTTCAATGAACTTGTGTAAGACTCCTTAAATTTGTTCGCATGCAAAACATGAGTAAAAAAGAAACATCTTAGAGCAATCGCATATAGAAATAGTTAAAAGGAAATGGGTGTGATATATAGACAGTTCCAGGGAATGATTCATGGCTACTATTAAAATCTTTAGGGTTATTTGAGAAATAGTAACAAAATATATGTATATATGTGTGTGTGTGTGTGTGTAATCTATTTAAAGAGCCCCCACAAAAAAAGTACCAAACATCTTTATAAGGGATACATCTAACTTTTCTATTTTTCGGTGGGGGAGGGGGGATAACCATCCCATGGTTACATTTTACAGGATACTACTTTGATATTCATTTTTCGGTTTATGAAATACATGTGTCACAATTTCAATGTTCTTTAATCACTAATACTCAAAATATAAATTAAACATTAAGACTACATTTCTAACTTTTATTAATTCAACTAATAACCCCATCTTGGGAACTATACTAAAAACATTAAAGCAACAACCTATTGTTCACTTTTCAATTTCAATTAGGAACTAAGCTGGACCTTTGATGATATCATTATTGAATTAAATAGATCTTTTTAATCTTCAAGGTAGGGCTCACTAATACTAGTCAATGAAGATGGCAATACTTTTCTATGAATATATTCTGAAAATTTGGTAAATATGATCAATTTTAAATTGAATAAAATTTTTAAAATAAAAAATTTAAATTTTTAAACCAGTTCATAATTTAATTTCCAAGCACATGCTTAAACTTGCATAATTCCATTTATACCATGACAATAAAAGTGAATTATATTATTTTAACCCTATAATTATTTTTTAATTAATAAGGAAGAGAAATAGTTTTAATAGCAATAATTATTGAGTAATCTTGTGTATATTTAACAGATAAGAAGGTGGTAACAGGTCTTGAAGTCTTTTTTATGAATCTTATAAATTATCAATAAGGAATAACTTACATGGTTAAATTGTAAGATGTGGCAATAACATATAACTGTATTCACTGAGCAAGAAAAGTGAGAAGACTAAGAACAAGCATTGACATGACAAAGGTTGAAAGGTCAGATATTGTCAACAAGGGCCTCAAAGCAAGAAAGAAAACTTATGGATCAACATCATGCTAGAGATTCCACATACGTTTTAGCAGATTTCCCTTAAGGCAAATCTGCTATTGAGGTTGTACTCATGACAAGATTTTCAAAAGATTTCCTCAACTGTCCATCGATACTACCTAAGAGAAGACGAAAATGAGGTCCCGGGAAATCAATTGAATGAAACGTATTTTTATTTTCCCGTCTCAGTGTTTAGGGATAATATCTGATTATCTCGTCACAAACCCGAATCATACTTAGAACCAGCGCCGGACTGACCAGGTTTGCAAAAGTTCGTCACGCAGGGGCTGCGTAAACTAAGCAGATTTCCGACGTGAAGTTTTACAATAGAGAAATTTCACGAGAGTCGAGCAGTTAAGGAAACGGCCGTACTAGCTTTTGGCGGGAAAGTCCAGATTTACCGTTAGCCGCCCAGATTTAATAAAAATGCAAATATCTCGGTTAATATTCAAGATAGAGAATAAATGTATATAACAATATTTATAATAAATTTAATTTGCAATAAGATTGATTCATTACAATTTTTTGATCCGAAGTATAGTAACGGAAATATTTCGAATTTTCAAAAATCTTCCCCTCTAAACCCCCCTCCCACTGGTCCGATTTTAGCCGTTAACGAACTTGATCTTTCTTTTTACATAAAACGACTAAATTTCGAGTTTGTTACCGATCAAATAAAAATTGCGACCGCTAGAGCGGTAACAGACAAATATATATATATATATATATATATATATATATATATATATATATATATATATAATTTTGAACGGACCTCATTTTCGTCATCTCCTGGGTAGGATCGATGGCCATTTGAAAAAATTCTTCGAAACTCGCGACCTCAATAGCTGATTTCTCTTGTATGTGTCACACAAAGTAATAGTTCAATGAAAAACATTTGATACTTAACCTTGGATTTAAGTGTTTTATGATATAACAGCTTATAGTTAATAAGACATGATTAGGAGTGGGGGTTTACTGATGACCGAAAACTAAAACGTGGAAAAATCTCGGTTAATATTCAATATAGAGAAATCATGAATATAACAACATTTATAGAACACTAGCTAAGGAACCCGGCGATGCCCGGGAAATCATTCTTGACTGACTAATGATGGTATTTTGATAGTAAGACTTCAATGTGTACAATTACACTTCCCTCCAGGACGTAATGATTTTCCGAAATAGCCAACCCTGAAAGGTAACTTTTGGTGAATAATAGAATAGAAATTTTATTTTTGAAGGATAAATGAAAATGTGTTTCAATCTATCCCTCTACACTTTTTGACTCAATAGTTCAAACCATAATCATGGGAAGCATATATTGGAAATAAATATCATCTATAATGAACATATTTCCTTTCAAAAGCCAATCCGAGCTCACATAGTATAGGCAAAGTTGTGCACGTAAGATTATATTTGTAATAGTGAATCTCACTGGAAATCGCTTCCAGTAATGCCAGACGGGAAATAAGTAAACTCAATTAACTGGTAATTCTCGCATCATCTTCCGCTCCCGCATGAGACTTCTCAACATTCTTCTACTTATATTATTGATGCAAAACATTATTTTATAATTTATCTACCGGATGGAATTAAATAATAGTGTACCCTGAAAATATCATATCGAGTTTAAACGCATATTGTTTTTTGTCAAATGACATTACCATTAACGTTTAATTGTTATTATATTACATATTTGTTTCAATAACATCAAGGTACATTATACAAATTAAATAATGGAAATGCTCTTATAGTTTATATTTCTATTGGAAATAAATAACAAAGTTATTTTCTAGGAAACATAAATAAACGAGGAGGGGGTGACGAAAATTTATAACCTCACTAATCCGAATCATACTTTGAACTATCATATAAGACAAAAACATAACATCATTTGTCATAATATTCATTTATTAAAACCCTTTAATATAATTATTGACTCCCGTGTAGCGTATATCCCGTGTTTACTTCATTTTACGACAAAAGTGTATGCACACAAAAGTTACTCTAAATAACAAAGTTAACAACTTTTGTTATGTTCACGTTTGCCGAAAAACTAATAGAAAATAAAAAAAGCGAGTTTTTCATTTTAGCCTCCCACTCCCCTTTTAACCTAAAATTTTTAATACAGCTTATAATCATGGAAGAATTAATGCTAATTCACACACCGAAGTTGCTAAGTTCGGTTCAATCGTTAGTGCCCAACAAAATTTGGAGAAAGAGAAAAAAAATGTCAAATTCTTCACAATTTGTTTATTTCAGCGCTAAGCGCTTTCAAAGACTAATGTCTCCATCTTCAGAGCTACTTGCATGCGCTCATTGGGAAAGACAGCAAGCGACCCTGCTGCCTTCGCATATTGAGTCAAAAAGTGTAGAGGGATAGATTGAAACACATTTTCATTTATCCTTCAAAAATAAAATTTCTATTCTATTATTCCCCAAAAGTTACCCTTCAGGGTTGGCTATTTCGGAAAATCATTACGTCGTGGAGGGCAGTTTAATTGTACACATTGAAGTCTTACTATCAAAATACCATCATTAGTCAAACAAGAATGATTTCCCGGGCATCGCCGGGTACCTTAGCTAGTATATATATATATATATATATATATATATATATATATATATACACGTATATAATTTTGAACGGACCTCATTTTCGTCAACTTTAGGATAGGATCAATGGAGATTTGAAGAAAATTTTCGAAAATCGCGTCATGAGTACGACCTCAATAGCTGATTTCCCTTAAGGGGAATCTGCTAAAAGGCTTGAAAAAAGTACACCACGTTTCGCACAGAGTACCGGTATCACTGCACTAGAATGAATATGGCTACCGCAACGGAAGTCATTTGTCAACCTGTCGGCCAACACTGTCGCCGGAAGCCCGCCTTGGCTTGTAACCTTTCCTCTGCTTGACAGTTGTTGAATTGACGTGAGGCACCGCTACAAACTTGCAGCTCTAAGACGTTGAATCATACAGGAGCAGATCAGTCACATAGTTATTCTATGATTGAACTGAACATGTCAGTTCTACGATTGAAGTAACAATGTCATCAAAAGAGTTGATCCATTTTCTGTTGGTGGAAATATAATTGTTCCTATACGATTGTACAAAAGTCCGTCACGCATGGGCTGCGTAAACTAAGCAGATTTCCCACGTGAAGCTATAAAATAGAGAAATCTTTATACGAGAGCCGTCTCTCTATACGTTCGTTATCGGCCCACATTTAATAAAAATACAAATATCTCGGTTAATATTCAAGATAGAGAATATATGTATAGAACAATATTTATAGTAATTTTAATTTGCAATAAGATTGGTTCTATACAATTTTTTGATCCGACGTATGGTAACGGAGATATTTTGAATTTTCAAAAACCTCCCCTCTAAACCCCCTCTCCCCCTGGTCCGATTTCAGCCGTTAACGAACTAGATCTTTCTCTAAACGGCTTTATATCGAGTTTGTAACGATTAAACAATAATTGCGACCGCTAGAGCGGTAACAGACAAATATATATATATATATATATATATATATATATTATTATATTATATATATATATATATATATATATATATATATATATATATAGATAGATAGATATATACACAGTTTTGAACGGACCTCATTTTCGTTCTCTCCTGGGTCGGATCGCTGGCCATTTGAAGAAAAATATCGAAAATCGCATCATGAGTCCAACTTCAATAGCTGATTTCCCTTAAGGGAAATCTGCTAAAATCCATTGAAAGGTTTCTGACATTTGGTAGAGCGTAGAAGACTGACGAACTAGCAATCTTTTAAGCTACTCAGGCTTCTCACAGTTCTTGTTTGTTTGCCAAAATAAATTAATTCACAACTACTCATGCCTTTGGATGATTACGATAGTCACCAGGTGTGTGTGTTTTTTTTTAAATTATCTCAAGTAGATGGCGATAAGTGCACTACTAGAAACGATTAGTATACATAGAGAACAATGAGGGATCACGTGAGAAGAGTCAAATCTTTTTTCCAAGAGATTTCGGTCGAACCAATAATATTTATTTATTTTTTCAATCTTTTCATTTATTCAATGGGAACAGATAACCTGTTCCTCCAAAAGAATTGCATGCCAGAAGGGCCGCCGGATACTGATGCAGTGTGCCAAGATGAGAAAAGCCTCACTATAGCTGCTGGTAAGTCTTAATATTACACACTTTTCTTAGTTCTAGTAAACATATTATAAACCAATAAATTAGCAAAATGGTCTCTTCTGGCGTTGACATTGAACCCCTGGTACTTCTTCTGTTTCCTAATGGAATATCTTGCACATACTTGGCACAACTTGTAATCTAGAGGATTCAGTACAGTACAGGAGGAACTTCTTCAGAACTTGTGTATTTAGGGACATTTCCCCTTTAGCCAATAACCGACAAACAACATTCATAACAAGGATACATATAACATCGATGGAGTCTAGTGTGATGACATGGACGTGCAGGGTCCCAACCCGACGTTGGGCTTGGACTCCTAAAATATTCCAGATTTTGGAGATAACGGCGTTTTGTTTTCGTAGAAGCCCCAAGAATAGTCGACTATTGGCGGATTTTCTGAAGTTCCTTATTCCACTTAAAAAGCTGCCCAGGACGTGTTTCATCTTCCAGGGTTGAACCAGAAAATCCTAAAATCAGCTGTTGAAACGGACCAAAACAACGTTTCCATTCATTCACTACACCCTCCTTCTCTACTCCATACCTTTCGAGCAGCAGCCCCCTCCAGTAAATCTAATTACAATGTTTTCTGAATTCATATTAAAAAAAATAAAACAGTTATAGATTTGAATGAGCTTTGATACGATTTCTGAGTGAATAATTGTTGTTTGGAAGATTCTTTTTCTGATAAGTATGACTAGATTTGTATTAATGACTAATATAGGGGTAGCTATGTGAGTTAAAGCGTTGGACTTAATCTCACAGGGTATAAACTTAGAGTGGTGAGTTCGATTCCCGCCTGGGCAATAGGAATTTATTTAGTGACGAACTCATTGAATAAAATCCATAGATCAGCCCTGGCTAGAAAAGAGTGGTAACCTGTAGATAACCCGTCCCCTTTAGCCATAGTCGCAAAAACTGGACATTAATAAATAATGAAATCATAATACAGAACAGGGCAGATAAAATAAACAACTCCATTCAAGAACCTACAAACCTTGAGTGTCATCCTCTATAGCTCCATCGCTCCAAATTGACTAACTCAATTTACCATTATAGGTAACTGTTCCTGAAATGCCCCTCAACTTGAACGTAAAAATGTTAACGCAACATCGAAAAATAACTGAAAGGGAGCAATTCAGAACGACTCTTCAAAGGCTTGACGGCGGTGCTCTCCGAAGTACTTGATGATCAAGGAAAGACAGTCGAATATAACACTAATACATTTTCACAATTGTATGGTGAACCTGACATCAGAGAAGTGACAGATGTAAAGGAATAAATGTGCTAATGCATAGAGAAGAGGTTATCCTTTTGAATTTCTATTCATAATAAAATAAAATTTTTCCTTTAGCCTATAAACACTCGAATACAAAATAGTGTGTGTGTGCGGCGTGCGCATTTCCCGACATCACAAGGTAAGCTCAAATATTGCAAAACTGAGAAAGTACAACCGAGAGAGGGAAATATACGAGGAAGTCGGCTGTACTTCATCAGATGAGTCCGATATTGCTGTCATCAAGCAAGAAGACAAGGGTATAATTATTGGTCCAACAGAAAGATTCGAAACAAGTAAAAAACAACAAGAAGTAAATTTAGAAAAAATAGGCATCTACACCCAATGCAAAATACATTATACAAAATTGGACAGTTAAAAGGTTACTTTTTGGATCGAGAGGAGTTATACCCAAGTCGACTGCGCAATACCTTCAAGATCTGAATATAAAGACTGAAGAAATAAGAAGAATGTCAATCAATATTCTAGAAACATCCATCAGAATAGCGAATTTTCATTTATATTATAATAAAGATTGACTTAATTTGCTGCCTTAGCAACATCCTCAACAGAAAGGTTATTTATATAAGACTCAAAAATGGAAATAATTACCTTAATTAAATAAGGCAGATAAGGAGGATTTGATAGGTACCCCCCAAAAGGGGCAGCTTAATTTGTTTGTTTGTATAATTTTTTAAGGTTTAAACACTAACCTAACCAAATAGATATTAACGCAAGGATGACCAGATCGTAACTGCTTTATTTGATTACTAGCTAAGGTACCCGGCTTCGCCCGGGAATTCATTTGAGGCTGAATGGTGATGGTATTTTTTCGGCAAGTAAAGTCTTTTTTTTGCACAATATTTTGACATTTCCCCGTTTCAGTGTTTAGGGTTAGTACCCGTAGTTGGTTTGGAATAGAAAATGAAATATCGCGAATTTTTATTTCAGGCCTCCCTTATAACCCCCACTCCCGTTATGACATAAACATTTTAATATAGGTTATTACCATGTAAGAATTAATGCTAATTTATATATTCTGAGTTGTTCGATTCGGTTCAACCGTTGGTTTCCAATAAAATAGTTGACTCCCGCTTTAGCTTTTTTATGTGTATATTTCGTTTATAATTTTGTATACAACAAAAGTGAATATAACAAAAGTTACTTTAAATAACAAACTAAACAACTTTTGTCATGTGAATATTTGCAGAAAACCCAATAGAAAACAAAATACCGCTGTTTTTAATTTTAGGCCTCCCTTACAACCCCCACTCCTGCCCGTCCCTAGAAATGTTAGTATAGCTTATTATAATGAAGGCGTTAGTACTAATTCACATACCGAGTTTGGTTTAATTCGGTTGAGTCTTTAGTGCGAAATAAAATTGTGGACTCACGCTATAGTTTATAGCATATAACTCATTTATGCTTCCGTATACGGCAAAAGTGCATATAACAAAAGTTACTCTAAATAACAAAATAAACAACTTTTGTTATGTGCATATTTGCTGAAAAAGCAATAGGAAACGAAATATCACTATTATTAATTTCAGGCTTCAATTACAACCCCCACTCCTGCCCGTCCCTAGAAATGTTAGTATGGCTTATTATAAGTAAATCGTTAGTACTAATTCACATAGCGAGTTTGGTTTAGTTCGGTTGAGTCTTTTGTGCCAAAAAAAATTGTGGACTCCCGCTATAGTTTTTAGCGTATAACTCATTTATACTTCCGTATACGGCAAAAGTGCATATAACAAAAGTTACTCTAAATTACAAAATAAACAACTTTTGTTATGTGCATATTTGCTGAAAAAGCAATAGGAAATGAAATATCGCTATTTTTAATTTTAGGCCTCCCTTATAACCCCCACTCCTGTTCGTCTTAGAGAATATGAATATAGCCTAAAGTCTAAGTTGGGCTAGTAGTAATATACATACCAAGTTTCATAAAATTCGGTTCAGCCGTTTATGCGTGAAAAGGTAACAAACAAACAAACAAACAAACAAATAAACAAACAAACAAACAAATAAACAAACAGACACGAAAGAAACAAAATGCAGTTATGGTGCCTATGACATGTGAAACGAAAAGTTATCGTGAAATTTCGCGAAAAAAATCAATGTACAGACAGAGGTTACAATTTTATATATAACCTTACCAAAGAGGATATAAATTACAAAGAGATATAGATTACAAAGAGATCCTATAACAGTATATATAGTTTAAAAAAGTAAGTGAATGTTGGGATATTTTATTTTCTAGTAAATGTACTTTACCCTTTTTTTGTTTTTGTTTTATTTATTAGAGATTACGTCACTGAGATCGGCATTGCGCGACTGTTGTTCTGGAATAACTGTTTTGCTGGCTGGTTTTTGGAGAGATCGTTGTGGACAGTCCAAACCTTTTATGATTTACGCACTCTGCGGAGAGATATTGTCAAACATTGTCGTTATCATTGGTTATTTCTATTGGTCATACTCTTCTTGGATCATCAGTTCAGTGGAGGGTGGCATTATGATCCTGACCGGAGGAGCATCGTTGGTCCTGATGGCAGCCAATTGTCACATCGTTGATAAAACTACTACAGAGAATAGGACGGCAAGGTAAAATGGTATCATTATTTAAATTAGCAGACCATTATATATTTTATCAATATGTCAACAGAAACCAAGCAATTTAGTATAGGGAAAACCAGCTTGATCCGGTAATCAATGTTATTGAATTTAGGATTTTTTTTTTCAATTAAAATATAAAGAAAAAATGATTGTTTAAAAGGGCAAAATCTTTATATTGTTACGAAAATTAAATACATGAAAAATTAAACAGTGATTGTCACGTATTTGGGAAGTACGAAGAAGATCGAAGAAGCCGACAGAGGTTTGAGTTCGTTCGAGTCCTGTTCTGGAACTGTCTGGACCTTCCCTTTGATGTATACCGACGACCTATGTAAAGAACCGTCCCGCCGCGAGTTAGTTTGTTCTCAGCTGTCTTCACGTGATCATCAGTGCGTTCATTGCTACAGTGCGACTTAGTTGCAGTGCGGTAAAGTGTTTTTATTTGAAGAACAGTGTTGTGCCGTGACTCTGTAAGTAACAGTACAGTGCCGTGTTTAATACAGTGCAGTGCCGTTAACTTCGCGAAGTGAAGGACAGTGCAGTGCCGTGTTTTTGTGAACTTCAGTGATCGTGAGTGAGTTAATGGACTGTGTAATCTGAAGAACAGTGAAGCTATCAGTGCATTGTTAAACAAATTGTGCAGTGATAAAAAGTGCAGTGAAACTTGTGTGTCTTTAATTTTGCAATCCAATAGAACTCTAATAAACAACGTTTATTACTGATTATGTAATAAAACGTAACAATATGAACGGGGGCGATTCAAAATTATTAGAATCATTTGGTATTCGAATGGGTTGACTTCCCCACTGGATATCGTGATTTTTGATGAACCACGGTGTACATCGCCATCCAGAGAACGGTATTTTGAAACGCATAGGCTCGATTTTTTGCAGATTTTCCTTAAAGGAAATCAACTATTGAGGTCATACTCATGGCGCGATTTTCGCAAAATGTTCTCAAATGTCCACCGATTCTAACGAAAATGAGGTCCGATCAAATTTATGTATAGTTTTCCGTTAACGCTCTAGCGGTGGCAATTTTTGTTTGATTGTTACGAAACTCGTTTTATGTAAAACTGAAGATCAAGTCCGTTAATGGCTGAATTCCAACCAGAGGGAGGGAAGGCTTTAGAGGGGGAATTTCGAAAATTCTTAATATCTTCTTTATTCGGATCGAACATTTATGTGATGTTCTATAAATGTTAACATGTACGTATTTTCCTACTCATGTCACATTATCAATAAGTTGTTATATTATAAAGCAAATTATTTGAAGCCTAAATACCAAATATTGTTCTCATTGAACTTTTACGTTTTGAGATAAATGCAGATACATGACGCACGTGGGAAATCTGCTTAGTTAACGCAGCCCCTGCGTGACGGACTTTTTGCTTGTGTAACTTATGCGAATGAAAATGTAGGTAGTAATAGAGATTTGTACATTAGTATGTTTCGTGTGCGAGAGGTGTTGAGAATCATAAGTGGACACATTATAATAATATTGACTGAGTGTTTTTAATTTTACGTAATTCACAGTTACTTTATTTGCTCAGCTAAATTCATCTCCTTATAAACTCACTTGAGCTGCGCGATGTCATCTATATAAATAAAACTCAATGGTTTGCCTTATTTTCTATTTAAATTCAGTGGGGATACATTTTTTTTCACGTTTCAGACTGTTCTAAGAATAATGGCGTCAAAATTTAAATTCTTACATAAAAGTCCATTCGATTGTTACTCAAACACTCAAAATGGCTCAGAAGATTTTTATGGAATTTTATATTTGTGAGTGAACTATTCCAGGGTACAACATATGCTGTATGAGAATTAGAATTGTCGACTAGGAGTAGGAGAAGGGTTAATTTCTACTTGAAAACACATATTTGTCAATATCTTCATTAATATTGGTTTTGTGTGATTAGAAAAAAATCTGTCACGCAGGGGCTGCGTAAACTAAGCAGATTTCCCAAACTGGTAACACAATACCACCGTGATTAAATACAAATGGTAATGAGAAATCATTCAGTTAATTAAAATAAATTCCCAACTGAAACGGCTTCTGAATTGGAATAATAATTTATATTTTAACAATTCAAATTTTAGTAGTCCAAGAACTAAAGAAGGGGGGGGCGGATGAACAGAAAGTATTTGCATAAATCTCACAAAGTAACAAAGGTAAGGTAAGGTTAGAAACGACAGGTAAGGTTAGAAGAAGCTTCCACCTGAGCCGAGTAATGACGAAAATGGCCGAACTATACCCGACCACAGACTTCATAAAAATGCAAATATCTCGGTTAATATTTAAGATAGAGAATAAATGTATATAATAATATTTATAGTAAATTTAATTTGCAATAAGATTGGTTCTATACAATTTTTCGATCCGATGCATAATAACGGAGATATTTTGAATTTTCGAAAATCTCCCCCTTTAAACCCCCCTACCTCCCTCTAGTCCGATTTTAGCCATTAACGAACTTGATCTTCCTTTTTACATATAACGGTTAAGTATCGAGTTTCGTAACGATTAAACAAAAATTGCGACCACTAGAGCGTTAACAGACATAGACATATATATATATATATATATATATATATATATATATATATATATATATATATACTAGCTCAGATACCCGGCTTCGCCCGGGATTGATTTGAGGCTGAATGGTGATGGTACTTTTTTTGGCAAGGCTTTACTTTGCACAATATTTTGACATTTACCCGTCCCAATGTTCAGGGGTAATACCCGTCGTTTCTGTGGATTTGTAAATAATAAAATTAATTTTTAATGTAAACCTTCACTGTCCTCCATATTGTCATATTTCCCGTTTCCTGTGCATTATGCATAGATTTGAATTATTAATGAGAAAATATTGACATTTATTTGAGCTACCTGGTAGTTCATATTGAAAAGAAGTGTTGAGCAAATTTCTCTAAATAATAAAATAAACAACTTTTGTTATGTGCATAACTGCCGAAAATGCAATAGGAAATCACTATTTTTAATTTCAGGCCTCCCTTATAACCCCCACTCCTGCCCGTCCCTAGAAATAGTATGGCTTATTATAAGGAAGGCGTTAGTGCTAATTCACATACCGAGTTTGGTTTAGTTCGGTTGAGTCTTTTGTGCCAAATAAAATTGTGGACTCCCTCTATAGGTTTTCGCGTATAACTCATTTGTACTTCCGTATACGGCAAAAGTGCATATAACAAAAGTTACTCTAAATAACAAAATAAACTACTTTTGTTATGTGCATATTTGCTGAAAAAGCAATAGGAAACGAAATATCACTATTTTTAATTTCAGGCCTCCCTTATAACCCCCACTCCTGCCCGTCCCTAGAAATGTTAGAATAGCTTACTATAAGGAAGACGTTAGTGCTAATTCACATACCGAGTTTGGTTTAGTTCGGTTGAGTCTTTTGAGCCAAATAAAATTGTTGACTTCCGCTATCATTTTTAGCGTATAACGCCTTTATACTTAGGTATATGACAAAAGTGTATATAACAAAAGTTACTCTAAATAACAAATTAAACAACTTTTGTTATGTGCATAACTGCCGAAAATGCAATAGGAAACGAAATATCACTATTTTTAATTTCAGGCCTCCCTTATAACCCCCACTTCTGTTCATCTCAGAGAATATTAACATAGCCTAAAGTCTAAGTTGGGTTAGTAGTAATATACATACCAAGTTTCATAAAATTCGGTTCAGCCGTTTATGCGTGAAAAGGTAACAAACAAACAAACAAACAAACAAACAAACAAACATACACGAAAGAAACAAAATGCAGATATGGTGTCTATGACATGTGAAACGAAAAGTTATCATGAAATTTCGCGAAAAAAATCAATGTACAGACAGAGGTTACAATTTTATATATATATATATATATATATATATATATATATATATATATATATATATATATATATATATATATAATTTTGAACGGACCTCATTTTCGTCATCTCCTGGGTAGGATCGATGGACATTTGAAGAAATTTTTCGAAAATCGCGTCATGAGTACGACCTCAATAGCTGATTTCCCGTAAGGGAAATCTGCTAAAATCCGTCACGCAGGAGCTGCGTAAACTAAGCCGGTTTTTCCTCGTGAACAATAGATAGATCTACATAATGGTAACACAATAGCACCGTCAACATCAAGTGAATAAATAATAAGACACCCCCCGACAGGAAGCGTCTGAAACGTAACCAAACAGGTGCGCCAACTTCTCACCAGAAAGAAAAACAAGAACATAACAAAGAATATAACATATTAATTTTATTTATTATTGAAAACTATTTACTATATCTAGTTCTGTAATTTATAATGGATCAGGATAATTTTCCGATCCGACGTATAGTAGCGGATATATTTCAAATTTTCGAACCCCCCCCCCCCTCCCACTTGTCCGATTTCAGCCATTAACGAATTTGATCATTGTATTACATAAAACGATTAAATATCAAGTTTGGTTACAATCTAACAAAAATTACAACCGCTAGAGCTTTATGAGACAAATATATATATATAATTTTGACGGTCAGACAATACTTGCGACCACTAGAGCGTTAGCCGACAAATATATATATACACACACTCACAGTTTTGGTCGGACCTCATTTTTGTCATCTCCTGGGTGGGATCGGTGGATATTTGAGGAAATTTTTCGAAAATCGCGTCATGAGTACGACCTCAATAGCTGATTTCCCTTAAGGAAAATCTGCTAAAACTGTATGTAATCCAAATAAAGTATATAAATAATGTAGTGACTTTCTGACAGCCTGTGAGTATATATATATTTTTTTAATTTTAGGATGACGTATGTGGTCGCTGCTATGGCAGTTGGTGCTTTTACGGGGTACGGTACCAGTGGTCCTAGTTTGTCATTTTTTGGATACAAATATTTCTTTTTTGTTGTTATTGGAATTCATTTGTGTACTATGTTTCTGACTGTTGTTCTCGTCAAGAAAACACCAAATAGAGTCAAGGAGGGAAAAATTATTCCCAAGTTGTCATATTTTTCGTCTGCATTTAAGTGCGGAGGAAGTAGACCAGGTGTTTGGATGATGATAGCTGTTTCTGGATCTTTGAATGCCCTCCTAACTGGTGAGTAAGTATATAGTATTTACAGGCTACACCTGATAATTGGTCTTGTGACACGGGTAAACCTGATTTTCAAGGGAACCAAACAGGGGTATAGGAGGGTCACAAGGACAAGCAGTGGTTTCCCATTGCCTTCTGCATCAGACCATCCAGCAATAAAGGCATCATGGGAAAATTCCATTCACACCAAAAAATTTCCGTCACGCAGGGGCTGCGTAAGCTAAGCAGATTTCCCACGTGAAGTTTTACAATAGAGAAATCTGCCTAATAACAACTGTAGTAGTAAGAAACCTCTAAACCTAAAACATTATTTAGGGCGTAATAACCCAGTAGTTTCTAGCCCCAAAAAACAGTTAACCTAACCTCTAAACCTATTCACGAGGGACGAATAGTTATGGAAACGGCCGCCAGAGCTCTCGGCGGAAAGTCCGAACATAGCCTACTGGCGACCACACGCAGAATACAAATGCAAATATCTCGGTTAATATTCAAGATACAGAATAAATGTATAGAACAATATTTATAGTAAATTTGATTTGCAATAAAATTTATTCTATACAATTTTTCGATCCGACGCATAATAACGGAGATATTTTGAATTTTTTAGAATTTCTCACTGGTCCGTTTTCTGCCATTAACGAACTTGATCTTCCTTTTTACATAAAACGATTTAATTCCGAGTTTGGTAAAGATCAAACAAAAATTGCGACCGCTAGAGCGTTAACAGACAAATATATATATATATATATATATATATATATATATATATATATATATATATATATATATATATATATATATAATTTTGAACGGACCTCATTTTCGTCATCTCCTGGGTAGGATCGATGGACATTTGAAGACATTTTTCGAAACTCGCGTCATGAGTACGACCTCAATAGCTGATTTCCCTCAAGGGAAATCTAAAAACCAGAAAGTACGAATTAATCACTTAATATTTGATTTACGAAAAAATATATAGAACAGCAATTGTAGAGCATCAATATTTTAACAAAATTGCTTCTACGTATAACATGTTGCCACTCGACTCATAAAATGGAGATATTTTGAATGTTCGAATCTCCCCATCTAAACCCCCCTTATTCCTGGGGCGATTTGTGCTACTAACAGTCATGATTTAGTGCTGACTGAAATAGATAATGTCGAGTATGGTGAAGATAAAAAAGTCCGTCACGCAGGGGCTGCGTAAACTAAGCAGATTTCCCACGTGAAGTTATACAATAGAGAAATCTCCATACGAGATCCGAACAGTTGTGGCAAAGGGCCGAACTAGGTTTTGGCGGGAAACCTGTTCGTCATCTGTTATCGGCCCAAATTTAATAAAAATGCAAATATCTCGGTTAATATTCAATATAGAGAATAAATATATAGAACAATATTTATAGAAAATTTAATTTGCAATAAGATTAGTTCTATATAATGTTTTGATCCGACGTATACTAACGGAGATATTTCGAATTTTCGAAAATCCTCCCCTCTAAACCCCCCCTCCCACTGGTCCGATTTCAGCCATTAACGAACTTGATCTTTCTTTTTACATAAAACGACTAAATATCGAGTTTGGTAACGATTAAACAATAATTGCGACCGCTAGAGCGGTAACAGACAAATATATATATATATATATATATATATATACTAGCTCAGATACCCGGCTTCGCCCGGGAATTCATTTGAGGCTGAATGGTGATGGTATTTTTTAGCAGGCTTTACATTGCACAATATTATGACGTTTACCCGTCAGTGCAAGACTTCGCTGTTCTGCATATTGTCATATTTCCCGTTTCCTGTGCATTATGCATAGATTTGAATTATTAATGAGAAAATATTGACATACATTTGAATAATTTTTTTCATTTGAGGTACCTGGTAGTTCATATTGAAAAGAAGTGTTGAGAAAATTTCTCTAAATAACAAAGTAAACAACTATTGTTATTTGCATATTTGCCGAAACCCCAATAGGAAATCACTATTTTAATTTCAGGCCTCCCTTACAACTCCCACTCCTGCCCGTCCCTAGAAATAGTATGGCTTATTATAAGGAAGGCGTTAGTGCTAATTCAAATACCGAGTTTGGTTTAGTTCGGTTGAGTCTTTTGTGCCAAATAAAATTGTGGAGTCCCGCTATAGGTTTTAGCGTATAACTCATTTATACTTCCGTACACGGCAAAAGTGCATGTAACAAAAGTTACTCTAAATAACAAAACAAATAACTTTTGTTATGTGCATATTTGTTGAAAAAGCAATAGGAAACGAAATATCACTATTTTTAATTTCAGGCCTTCCATATAACCCCCACTCCTGCCCGTCCCTAGAAATGTTAGTATGGCTTATTATAAGGAAGGCGTTAGTACTAATTCAAATACCGAGTTTGGTTTAGTTCGGTTGAGTCTTTTGTGCCAAATAAAATTGTGGACTCCCTCTATAGTTTTTAGAGTATAACTCATTTATACTTCCGTATACGGCAAAAGTGAATATAACAAAAGTTACTCTAAATTACACAATAAACAACTTTTGTTATGTTCATATATGCCGAAAAACCAATAAGAAACGAAATATCGCTATTTTTAATTTCTGGCTTCCCTTATAACCCCCACTCCTGCCCGTCCCTAGAAATGTTGGCATGGCTTGTTATAATGAAAGCGTTAGTGCTAATACACATACCGAGTTTTATTTAGTTTGGTTGATTCTTTTGTGCCATATAAAATAGTTCACTTCCTCTATAGGTTTTAGCGTATATCTCGTTTATAACTCGGTATACGACGAAAGTGTATATAACAAAAGTTACTCTAAATAACAAAATAAACAACTTTTGTTATGTGAATATTTGCTGAAAAACCAATAGGAATCGAAATATCGCTATTTTTAATTTCTGGCTTCCCTTATAACCCCCACTCCTGTTCGTCTCAGAGGATATTAATATAGCCTAAAGTCTAAGTTGGGTTAGTAGTAATATACATACCAAGTTTCATAAAATTCGGTTCAGCCGTTTATGCGTGAAAAGGTAACAAACAAACAAACAAACAAATAAACAAACAAACAAACAAACAGACACCAAAGAAACAAAATGCAGTTATGGTGTCTATGACATGTGAAACGAAAAGTTATCGTGAAATTTCGTGAAAAAAATCAATGTACAGACAGAGGTTACAATTTTATATATATATAGATATATATATATACTAGCAAAGGTACCCGGCTTCGCCCGGGAATTCATTTGAGGCTGAATGAAGATGGTATGTTTTTGGCAAGGCTTTACTTTCCACAATATTTTTTTTATTTCCCCGTCACAGTTTTTAGGGTTTATACCCGTTGTTGCTGTGGATTTGTTAATAATAAAATTATTTGTTATTTAAGACTTCATTGTCCTCAATATTCTTATATTTCCCGTCGTCTGTGTATGTATTTTTTTTTTTATAAACTGATGGACCATATAATTCATAATCCTAGAATGTATTCTATCTTCCAAACCATGTATGAATAAGTTTCTTTCCCTTCATGCAGTACAATGTCCAACGGTGACAGCTGTTTTAGGTACGCCATAGCTTCTATTAAAACACTCTTTCATAAGTCTCGATTGTAAACTGTGTATTCATATTGGTTTTCAGTAAAGTATATCATAATACATTAACGGAGCAGAGTTAATAAATACCAGAAATACCAGGGTGCACCTCCCTAGCGTTCATTCTTGTAAATTATTTATTTATGATAATTAAAGAAATTCACATTCCTGAGAATAATAATACATTGCTATAAGCATCAATTAACATGTAAACATAGACCAATATGAGGACGGAAGGGAAGCGGCAGAACTGATAGGACAAAGGAAGTAGCTCGACACTTACATAGCCTCAGTGCTGCCAACCTGCAATGCATTTTGGATAGCTATCCTCTAATACATTCAAATATATTAAAAAATTATATTATATTATCTTCACAATTCTAAAACTGTTTCAAATATTTTTCACGTTTTAATTAAGTAATGTATTAAATACACTTAGAGAAGGGTGGGGGCAGTATACCTTATTTGGTGCAAACTGTTACTGGTGTTAAAAAATAACATAGTTTTGAATTATTAAGGATAAAATTCTAATATGGATTTGAATTAACTTATCCAGGTGAGATACCTGGTTAGTTCATATTGGAATGTATTGTTGAGCATATCAATATTTCTAAGCAAATTACTTGCTTCATACCTTATTTTACAAAAAAAAAAAATATAAAACAAAATATACACTAATTAAAAAAGTAAACAACTTATGTTATGTGCACGATTGCCAAAAAACAAATAGACGATGAAATATCGCGAATTTTTATTTCAGGCCTCCCTTATAACCCCCATCTCCCCTTTGAACCTAAAATTTTTAGTATAGCTTATAATCATGGAAGAATTAATGCTAATTTACATACCGAGTGTTGTTAAGTTCGGTTCTACCGTTAGTGCCCAATAAAATAGTTGCCCCCGCTTTAGTTTTTAGCGTATATCTCGTTTATACTTTGTTATAAAAGAAAAGTGTATATAACAACATTTACTCTAAATAACAAAATAAACATCTTTTGTTATGTTCATATTTGCCAAAAAACCAATAGGAAACGAAATATCGCTATTTTTAATTTCTGGCATCCCTCATAACCCCCACTCCTGCCCGTCCCTAGAAATGTTGGTATGGCTTGTTATAATTAAAGTGTTAGTGATAATACATATACCGAGTTTTATTTATTTCGGTTGGATCATTTGGCCCAAATAAAATTATTCACTTCCGCTATAGGTTTTAGCGTATATCTCGTTTATAATTCGGTATACGAAAAAAGTGTATATAACAAAAGTTACTCTAAATAACAAAATAAACAACTTTTGTTATGTTCATATTTGAAGTAAAACTAATAGGAAACGAAATATCGCTAATTTTAATTTCTGGCTTCCCTTATAACCCCCACTCCTGTTCGTCTAAGAGAATTTTAATATAGCCTAAAGTCTAAGTTGGGTTAGTAGTAATATACATACCAAGTTTCATAAAATTCGGTTCAGCCGTTTATGCGTGAAAAGGTAACAAACAAACAAACAAACAAATAAACAAACAAACAAACAAACAGACACCAAAGAAACAAAATGCAGTTATGGTGTCTATGACATGTGAAACGAAAAGTTATCGTGAAATTTCGCGAAAAAAATCAATGTACAGACAGAGGTTACAATTTTATATATATATAGATATATATATATATATATATATATATATATATACATATATATACAATTCTGAACGGACCTCATTTTCGTCATCTCCTGGGTAGGATCGATGGACATTTGAAGAAAAATTTCGAAATCGCGACATGAGTACAACCTCAATAGCTGATTTCCCTTAAGGGAAATCTGCTAATAAGCATTTTCGAGATAAGAAGGTAAAATCATACTTGATGAAGTCATCGTAATACGAATTATGTATCTCCCATAATAAAAGGTCTCATGAAAACTATATTTGTTATTTAAGCTTAGAATAAAGAGCTTCATGTTACAACAGATAATTGTTAAAAGTCCGTCACGCAGGGGCTGCGTAAACTAAGCAGATTTCCCACGAGAGGTTTTACAATAGAGAAATCTGCCTAATAACAACTGTAGTAGTAAGAAACCTCTAAACCTAAAACATTATTTAGGGCGTAATAACCCAGTAGTTTCTAGCCCCAAAAAACAGTTAACCTTACCTCTAAACCTATTCACGAGGGACGAATAGTTATAGAAACGGCCGCCAGAGCTCTCGGCGGAAAGTCCGAGCATAGCCTACTGGTGACCACACGCAGAATACGAATGTAAATATCTCGGTTAATATTCAAGATACAGAATAAATGTATAGAACAATAGTTATTGTAATTTTAATTTGCAATAATATTTATTCTATACAAGTTTTCGATCCCACGCAAAATAACGGAGATATTTTGAATTTTCAAAAATCCCCCCTCTAAACCACCCTTCCACTGGTCCGATTTCAGCCATTAACGAACTTGATCTTCCTTCTTACATGAAACGATTAAATTCCGAGTTTGGTAAACATCAAACAAAAATTGCGACCGCTAGAGCGTTAACAGACAAAAATACCATATATATATCAATATATATATATATATATATATATATATATATATATATATATATATATATATATATATATAACTAGCTCAGATACCCGGCTTCGCTCGGGAATTCATTTGAGGCTGAATGGTGATGGTATTTTTTTGGCAAGGCTTTAGTTTGCACAATATTTTCCCCTATACCCGTCCCACTATTTAGGATTAACACCCGTTGTTGGCAATTGTTAATAATAAAATTAATTTTTTATATAATTCTTCACTGTCCTCCAAATTGTCATATTTCCCGTCTCCTGTGCATTATACATAGATCTCAGTTATTAAAACGAAATATCACCATTATTAATTTCAGACCTCCCTTATAACCCCCACTCCTGCCCGTCCCTAGAAATGGCTTATTATAAGGAAGACGTTAGTGCTAATACATATACCGAGTTTTATGTATTTCGGCTGGGTCTTTTGTCCCAAATAAAATTGTTCACTTCCGCTATAGGTTTTAGCGTATATCTCGTTTATTATTCGGTATACGAAAAAAGTGTATATAACAAAATTTACTCTAAATAAAAAAATACACTTCCGCTATAGGTTTTAGCGTATATCTCGTTTATAATACGGTATACGAAAAAAGTGTGTAAAACAACTCAGGAAAGAAAAAGGGAGTGAGAAAGGTTCTAGATTACAGGAAGGTCTCCCCACCCGTGCCTGACGCTCCAGGTTAACCAACAGAACATGACTAACGGCTAACTCTCAATTCCGCTAACATTACCTTATATTCAGATTCTATTTTCAATTCTAATTATGTATGTTTAAATACCTTCGTTTTTTGTGAATTAATTGATATTTTAAACACATTAAAGGATGAAATTACTTACTTCCGATTAATTAATGTTCCAGTGAAAGACAGATGAAGGGGGGGGGAGTAATATACTTTGCTCCTCATGAAACAGCTACTTGTTTTTAAAATGCTTCATACAATTGAAATGTTCTTGTTTATCGTCATGTTCATAATTGCCGAAAAACCAATAGGAAACGAAATATCGCTATTTTTAATTTCAGGCCTCCCTTATAACCCCCACTCCTGCCCGTCCCTAGAAATGTTGGTATGGCTTATTATAAGGAAAGAGTTAGTGCTAATACACATACCGAGTTTTATTTATTTCGGTTGAGTGTTTTGTGCCAAATAAAATTGTTGACTCCCGCTATAATTTTTAGCGTATAACTCATTTATACTTCGGTATACGACGAAAGTGTATATAACAAAAGTTACTCTAAATAACAAAATAAATAACTTTTGTTATGTGCATATTTGCCGAAAAACCAATAGAAAACGAAATATCGCTATTTTTAATTTCAGGCCTCCCTTATAACCCCCACTCCTGTTCGTCTCAGAGAAAATTAATATAGCCTAAAGTCTAAGTTGGGTTAGTAGTAATATACATACCAAGTTTCATAAAATTCGGTTCAGCCGTTTATGCGTGAAAAGGTAACAAACAAACAAACAAACAAACAAACAAACAAACAGACACCAAAGAAACAAAATGCAGTTATGGTGTCTATGACATGTGAAACGAAAAGTTATCGTGAAATTTCGCGAAAAAAATCAATGTACAGACAGAGGTTACAATTTTATATATATCTATATATATATAAAATTGTAACCTCTGTCTGTACATTGATTTTTTTCGCGAAATTTCACGATAACTTTTCGTTTCACATGTCATAGACACCATAACTGCATTTTGTTTCTTTGGTGTCTGTTTGTTTGTTTGTTTGTTTGTTTGTTTGTTTATTTGTTTGTTTGTTTGTTACCTTTTCACGCATAAACGGCTGAACCGAATTTTATGAAACTTGGTATGTATATTACTACTAGCCCAACTTAGACTTTAGGCTATATTAATATTCTCTCAGACGAACAGGAGTGGGGGTTATAAGGGAGGCCTGAAATTAAAAATAGCGATATTTCGTTTCCTATTGCTTTTTCAGCAAATATGCACATGACAAAAGTTGTTTATTTTGTTATTTAGAGTAACCTTTGTTATATGCACTTTTGCCGTATACGGAAGCATAAATGAGTTATACGCTATCAACTAAAGTGGGAGTCCACAATTTTATTTGGCACTAAAGACTCAACCGAATTAAACCAAACTCGGTATGTGAATTAGTACTAACGCCTTCATTATAATATGCCATACTAACATTTCTAGGGACGGGCAGGAGTGGGGGTTATAAGGGAGGCCTGAAATTAAAAATAGTGATATTTCGTTTCCTATTGGGGTTTCGGCAAAAGTGCACATAACAAAAGTTGTTTATTTTGTTATTTAGAGAAACTTTGGTTATATACACTACCGTCGTATACCGAAGTATAAAGACGTTATACGCTAAAAATTATAGCGGGAGTCAACAATTTTATTTGTCACAAAAGACTCAACCGAACTAAATAAAACACTCAGTATGTGTATTAGCACTAACGCCTTCCTTATAATAAGCCATACTAACATTTCTAGGGACGGGCAGGAGTGGGGGTTATAAGGGAGGCCTGAAATTCAAAGTAGTGATATTTCGTTTCCTATTGGGGTTTCAGCAATTACGCCCATAACAAAAGTTGTTTATTTTATTATTTGGCGTAACTTTTGTTATATACACTTTCGTCGAATACCTCAGTATAAATGAGTTATACGTTAAAAACTACTAATTCAAATCTATGCATAATGCACAGGAAGCGGGAAATATGACGGGAGGACAGTGAAGTCTTTCATAAAAAAATAATTGTATTATAAACAAATCCACAGAAACGACGGGTATTTACTCTAAACACTGGGACGGGTAAATGTCAAAACATTGTGCAAAGTAAAGCCTTGCCAAAAAAATACTATCACCATTCGGCCTCAAATGAATTCCCGAGCGAAGCCGGGTATCTGAGCTAGTATATATATATATATATATATATATATAGATATATATACTAGCTCAGATACCCGCTTTGCTCGGGAATTCACTTGTGGCTGAATAGTGATGGAATAATTTTGGCAAGGCTTTACTTTGCACAATATTTTGACATTTACCCGTCCCAGTGTTTAGGGTTAACACCCGTCGTTTCTGTGGATTTGTTAATAATAAAATTATTTTTTTATGTAAGACTTCACTGTCCTGGATATTGTCATATTTCCCGTTGAGCCCCCGTGTTGAGCAAATTTCTCTAAATAACAAAATAAACAACTTCTGTTATGTGCATATTTGCCGAAACCCCCATAGGAAATCACTATATTTAATTTCAGACCTCCCTTATAACCCCCACTCCTGCCCGTCCCTAGAAATGTTAGTATGGCTTATTATAAGGAAAGCGTTAGTGCTAATTCACATACCGAGTTTGGTTTAGTTCGGTTGAGTCCTTTGAGCCAAATAAAATTTTGGACTCCCGCTATAGTTTTTAGCGTATAACTCATTTATACTTCTGTATACAGCAAATGTGCATATAATAAAAGTTACTCTAAAAAACAAAATGAACAACTTCTGTTATGTGTATATTTGCAGAAAAAGCAATAGGAAACGAAATATCACTATTATTAATTTCAGGCCTCCCTTATAACTCCCACTCTTGCCCGTCCCTAGAAATGTTAGTATGGCTTATTATAAGAAAAGCGTTAGTGCTAATTCACATACCGAGTATGGTTTAGTTCGGTTGGGTCTTTTGTCCCTAATAAAATTGTTCACTTCCGCTATAGGTTTTAGCGTATATCTCGTTTATAATTCGGTATACGAAAAAAGTGTGTATTACAAAAGTTACTCTAAATAACAAAATAAACAACTTTTGTTATGTTCATATGTGCCGAAAATCCAATAGGAAACGAAATATCGCTATTTTTAATTTCAGGCCTTCCTTATAACCCCCACTCCTGCCCGTCCCTAGAAATGTTAGTATGGTTTCTTATAAGGAAGGCGTTAGTACTAATTCACATACCGGGTTTGGTTTAGTTCGGTTGAGTCTTTTGTGCCAAATAAAATTGTGGATTCCCTCTATAGTTTTTAGCGTATAACTCATTTATACCTCCATATATGGCAAAAGTGCATATAACAAAAGTTACTCTAAATTACAAAATAAACAACTTTTGTTATGTTCATATTTGCCGAAAAACCAATAGGAAACGAAATATCGATATTTTTAATTTCAGGCCTCCCTTATAACCCCCACTCCTGTTCGTCTCAGAGAATATTAATACAGCCCAAAGTCTAAGTTGGGTTAGTAGTAATATACATACCAAGTTTCATAAAATTCGGTTCAGCCGTTTATGCGTGAAAAGGTAACAAACAAACAAACAAACAAACAAACAAACAGACATACACGAAAGAAACAAAATGCAGTTATGGTGTCTATGATATGTGAAACGAAAAGTTATAGTGAAATTTCGCGAAAAAAATCAATGTACAGACAGAGGTTACAATTTTATATATATATAGATATATATATATATATATATATATATATATATATATATATATATATATATATATATATATATATATATAAGTTTGAACGGACCTCATGTTCGTCATTTCCTGAGTAGGATCGATGGACATTTGAAGAAATTTTTCGAAAACCACATCATGAGTACGACCTCAATAGCTGATTTCCCTTAGGGGAAATCTGCTAATATGAAATGACTAGTAGTGGGTGTTTACTGAAGGCTGAAAACTAAAAATTCCAAATATCATGGTTAATAGATTAGAGAAAATATGTATATAACAACATTTATAGAAAATTAAATTTACAATAGCATTGATTCTATACACTTTTTCGATCCCAAGTATAACGGAGATATTTCGAATTTTTAAAATTGCTCTTCCTATCTGCTAAAATTGACAATGGGCTGAGTAAATAATAGATTCTAAATAAGAATTCTGCACCGGGGTTACTATTGATACGTTAGTTTGCTGTAATATACGCAATTTGTCAATTTGTTTTTCAATTTACAGCAGACGCCAGATTGTATCACGGCGACACGTCATTTTAGCAGATTTCCCTTATGGGGAATCAGCTATTGTAATCGTACTCATGATGCGATTTTCGAAAATTTTCTTCAAATGCACATCGATGCTTCTCAGTAGATGTCGGAAATAAGATCCGTTCAAAATTAAATACATATTTGTATGCTAACACTCTAGCGGTGCCAATTTTTGATTGGTCGTTACCAAACTCCATATATAATCGTTTTATGTATAAAGAAAGATCAAGTTCGTTAACGGCGTATATCAGACAAGTGGAGGAGAATTTTATAAATTCGAAATATCTCCTTTATTATACGTCGGATAGAAAAATTGTAAAGAATCAATCTTGCTGCAAATGTGATGTTCTATAATGTTATGTACGTATTTTCATTATCTTTATTAACCGAGTTATTTGCATTTTTTTCTGTTTTCGGTCTTATAATAAGCTGTTATATGAACCACTTCATTCCAAGGTGAATATTTTTTTCATTGAACTTAGTGAGATATATGCAAATACGTTCTGTTAGTCCCCCCCTACCCTTCTTTTGTTCATGGACTACTTAAATTTGAGTGTTTGAGATAAAAATTATGGTCATTCATTATAACTTACTGCACTAGCTGAAGTAAATAGTTTTCAATAAAATTAATATGTTATATTTCAATAATTGTTTTTAGCAGATTTCCCTTAAGGGAAATCAGCTATTGAGGTTGTACTCATGACGGAATTTTCGAAATTTTTCTTGAAATGTCCATCGATCCTACCAGATGACGAAAATGAGGTCCCTTCAAAACTGTATATATATATATATATATATATATATATATATATATATATATATATATATATAGATCTATCTATATATTTGTCTTTTACCGCTCTAGCGGTCGCAATTTTTGTTTGATCGTTACCAAACTCGATATTTCGTCGTTTTATGTACAAAGAAAAATCAAGTTCGTTAACGGCTGAAATCGGACCAGTGGGAGGACTTTCGAAAATTCGAAATATATCCGTTACTATACGTCGGATCGAAAAATTGTACAGAATAAATTTTATAGCAAATTAAATTTGCTATAAATATTGATATACATTTATTCTCTATCTTGAATATTAACCGAGATATTTGCATTTTTATTAAATCTGGGCGGCTTACGGACGAGTGACTTTCCCGCCAAAAGCTAGTTCGGCCGTTTCCTTAACTGCTCGGCTCTCGAGAAATTTCTCTATTCTAAACCTTCTCGTGGGAAATCTGCTTAGTTTACGCAGCCCCTGCGTGACGGACTTTTTTTTTTTTTCTGGTGAAGAATATTTCTACCTTTCTGATCGGCTCTGAAAGGTTGGCTGACCTATTTGTTTACAATTCAGATGATTTCCGTTTGGAGGTTATTAACATAGATTGAATGATTTCTCATTACCGTTGGCATTTGTTCACTTAATACTCACGGTGGAGTTATTTGCAACCAGTATGTCGATTTATCTATTGTAAAACTTCACGTGGGAAATTTGCTTAGTTTACGCAGCCCCTGCGTGGCAGACTTTTTATTTTAATGGAAGGACTCAGCAATCACCTTGATACACAATGGGAGACCGAGCCTACTACTATACACAAGCACATCTTCAATAGCAGACTTATTTCATACTACAGAATGAAGAGAATTATTTCCAGGATTGAGCTTTATAACTTTTCTGAATATTTCTGATTTAAAACTAAATTAGCACTAATCTTACTTACCTCAGACTGGAAGTATATTAAGTTGTAGTTTACTATATAGTTTAGCTAATTTCATCATGCCTTTTTGATTAGTCTGTTGAGGCTTACAGAATCCCAGTGGAATCCATCGCCTGTCCTTTGGCCTCGTATTTCCTATAAAACTTACATATAATTCAAAACAGCTACTAGGCTTAGCCTGGTGACTTGTATAGGTATTTTATTAAGGGCAGCTTTGATATTTGTCATACCGTCTGCCATAATATGTCAATTTTAATTATTAGATTTCAATCACGATTTAAAGTTGCACAATTTGCTCAAATTTATTGAACACCAAAGATCTCTTTTCTTCCATTGTATTCTAAGCATTGATTTTTATGTACTTATTTGTATTTGTGTTTAGGAGAATCCAATGTAATGCTTTATTATTTGGAACGAGTTTATAAATTCTCTGTGACTTCAGCAGGATATTATTCAGCCTACCGGATTGCATTACCTACTATTAGTAAGTATTTATACTGCTCATCAAAACATACTCATCTCCTCCTTTCTATCCAGTGCTCTACCAGTTTCTTTTAAGTACAGACTTTAATAAATAATATAAAAGTTGAGATAAAAAATAGTTAAACTCGATTATCATTAATTTGAGATCTAACTAATATTTAATAAAATAATATAATAATACTTTGCCTGCTCTTCCTTTAAAGGAATGACAAAGGTCTTAATAAATAAAGTTGGCATGGGGACACATCAGAAGGCATTCTTAACCAGAGTAATTTCCTTCTTTATTTAATAAAAGTATGTCATGTAGGGCATGAATAAACTAAAGTGTTCCAAATGACAAACAGGTTACATCACCTCTTTTTACTATCCATGAGAATTCTATGTAGGCAAGACTTGAAAAATGAGCATTGGGCATGAGATGTACAGTGATATAATAGCTTAATGTAAAAAATCACTTGAAAAGGAGTGGGGTTTATTAAAGGATGAAAAGCAAAAATAAAAATAACTCCATCAATATTTGTGTTAGAAAAAAATATAGCAAATAATAATAGTAGATCTTTACTTTATTTCTCCAAACTTCTAATCCTTCTAGTTATATTTTGGCCTTGGATTAGATTGATCTTTAATTTTCTTAATGTTTAAACAAAAAATTTGGCTGATATACCAGATATATATATATAGTTATAAAATTGAAAAACTATTAAATGAATTATGGTATGTGTGTGTATATATATATATTCATAAAATCTTTAAGGTTTAATGTATTTTATTGTGCCCTAGAGCTAGTTAATGTCAATATATACAACAAGACTTACTTTTTAATGTGGCCAAACAAGTACTTGGCTTATGCTGATAGTACAAAAAATTAATAATTAAATAAATTATTCAGAAATTTTTACTTTAGACACTTAAGAAGTGATTTTCATTGACCACTTAAAATATTATTATCATTAATTAAATCAAATAATTCATGGCTACTCAAATCTATGCTTGGGTAACTTTAGTTATCATCAGATTATTAAATTAATTAAAATTTATTTAAAAGGAATCTCGAAAACTCTTTATGCAGATAAATTGGTATTTATTTATAATCAGAAAATATCTGCATAATGTAATAACATTCAAAATATCTCAAGTTAACAAGTGGGGAACAGATGGTGATTAAACATACATTAGCATTTCATTTATCATTAATTATATACCTGTATATAATTTATTATACCCTTTTCACTTAATATTATAACTTTGGAGATTGTACATGTTACAACACACACACCCTGATTTTCCTCAAGAGTTAGGCTGAGTCAACTGACTTATAAATGCATCTTTTGAAAATCGTGCCATGAGTACTACCTCAATAGCTCAAACTCCTCATGTCAACACCAGTTTAGAATAATCTAATGTGTCATTCATGGCTCTGGAACAGTTTTAGAACTTCAAATTCCATCCACTGTTTAGCATATTTGTCTTAAGGGAAATAAGCTGGTGAGAACGTGATCTTTGATGAAAGCTGTAGCACTGGCAATTTTCATTTGATTGTTTCTAAATTCAACATTTGAATTATTCAAAATAAAACTAAGGTCAAGCCCATTAATGCCAGAAAGGAGGAGTGAAAGTTTAAATATGGTTAGAACAGTAAAATCACGCATAGGTGTCTTCATTTCAAAAAGGCATGTTTATAATGTACTGCATTTCAATTGTTGAGGTATGGACACAAATATTATTGTAGTTATTTGTATTTTTACTTATTCAGTCTTTATAAACCCCCACTCCTCATGGGGTTTTGCTTTTAGTTATTATATTACTTAAGATTTATTTCCTTATGGTTTATTTGGAGAGATCCCTTATTAAGAGAGTAATTAAGAGAAAGTGAGGTATACGTGTGTGAGTGTGTGCATACATTCTTGTGTGTGCGTGAATTCCTGTATTTGCATGAATTCTTGCGTGTGTGTGTGTGTTCCCCTCTTAGAACATAGATTATGAATCTCCTGGGAGGTCGTCCTTTTATTTGTTTATCTTTATGTGACACATATTGCTAAGTATCTCAATTTTTCCGCCGAAATATTTATTTTTTATGTGTATTTAAATTTATTTGTTTTCATTTTATGTTGCAGTTTCACTGTTTATACCTGTAATAATGGGAAAAATTTTGAAAATTGGAGATTGCAAAATTTTAATGTTTGCTGCTCTACTTACTTTAATCTCTACAACAGCATTAGCTTTTGCCAACACTGTTCTAGAACTTTTTTTATGTAAGTAGTTGTATTTATACTAGATTTAATTTTAAAATATTTTTCATATGATATAGTATATTATAATAATGTATGTTGTTACAATGATACATGAAGAAAGAATAATATAATTAGCTCATGAGTTTGGACACCATCAACCTGCGTATTTTTTTTTCTTTAATTGTCATCTTAAATAGTATTTATGTTTCATTCCTCAGCTCTTATAGCTCCATTTCAGAAGTCAGTTTAATTAAATTATTTGTATTTATTTACTCCCAGTTTTCTTGTAAAAGAATAATGTCTGTGGTAGCTCAAGGCACGGGAGGAAGAGAGGAAGTGGGAATGAAAGAGGAGGGAAGGAATCCCTTCTTTTACTTCAAATATTTTAAAGTAATAAGTATGACATAAAATGAAAATAAATTCTGTATTTGATCAATTTTCTAGTTTTCTATATTAGTTGATTCTCATTAATATTTATTGTTTACATAAAATCTTTTCGGTAAATAAATTTTAAAATATTAAATTAAAATTTATATGACATATTTATATTTCACTGTTAACATATATTAAAATAAATGTTTATATATTAAAAACTAAAATAAGGAGACAATTGGAGGACTGTCTCTTTCAATTGTCGCTTACATGAATATTTTTATTTTTTTCTCACAAAAACTTTTATTTTTAGTAATTTTCCTTGATATGAGACCTGTGATATTGTCAGTAGCAAGGTCAATACTATCAAAGCTTCTTAATCCAGAGGAAACAGGTATACTTTTTCAATCACTAATCATAATAAAAATGATAAATTATTCTCTTCAATGTTTTTCTAGTGTTTCATTTATAATATATGTTCTTCCCTTATTAATTGAAACTACAACAATAAGTTAAAGAGATGGGATAGATTTAGTACCCTATAGGGAGCTTGGATGTACTACTGCATCCAGGTTAATTTTTCAGCATCTAATTTATTTTTCAAATTGATATTTTAATGATTCTATTGGACATAACATAAAAGTTGTTCAAGAGTTCATGTGTTTTAAGTCATTTGTTTCAAAATACTTCGTGAATTTGTGTTGTAGCTTTGATTTCCTGCTAGACCAACGAAAGTTTTTTGATGAAATACTCATCATTAAATCCCTAGCCACATCACGGTGAGAAAAGAGTGGTAACGTGTTGAGAACTCATAGTAAATCGTTAGTCTCATAAGGGGATGTTGTTTAAATAATAAAAAGACAAAAGTGTTTTCTATTTTTAAAAGCTTAAGAGCCTGACTTTTCTTATTTATTTAAATTGTTATAATAAAAATAGTTAGTAGTTACGAAATAATAATCCAAAATCCAAAAGTATGATCCTATGAATTACATTCATCTTCTATAATAAGTGACTTTTATGGAAAAGTCCTATTCGTTGAGACTGTACAAGTCTCTTTTTAATGGAGCTACAAAATATTTCATGAGTAATATAAATTCAAAGTGGGATCAGGCTAGACGCGTGAGTTAAGGCGTTGGTCTTATCCTAACTTTGTAAACCTACAGTGGTGAGTACGATTTTCGCCAGGGCAATAGGAATTTATTTAGTGACAAATTAATAAGAAATTTCTAAAATAACAAAAAAGTAAATAATAAAATATTTTATTAATTTTTTGCAGGCACTTCTTATCATGTTTTTCTATTAATGATTTTAGGAGTGTTCTTCGGTTTCGATTCAGTTGTTTCAACTTATCTTCCTCTTGCATTCCTGGCACCATATAATGAATTGTTTGATGCAACAATTAAGAGTTTTCCTGGAGCATTTTATTTAATAAGCAGTGGTCTGGAATTTTTTATACTCATTCTAGCTTGGTAAGTTATCTCAACATATATTTTTAAACCTCACTCCACTTGAGCTAAATGGCTTGTTTTTAAACTGAGTTCGATCAATCAAGTCTCTATGTTTAGTTTTGGTGTATTTATTTTATAGCAGATTTCTGTTGAGGGAAATTGCCTATTGAAGTTGTACTCATGAACTTACGACTTTAGAAAACTTTCTTCAAATACTATGTAATATATAACATGTAGTAGATAACAAAAATGGCAACACTGAGGTCAATTTGAATATTTGTTTCACCATATAACTTATTTTAGTCCTAAGACCTTTTAAACACTACAGCATCTTACATTCACATTTGTAAAGAACTAATGAATAACTAAAATTAGATTCTCTGTTCAATGTGAATATAAATGTTTCAACAATTTAAAAAAACATATTTAAATATATTTTTAACATTGCTCACACACACACACACACACACACACACACACATGCACACAATTTAAACAAATATTGATTAAAATATTTTACTAAGTGAATAAAACCACTAGTTATTAATCAATCAATATATAAAGCCTAAGCCTTGTAGTTGCAGCTGTTGGGTTCTGCTGGAAACCAATATTTCTATATTAATATATCTATCAAAATCTTCGATACCTTCATAGTATGCCTTCTGCGACTCCTTCCTCTGCTCTATCAAATAATCTTAACTTCAAATACACATGTGGTTTAACTGCTGTGCCTTAGATGTATTCAATTTTATTTCTTACCTATTTTTATTACCCATAATAGTATTTTAGAAGCCGAGACAGAAAGTAAACCGTTCATTAATTATTAAAATACAATGTTATAATTTTTTAGGTAGGTAAATAAATTGTTTGTTATTTTAGGAAACTCTTTAGGTATAGTTTTACTCTCTTGGCTCTTTTTAATTACTTGAAACCACCATTTCTTCATACCTCTATGAAGGTTCAAATTACAGCAAAGAATGTAGCTGAATTCTTCCTCTAAACAGGAGGGCCCAAGTCACATCATTTAAATCTCTAGTTTTCTTGTACTTCTTCATCATTAATATCAAGATCACTATAATATACCTGTTTCCTATATTCTACAATATAACCTAGAGTGCCGAGTTCGATTCCCCCCCTGGGCAATAGGAACTTATTTGGTGACAGACTCATTAAATAAAATCCTTAGTCCCAACCTGGCTAGAAAAGGGTGGTAACCTCTAGATAACCTGTGCCATAGTAGTATAAAGTGGACGTAAATAAAAAACAAAAATGCCCTCTTTAGCTCCTAGATATAACTAAGACTCAACTTTATTTTATTATTGAACGAGATATTTAATAGTTGAAAGTTTATTATTATTTATGGAATACAGTCACTACTCATAGTCCAGTATTTCAAATCATTGTACCATCAACCGTTAAATGATAGTGCCTTAAAAGTAATGAGCTTTGATGTTTATGAAACTTTATACCATAATGGTTAATTTTTGTATTCTTCTTGTGTAATTTCAATTGTCAATCATCTCTCAAAGATATAATTGATCCTTAATCCTTCTTTCAATTGTTGGTTTTGAACCCATTACTAACTTAAGATTTTTTAAATTGATCATAATTTAAATAAAAAAGTGTGAACAGATGTTAGCAATTAAGATAAGATAAATGAGATTAATTACTGAAGACCTGAAATCTGAAGTACGCATAATGAAAGTAAGTAATAGAAGTTTATGAATTACAACATCCCAGGTTAAAAACTAATTATAGTCATTATGGATGCATTCTAGCTGTTATGACTATACCATTCCAAATTTTATTCTTATGAATATTCAATGAGCTTATTTGGTTTCCATAAAATAGACATCTTGTTCCTTTAAAGCCTCATAGGCGATTAAGTGTCACTTTTCATCTATTGTTTTAAATTTATGTCCCCCTTAATTTCTATGTCTAGGAGCTCTAAACTGGTTTCATTGAGTTATTATAAATAAAGGACTTTATTCTCTGGGTCTTTTAGTGGACAACATGGTATATTTTCATTTTTTACCAAAATCAACAAAATAAATAAAAAGTCCCTCACGCAGGGACTGCGTAAACTAAGCAGATTTCCCGCTTGAAGTTATACAATAGAGAAATCTCCATATGAGAGCCGAACAGTTACGGCAAAGGGCCGAACTAGGTTTTGGCGGGAAATTCAAAAATCCTTATCGGCCCAAATTTCATAAAAATGCAAATATCTCTGTTAATATTCAAGATAGGGAATAAATGTATATAACAATATTTATAGTAAATTTAATTTGCAATAAGATTGATTCCGTAAAAATTTTCGATCCGACTTATAGTAACGGATATATTTCGAATTTTCGAAAATCCTCCCCTCTAAACCCCCCCTCCGACTGGTCCGATTTCAGCCGTTAACGAACTTGATCTTTCTTTTTACATAAAACGACTAAATATCGAGTTTGGTAACGATCATACAAAAATTGCGACCACTAGAGCGGTAACAGACAAATATATATATATATATATATATATATATATATATATATATATATATATATATATATAGATATATATATATACAGTTTTGAACGGACCTCATTTTCGTCATCTCCTGGGTAGGATCGATGGAAATTTGAAGAAAAATTTCGAAAATCGCATCATGAGTACAACCTCAATAGCTGATTTCCCTTAAGGGAAATCTGCTAAAATTACAAGCCCAGTTCAGATCAAACCCACAATAGTTTTAGAGTTCTACCTATAAGCTATTTATTCACAAAGCAGTATTAGATTCTTAGAAATCCATGGGTAGTAAATCCTGATTTATCCTGATAATGGCTACACATTTCATTTGTGTCATTTTATTTGTGTTAGAGCTGTTACAAGTAAATAAATAATAATAGCTAGGCATCATGGTTGACAGAGTTCTGAGCAGAAAAGGAAAATACATACAAGAATATGGTTTCAATAAAAATAACTAAGGAATATGGCAGTTCAAGATTCTGTGGACATCTTATTGCTCTTCCCCAAGCTGTTTGTAACATTCTCAATCAAGATTTACTACTCCTTTAACTAGTTCAAAAATGTCCTCAAGATATGAGAAACCAATCCAGGAATAAGAAATAAAATCATAGTTGTGTAGCTACTAATAACAATGGTGTAATATGTCCCATGGTGCTATTATGAACTTTAATTTATGACAGATGAAAAGAACTATAAGCTATTAAGGCTCAGTGTATGGTTTAAGATTGGCCATGCATAATTTAAGCGAACTTGGTATACAAAATGGCTGAATACTTAGTATTTTTATCACGTATTTTCCTTATTGAATAAATGCTTTACTAATACCCAGGCAGAACTAAACTCTGATTCTGCCCCCCCCCCTCCTTAAAATCGCTTGAATTCCAATTGTGAGAGATACAGTGGGTTTGTGGTACTTGAACCTTATCCACAAGGAGGGTGTTAATATTAAAAGTTCTGCAGAAAAGGTGGAGATGGGGTTATTCTTTTCACAATAATTATTGTTTCACTCACAAGATGAATACAGACCTGTCTTTTGGTATGTATTTTGCGTCTATTAGTATATTTTCTAGATAATAATTTTATGACTGATTTGACTTATGTGTATCCCCGTACCATCTTTTCTATAGGATAGTTCAGAACTATTTTATCGAAGGGTAGAATTTCTTCCTTGCACGGCCTTCTGTCAGTGATAATAGCATGAAGGTTAAAAATTTGGTGTTATCCGAGCCCTCCCCCCTTCATTTTCAGTTACTACAAGCAGATAAAATAATACTTCAATGCTCATCAACAATTAATATCAACTTCTTTACTTTTTTTTCCAGTACAACATTTTTTATGTATGGTGAGACAACAAATAAATCAGATGAAAAAGTTGAAGAAAAAACAGAAACCAATTCTAACATCGATCAGAGCAGTGCTCACTTTGAAGAATCTCTAATTGGCGACTTGTGAATAGAATTTGGTTTCATTGGTAAAAGTACTCTTAATAACAAACACTTTTCAGCAATGCCTGGCTCAGAGTATGGATGTCTGAGAAGGCATATTGTTTAATATGAAAATACAAATTTATTTTTAAATACATTTTGATTTGAACACCTTAATTTAATTTTTTTTTACACTTGGCAATTTTGCCATTTATATCAATTTTAAAGGAAATGAAAACCTATAAATAATATGCAAAAAGATAAAACAAAACGTAAATGAATAACAATTATAAACTGAAAATACCACATGCTAAATTTTACAAAAATAATAAACTTTTAAAACAAAAGATACGATTATTCAAAATCATGGACAGTGTTCTATTCTGGGAACCTGAGGTATGGGACAGTGCCTAACTGTGATGAACAGTGGGAAGAAAATGTCTATAAAGTATCCAAAAATTAGGGACGGTGGAGTGACCACTGGAGTAAAACTAAAGATCAAATTCGTTAACGGCTGAAATCAGATCAGGGGAAGGGGATATATATATATATATATATATATATATATAGAGAGAGAGAGAGAGAGAGAGAGAGAGAGAGAAAATTTTGAAAATTGAAAATATTTCCATTATTATAGATCAGATCAAAAAATGATTTAGAACCAATATTATTGCAAATTTAATGTTCTATCAATTTTATTCTACACTCAATTTCTTTCTCTTGTTTAGATTTTTTAATTTTTAGCCTTCAGCAAACTTCTAGTCATTACACTTTAACAATAAGGGAATAAATTTTGAAATGCCTTATTCCGAGCATATATTTTCAATAATGTATTCAATAGATCTTTACTAGGTGACATATATGCAAAAAATACATTGTGTAATGATGTCATCAATTAAGATTTTATTGACTGCTCACTTCTACTCATCGAATATTTTATTTGGAAATAGAGAATATATGGTGAGATGACATCATTAGTGTGTTTCATTCCAACATGTGGGAAATCTGTTTAGTTTACTCAGCTACTGTGCAATGGACGTTTTTAGGCTGTAGAATGCAATATTGAACGTGAAAGTAATGCTGGAACTTCCACATAAATGTTCATCAGGGTTTTACATTTGTGCCAATTAAAGTTACATTTCTAGTGCTGAGTATTTGAGTACTCCACAACTCAAGAGAACGAATACTAGTACGACGTAGCAGAATTCACATACCTCAGTTTCCAGATCCACCAGCCCTCACCCCAAATCCATTATGGCTGGAGATAAAAGAATTTTGTTTTAAGAATTAAAATAATTTGACTAATAAGGAAGCAAAATGTTTAAATATGTAATTAATTATTACTTTGAAGAATAAAGAACTTTTTCTGAGAGTGGCGTACAAATTCTTGCACCATGTAGGTGCTCATCAAATTCTTCTGTCAATTGCAGCTCTTAGGAGATCCTCAAAATGTTGTCATTGTCTTAATATTTTGCAACTATGACAGTTTCTTTCTTCCTATTCCCCTCCTCTCTCCTTCGACCTTGCAGGATAAGGCGCTGGAATTCATAATATTCTTGTCTCATAATATGTCCTAAGTAGGATATTTTTCTACATTATATTACATCTTAAAGTTGGTGCTCTACGAAGAACTTCTTCATTTCTTATGTGGCCTACCCATGGATAATCTTAGCATTCTTCGCAGACACCACATCTTGATTGCTTCCAATTTATTTATAGAGTGCTTTAAATGTGCAGGCCTCTACATCATTCTAAAGAACTAACCAAACATAACATTTGAGTGTTCTGTATTTTAGATTCTTGTTTGTGAGGAATTTTCTGAGTTCAAGGAAGGTTGCTCTTGATAGCTCTATTCTACATCTAATATTTAGTTTTGGGCCCCAATATGGTTTAACATACATCCTATATACTTAAAGTGCGTTACATGTTCAATATTTTCGTCATTTATCTGTATTCTGACATGTGAGATACCAGTCATAATCATGACCATAAATATTTTATATATATATATATATATATATATATATATATATATATATATATATATGAACAAATTTAATTTGCCCCAAAATAAAATTTTGTTTGGCTATAAGTGAAATTTCATAAATATAAATGGGGCATTTTTTTTTTATTAGCTATGAGATGCTTAATTATTATTATTTGTTTGTGTATATTGGTGTTATAGAACTATATGATTCCATCGAATCAAATATGATCATGTGCATCTTCAAACAAGCCAATACCTGATAAGAATCTATATTCATATTGATAAATATATCCAAATGGTTTTTTACCAATAAAAATAATGGCAAATAAAAAAGGAAATACTGAAAGTAGAAAGGGGAGCTAATTTTACCTACTCCTAATTGAATAGATGATATAGAAGTGTGCAGCATACAATAGAGTGATGTATTTAAATTTCCTGTAGAAACATTGGCTCCAGCTCTTTTTTACCTGTTAATGTTTTTTATCTTTAAAAGGAACAATATTCATATAGAATACTGGAAATGCATAACTAAAATGTGTGACTGATAATCTTAGCCAAGAGAAGCAACATGGTGCCCCCGTGTCAAGAGACGACTGATGGGCATCATCTCTGCACTTATATCAGCATGATCCCAAGTCCATATTTCTATTTTCTGTATACTTGAAGTTATTTATTGCCTGTGCAGGACTACAAATATACCTATGTGCAGTACAATTGGTCTTTCATATTATTTCACCCCATACCACTTTAATAATTGCAATATGCATCTCATGAAAAATGCACATCGAGTAGAGATTGCTAGAGCGCGCCCTGCTTGATATACCTTTTCTAAAATAGATCTGACGGCACTCATTTCCCATTTCCTACCCTCATGTTTGCAGATTTCCCTTAAGGGAAATCAGATATTGAGGTCGTACTCATTATACGATTTCTGAAAATTTTTCTCAAATGTCTATCAATCCTACCTAGGAGGTGACGAAAATGAGGTCCATTCAAAATTATTCACACACACACACACGCTTGTCTGTTACTGCTCTAGCAGTCTTAATTATTAATTGATCATAACAAAACTTGATATACAAGCATTTCATACAAAACTAAGGTCAAGTTTGTTAGTGGCTGAAATCAAACTAGTGGGAGGGGGTTTAGAAGGGAAGAATTTGGAAAATTCTAAATATCTCAGTTATTATATATCGGATCAAACAATTGTATAGAACCAATGAGAAGCACTTTGTTTGAAACTTAAATACCAAATAATGTTCTCATTGAACTTCTACATTTTGAGATAAATGCAAATATGTGATGGGCATGGGAAATCTGCTTATTTAACACAGCCCATGCGTGACGGACTTTTTTTGTTTTGCCTTATGAACTTCAGTGAATATAGTACTGTCACTCTTAGTAACAACAGAAAGATTGTAAGGACCCTACTAATAGCTGAGGTCTTCTAGTCACCTCTGTAAGTAGTATCTCTTAGCTAAAATTTAAGCCTCTGCAGAATGGGAAAAAATTGAAGTCTAATAAAATAAATAGTTCAATGGAGTTCTGGTAAATAAAAAAATACAGAATTTTATAAATAACATTTTATTATATTCAATAATAATAAACATTGGCACATCATTGTATCAATACATGTGCTATCACTTGCCTTTCCTTTTTTATCAGTATTATTACACTTTTTTTTTTAGTTTTCATTTTAAACATAGCGACATAAATGAACAGTAAGCTATATTATCAAACTTATTTAAGTTTAAATGTTTCAAGGCTAGTATCAAATTTAATAACACTGCCTAGAAAAGGCTTCAGGCACAAAATAAAAGATTCTTTTTGATTAATTATAATTACAAAGATAGTAACATATACATAAGTACAGTCTTTTTAAATAATCACTTATATACATTTATTATACAAAAATAAACTGTACAAAATTTTTGTACACGTATATACAAAGAAGAAAGAATTCATTAAATTACAATATGAGTTTTAAAAGTATAAAAAAGAAAGTAATAAGAGTGCAAAGAAACTAATTTTAGGGAATATGAGATTTTTCATAATTTCCTTAAAATCACTAAAGGTGGGAAACATAACTAAATCAATGTGGTAAAAATAAAGTTAAAAGGACTAAAATTATCATTGTAATATAAAAATGGCCTGGGTAGATATTATTAGAAATAATGGTTATGCTTTATAGTCACGATTCAAAGAATTGAACATGTCCATTAAGCCCGTGAAATGTCATTACTGAATATTATAAATAAATATTTTATATAACAAAAATAAATATTCCAATGAGAAGAAATACAAATCCTTAGTAGTTATGTCAGATTCAATTTCAAGGCCAATTTATAAATAAAAACACAATAGTGTACCCCAATCATGCTGTTCGACTCCAAACAATTGTGGAAGACAAATGTGAGAGATAGAAGTACAGAATTTAAAAATGAATAATATAATCCATAATATAAAATATAAAATTAAAAATTATGACTAGCTAGTCTTCATTTGCTTTCCCATGTTATAGGCACTTCAATGCATTCCTATTAAAATAGACATTATTACTAAATAATAATGCCAGAAAACCCAATAAATTAATATTTTGCCAACATATTATACTGAAAACTATAACTAAAATTTATTATGAATATCTGTTTAATGCAATAACAATAACAAATGAATAAGGGTTGCTAAAAAAAATTCTTGGAGCATTTTCTTGTATTTCTAAATACATTTGTTTTGAGTTTGCATTATAAATTATTCTTGAATTCTAGATGGCTTTTGCATTAGGCTACCAAGCAAGAATGGCACTTTCCTTCATTAATGAAAACGTCTCTATTAAAAAATGAGAATCAAAAACCTTCAATTTTTGTAAAAAAAGAAATAAGGAAATTTATTGTTATTTCAACTTGCAATTTAATAAATGATATGGCAATTAACTAAAAATGGTGCCATATATATATATATATATATATATATATATATATATATATATATATATATATATATGTAAAACGGTTATATATGGCTACATTCCTTGTCACAAAGATTAATATCAGAGCAGGACTAGATTCTTGCTTTGTTCCAAAACAGTAATACAATATGGATATTAATAATGATGTAAAGTAAAAATGTAGCCAACAAGAAAAAAAAAATAATTTGAGGGTAAATTGGATAAATTAAATCTGACAAATACTGAAAATGCTCCGTTTTCTGTTCTAATAGAGAAAATTTAGTAACATCTATATTTTGAGATTTAAAAAAAAAACTTTCCAATAACTTTTGAAATACATAAAAATTGCTTTAGTGATTAGATTGGGTTTAGGAACTGCGCATAACAATAAAATATAATAATAATATATCAACACACACACAAATAAAATAAATTGACTCATTTTAAGAATGAGCTATAGTTGAGCCCCAGTCTATGAGAAAGGCTTTATTATACATGTTGTCATCGACAGGTGGAGGGCTCGGTATTAGAGGCTGGTAGAGATTGCAGGGAGCTCGCTGACTAGACTTATGAAGATCGAGCAGGTTGGAAGGGCTGTTCAGCTTGGCGTTTGCTTCGTTCTTCTCCTGAGCCCTGCTTGTGCAGTCATTGTGCTGGTAGAGGAGAGGCAGCTTCTTCGCTCCAGTGTCTATGTGAGGGTTGTTACCTCCCATCATTCCTCGGCTGCTGGGGCCAACCCTGAAAATAACCTCTCTGTTAGATATGATGTTGTTACTATTATTAATCAATTTCCTTCTAGAGAATATTCTGTTATTGTAGATCAAGTGTATGTTATTGTTTTAACACTCTTTGACTCGATATTTTTCTATTTTGTATGTCATTATTTTGAAAGAGCGCTGATGATGAGGCTGGACCCTAGCTCTGGAATAAACATTTAAAACCTAGTATAGGTGTTAACCTTTCAAATATATATATATATATATATATATATATCTGTTACCGCTCTAGGTTGTTGCAATTTTTGTTTGATCGTTACCAAACTCGATATTTAATCGTTTTATGAAAAAAGAAAGATCAAGTTTGTTAATGGCTGAAATCGGACGAATGGGAAGGGGGGGAGGCTAGAGAGGTGGTTTTTCGAAAATTCGAAATATCTCCGTTATTATAGGTCGTATCGAAATATTGAATAGAACTTCATTGCAATTAAAATGTACTATAAATATTGTTGTATACATTTATGTTCTATCTTGAATATTAACCGATTTATTTGCATTTTTCAGTTTTCAGCAAACCCCCACTTCTACTCATGTTATATAAACAATACTATGTTATATAATAAACCACATTATTCGAAGCTTAAATACCGAATATTGTTTTCAAGAGACCTTTATTATAAGAGATACGACCTCTATTACACGAGATTGACCTTGTCTTAATCTCATATGGTAAGCCTAGAATGGCGGGTTCGATTCCCGCCCTGGGTAGTAGAAATTTATTTGGTGACGGACTCATTAAATAGATTCCTTAGTCTCACCCTGTCTATAAAAGGGTGGTTCCCTGTAAATAACCCGTTCCAATTAGCCAAAGTAGCATAAAGTGGACATAAATAAATAAATAACAATAAATATACGAGATACATGCAAATATATTCTGGTGCCCCCCCCCAGATCAGTACTAGATCAAAATTTGATTGATTGAGATAAGAATTATTCTGATTCAATATAAATTACAGTACTAGATGTAAATAGTTTTCAATAAAATTAACGTATTATATTCAGAAATGATTCAGTTATTGTTTTTCTTTCCGGTGAGCCGTTGGCAGACCTGATAGTTTACATTTGAGACGCTTCCCGCCGGGAGGGGAAATATTTCTTATTACCGTTTGCATTTATTCACTTAATATACACTGTGGTGTTGTGTTAGCAGTTTTTAGGTTTATCTATTATTAAACTTCACGATAGAAATCTGCTAAGTTTACGCAGCCCCTGCATGACGGACTTTTACCTGCAAATCAGCTGTTCTATCCTAGTTAACACTTTCAACTTCAACTTATTTGCTAAAAGATGCCCATATGAAATGTTTAATTTACCTGAGCTTGGGCTGGAGTGGTTGAGGGTCAGTCCTGAGGATTTTGAGAGCTAGGACAATGAGTATGAGGAGAATGAGAGCACCGCAGATGGGGACAGCAACAGTTGCTGCTTTGAACCAAACTGCATCCTGGTCCGTGTACTCGAACCTCTCGTTTTCCTCACCGATCCTCAAATGGCTGCGCACAGCTGAAAGTAAAGAAAAATCAGTTAAAATATCTATTGGAATTAAATATCGTTTTACATATCTATACATACATATATACTTGTCTCTAGCGGTCGCAATTTTGTCAGTCATTAACGGACTCGATCTTTCTTTTTACATAAAACGCCTATATATCGAGTTTGGTAAAGATCGAACAAAAATTGCAACCGCTAGAGCGTCAACAGACAAATATATATGTATAATTTTGAACAGACCTCATTTTCGTCATCTCCTGGTTAGGATCGATGGAGATTTGAAGACATTTTCGAAAATAGCGTCATGAGAACGACCTCAATAGCTGATTTCCCTTAAGGGAAATCTGCTAAAACTAAAGATCAAGTTCGTGTTGTTGTTATATACATATTTTCTGTTTTATGAATATTAACTGAGATATTTGGATTTTTATTAGTTTTCTGCCTTCAGTTCTATATCAGCAGTTATATCATGTACTATATCTAAGCTTAAATTCTAACTACTGATTTCAAGAAACCTTTCGTTGTATGATGGCATTAAGATTTTACATTCTTGTCTCGAGATTTGATCAGTGGGTGTACTCGATATTTAACCGTTTCAGTCAACACTAAAGATTATATTTGATATTTGGTCAAAGCGGGCCCAATTGTTGTTCTTAATTCAAATATTAAGCGAGTTATTCCTACTTTCTTGTCTCATGGGTTCTTTACAATTGTGTGTTATACTTGCAAGTGGAAAACTGAGCAGTGGGAGCGTTTAGATTGAACATCCCCTGGGCAATGGACGTTTAGCAGATTTCAGATTTAACGATCAAGTTCGTTAATAGGTGAAATCTGACCGGGGGGGGGGGTTCAGAGGGGAATTTTGAAAATTTTTAATATCTCCGTTATTATGCATCGGTTGCATAGAATAGAATTGTATAGAACCAATCTTATTGCTGATGTAATGTTCTATAAATGTTGCTATGTACGATTTTTCACTACCTTTAATATTAACCGAGATATATGCATTTTGTAGTTTTCGGCCTTTAGTAAACTCCCACTCCTACTCATTTTATATTAAAAATAAGCTGTTATATTATGAAGCACTTTATTTGAATCATAAATACGAAATATTGTTCTCATTACACTTTTACGTTTTGATATAAATGCAAATACGTGACGCACGTGAGAAATTTGCTTAGTTAACGCAGTCCCTGCGTGACGGACTTTTTAAAAGAAAGGAGATAACACACCAAACGTTTTAGGAGCTCGGGGAGGAAGCAATTATAGTCTTAGGTATTTACTTTATACCCTAATCAGCGGGAGATTTCCTGGGGGAATGCATTTAAATGAAATTGCAAACTAACTGTCATTAATAAATTTTTATGTTTGCTAATGCCAAGTCGAGGGAGCAACTAATGATTCTTAAGTAAAGGTAGTAAAAGGCCGAGGAAGGTTTATTGCGTCTGCGCAGTAATAACCGGTCCTACTCTTGAGACTGGCATAAACGTTCCTTTAACGTAGTTTTGTACTTTGTTTTATACTTCCCCTAATAGCAATAATAATGGCTTTGGTTCCACACCAATCGTAGTAATTGTATTCTACAATACTGAAAATGATGTTTTTTTAAAAATTTAGTTGCTTATAAAATATTTAGAGAGCTCCATCTTGTAACCCTCGGTTAATTTTGAGTTTGACGTTTGGTTCCTGGATGAGCAAGGCCTTTATTTGATGTATCCGCAGCTTACAACAGGGTTACATACAGAGGTTTCCCGTTGCATGGGGCTAACCAACAATAAAGGTATGAGTGGACGGAATTTCACTCAAGACCACAGTAGCCCTCTGGTAGCCTGCCTGATCTAAGGATTCGCATTAGCCACTATCAGCATATCATATTATTTTTTAATATTTGACTCTTTAAACAAATTGTTTAACCCCAGCCTGCCTCGAAAAAAAAACCCTGTTAACTCGCACCAATCAGCCGATTTGTATAACTTAAAACCAATAATAACCGGATGTATTAGAGCAATAGCACCACTCTTGAGAGAGAACACTATTAGTAGGCGAAGAAACCTCAAAACAAATACTCGGATCAGAAAATTTTCTATATAAATAAAAAAAGGTTTTTCAGAAACATTGCATTCATTAATAACAAATGAAAAATCTGTTTAATCTACGGGCCATTCCAATGTTAGTTTCCCTTATACCATTGTAGCGGCGCCGCACGTACTCGTGAGTCGATTGCTATCATATTTGTTAACCAAGTGTTATAAAAAATTCATGAGGGTTTTAAAATATTTTGAGTCAGAAAAAATAGTGAACAGGATTGCGAGTGCAAAGTTAGATATGCGAAAGAAAATATCGAGTGTCTCGTGCTAACTGTGACCGATTTGGGGCTATTCAAACTGGTCCATAGTGAATAGTGAAACTACTAGACTTGTTACCTGTAAATATTTTATGCCAATGAGTTTTTATTGTTTTTAATATACAACTTGAAAAGTGCACAGAACTATTTATTTCACCCCACTCAGTCCACTAAACCATTATAGTCTTTCCTTGTCTTGAACTAATTAAATAAAATCCTTAATCCCACCCTGGCTAGAAAAGGGCGGCAACCTGTAGAAAATATCGATAAAGAGGATATTAATAAAAAAACATTTTTTAATGCGGACGCCTTAAAACACGTGCCACCACGTCCTCATAATGACCTAATGTTTATGGTTATAAAAATAATGATTTACAGATGATATCATGATTTTTTTTGTGAGTTAGAGCGTTGTCTTTAATCTCAAATGGTAAACGTAGAATCTGGTCAATAGGAATTTATTTAGTGACGAACTCATTAAATAAAATCCTTAGACCAACCCTAGCGTTGTAACCTGTAGAAAACCACATAATATTCGCCAAAGAAGGAAAAAATGAACGTTAATAAATAATATTAATAACATAATTACCAATATTTCGTTAGTCTAAAAAGACAGTATTTCCGGAATTTTTCAGAAGAGGTTATGATCATCTAAAAGAATGTTTTGTGTTTTATCAAATAAATTTGTGTTCTCCAAGCTAAAGAAGAGTTATTTCTCTTACAATTACACTCGGTAATGTAGCCTCCAGCAAATTATTCTTTTTAATAACAGAAATACCTCTTTTTTAAGACTTATTGGAGAAAACAAATTGTTATAACACAACACATTTTTTTTGATGATCATAACCTCTTGTGTGAAAACTTTCTATAATAACATATGTTTTTTAAAACAATACCCGTTGCTAGGATACAATAATGATTGATAATAAATGTCAACATAGATTAAAAGGTTAAAGTAACTACAGAAAAAAAAGTAGTTTAACTTGAAAATTAATTAATTTATTTTAAATAATAAAAAAGAAAATAAATAAAAGCAATCCATTCACCCTCTCAATTCTGAATAGAATATACCTCGGCAAGCATAACCATTGTTTTCGGTAATACAAACATTGCACCTTCACAAGAGGATTACCTTTACATCAACAAGCTCATGTCAGGGGTATTTATTGAGAAATAAAAAAATGTCGGCTTATAAAAAAGAAGACTGGAGGAGGCGGTAGGCCGGAGCTTATGAGCTTGAACCTCTGTTAACAAACAAAGTAAACATAGAGATCCCTCTCTCTCCCACGGGCCCTACCGTACTGATGAATTATTAATGACCCATACTTTTTCCTCTCTGAAGGGCCGTTCATTTTGAGTTGCTCACTCGTGACTCCTATACTCCCTTAGACCAGACCATCTACTTCCATATTTATATGGATGTTAATTATTTTAATTTTTTAAAACAATGCCCTTCACGCAGGTACAAGAGGGCCCGAGACAAATGAATATTTCAAGTGCTCTTTCGAAATAAATTATAACCACAACTCAGGACAACGTTGAAATCAATTTTCATCTTCATTTAAATATTGAAACAGTGCATCGTTGAGAGCTATCTAACTCTTAATAAAGGCGGAGAGATCGTTGGGAAGAAATGAATTAAGAAAATAGAGAGGTCTAAGAAAAATCCAAATTTTGGCATTATTGAGATAACAATCATCACCATTTTATCAGTCCTTCATATTCATTTAATTAATTATTCATTTTCATTATTAGTGGCGCGATTTTTGATAAATTTCTACAAATGTCCATCCATCCCCAATTCGTAAATGACAAAATAAAAGAGTATGTGTATTCATATATATTCGATTGGCATTATAGAACCTTATCCTGATCTGAAGCCGCTCCCGAGTTAAACTTGAGTGATTCACGATCAGAGTTTTTACGTAGCGACTGATCAACTAGGCGCGCAACCCCTGTTAACCAAGCAGGACCTAGAATAAGTTGTCTCCAATAGACTGGCGGTCGTTAGTATCCGGGAAGCGGACAGTAGTCATATCACCAAAGGCCAGTTCCTTAGTCCTAGAGTTATCTTGGTAGCAATGCCTTTTGCCATGCTGTCATTCTGATTTACTCACTAGACTCTCGTCATTATTGCTGCGACATCAGCACACACTGGCAGTGAACCGGTGAACTAACTTTGCGGTCACCCATTAAAGTGCTGACCACCGAGACCTAAAATCGGACGCTTTAACACTGATCTAGTGACAACCCCCTTCATATGTGTGTAAATTTACTTTAACGGTACTACAGTCCTTGAAGGACCTGCGCCTATCTCATCATTCCCGCCCCCCTTTTTTCTCTCGGTTCTCTTCCAGGCTTCTTAACAACACACACAACGACAGTACACATACAACAGAAGTTATTGGTGTATTTGAGTGCGGTTAGGTACCTACAGTTTCCGTTTCAGAATAAAAATATAACAGTTTTAAACTGTAGAAACAGGGTTCAAAGTGTCAGTTGTGTTCTAAGATTTTAGAGAGCACTAAAAATAAACTGATTTGTGAGTTGCATTAAGGACATAAATGTTTTGCGTTTCCTAAAAATACTAATGTGTCTGACAAAACGTGTGTTTGTTCGCCAGAACCTTATTTACATAAAAGAAAATTGCATAGAGATGAGAACTGAATGTTTCAGTGCCTTGCTTGAATTCCTTGACAGCCATTACGTTCCAACAACAAGGCTATTCCAATGTTTAAACCCCTACCAATTCGGATTCAAATTACTATGGCTCTGGAAAGAATTCAATTCGCGTTGATTTAAATATATTTAAACGATTTACAAATAAATGCGTTCCACAGAGGCACACACGGGCATAATCGTGAGATTTGAATAAAATAGTAATTTTAATAAATGGAGCGACTGAAGGTTCAGTGACCGGGGAATAAGCGGCATGTTTCGAATCGAGGGAGCAGTGGAAGGGGGGCAGCTGCTCCTTGGTAGCTAACATCTGGCACCGAGGTCCAAGAGCTTTTAGAGGACACTTGTACAGACTTCTTAATGGAGATAATGATGGCGGTGGTGACGTCACTGGTGGCGGCTTGCTCCCTTTTTATACATCTACTCGAATTCCATCGGGCCCATAAGGGACGGCCTATTAATGCATCAGGGAGATCGTAAAAAGTCCGTCAGGCAGTAAGCATTCCTTTTTAAAAGGAATCCTAATATAAAAAAACTCTGATATTCCGATGCCTTCCATTTTAAAATTCAACCAGCTATCAGAGCTACAAAAGTAACAAATTATATTAAGCAGTAGCACTGATTATTACGGCCATTAATGTAAATACAGTAATTTTTAATAAATATCTTCTTGTTGGTTAAGGGGGGGGGGTTGATTACTCTTTACGCAAAACTCTGGTTAATCGTGGGAGGCTAAGGATCTCAAAAGTCTACAATTTTAACCCACAAAAAAAAAAAAAAATATTCAACAATATATTTTTTAGCTTTTCCATCCAGGTTTTTTTGGTAAACCTGTCATGGAATTTGCTTAGTGACTGACTCAGTAAATAGGTTTCTAGCCATATTCTGATTAGAAAAGTGATAATCAATCGCAATAATGAAATGAGAAATCTTTTGTCTTCACTTAGGCAAGGAATATAATCTCTATATGAAACCCTTCGAAAAGGGCAGGCATGTTGAAAGAATGAGAGAGAGAGAGAGAGGGAGAGAGAGAGAGAGAGAGAGAGAGAGAGAGAGAGAGAGAGAGAGAGAGAGAGAGAGAGAGAGAGAGAGAGAGAGAGAGAGAGAGAGAGAGAGAGAGAGAGAGAGACGAGAGACAGAGAGAAGAGAGAGAGAAGAGAGAGAGAGAGCGGGGAGGGAGGGAGAGGGAGATAGAAAGGGAGGCCGGCAAGAATTAATGCCAGATTAAAAACAATAAACTGAACTGGACTGTCAGTATATCATAAACCGGTTTCCATCTGCTCTTTCATTCTCTCTCTCTGTTATTTGTTTATTCTCTTTCTCCATCTCTTCATATACTCCTTGGTATACCTATACCTTCCTCTCCCTCGATCCTCTGCCCGCCACACACTCTGGTGTTCCCTTTTCGTAGCTTCATAGGAATTAATATATTCAGCGTTTGAACATGGGAAGAAGAGAATTATAAAATTCTCATATATAAGTCAATGAAGCGATAATACTTCTTTATCTGCCACATAAGTGCACATTGTGGGACACCAGTAGTTTATTGCTGACTGTAAAGAGCTGTCTGATTTCCATTTCAGAATATTTTCCTCAGTGTTACGCTGCAAAACGATTTGTTCATGGGATGCTTACATCAGATTTTTGTCTGCACCAAGGCCTCAGGGATTCTCAAATTACACGCGGTTTTGTAACAACTAGCTCAAACAATGATAATCACGAGTGGTAGTTACGATCAAGATGATTGTTAGCTTTCTTGATTTATGAGAAGATCAGCCATCAGAAACTTTGTCCATGATTATGGCGAAATCGCAACCACTGCTTGTTGTTGAGTTTAGAACAACAGATTCGGAACGCTCTAGGGCTTTAATGAATGAATAAACACCTTCTTCCGATTTAGTTATCGGGTATTGGGAGTGAAGGACTTACCTTGAGAACTTATCAAGAATGCAATCTACAAAGCCGTCATATATAACAGTCTTCCGCCTTGAGCCAAGTGCCATTTAAGCCCTGGTGATAATGAGAAGTGCCCGGGCAAGAAGCCACTTGCCAGCTAGTTCCAATTTACTATTTATTTATGACGTCCATGGGCTTCATGATCTACTGGCGAAAAAGTATTTGCCGCCCAGGAATGCGGGCCCTTTGATCTCGCTCGCATTTAAGACAACCGGCGTTCCGAATAATTCGTTTCGAGAAGCCGACAGGCACAGGCTGCAGCTGAATTATTATTTCTGCATCGGAGCCAGGTTTAATCGCAGCTAAATAACGCGTAGGTGTGAAATATTAGCACTCTCAAACACCTATGCACATTGTTTAGTTTAAAATTTACTCATCGCGAAAACACTTCTTGCTCGTTAGTAGTAGTAGTGGATTATTTAAATGGTTGGTCATTAATGTTTGACTTGCTTTATAAACATTACTTTGATAATTAACAGTTGACACAGTTAGAGAAACGTCATAGAAATCCAAATTACTATATGAAAAAGAGACAAGAATACCTTTCTCCACTAGCATTCATGAGCACGCGTAACCAAATCTGATTAATGACAAACTTTCTATAAAATCCAGGGCATCATTATTTCTGTCAGAAGTTATCTTTTTTTACTCGCGTTTAATATGTTATTATACATACCATTTCATTTTAAATATTGTAAAAGGATAGAGAATAATAGCTATGGCTCAGTTACTCATTAATTTGACATTTGATCTCAATGGTAAGTAAGTGTAAGAAAACGCGACACTAATCCAAAATCGTGTTCTTATTGGATATCAAAGTCAAATACCGGAACACACCCACATCGAATGTAGACACTGCCTGCAAGTTGTCTACATTTTTTCTGCGAATTTGAACTACAATTCAGAAAGGAGGATTCTCCATGAAAACGCTATATTTCTACAGAAGGAACGAGAATATAATTATGTTAAATAATTGCAACCCCCCCCCCCCCAAATGCTCAAGATCTTTTTAACCATTCTAATTATAATCGATAAATTCCATATAAAACAGTTGATCTAAGTTTCTTTTATAGCTGATTAAGTTTTGTGCATTTTGCGTGTAACTTAAGTCTGACGTTTTGAATTTTGAGAACCTTTTGTCTCGATAAACTTCATCCTTTGTTCCCACGAGTCGAATATGTCCAATAACGAATTTATATTTAGTATGAACCTTTTTAAATAAAGTTGGTTGGCAATGTGTCTTAACAATAACAAACAGACAATCAAAATATATATGCCATTTTGAGTTTTTAACGCATGATTTCGGCATGTCTTTAATTTGAAACGTTTATGAATTCCCTTCATTTGAACGACTTCTTCGTTGACTGAGCTCGTTAAATCTCGAGAATAAAAGGTAATTGTGCGGGAAGGCATTATTTATGAAAATCGCAGGGATCTGAATGTTGTTCAGTCGAACGAGCAGTTCTAAATTAAAACACACATGCAGAATATGTACATTATTATAATTTATAGTGATGAGAAAATCTTATAAAAAAATTGGGTAAAAGTTCTAATAAAGGCTAACCTAACAAGTCTGTTTGTTGAGAGCACTGAGACGACCGTCTAATTCTGTTAGAGGAAGGATATAGCTTGCTGCTCTTTCTGTTAGTATGCCCTGGAGAAGCTGACGAGAAACAGGCGTCATGACGTCACACCCCACTCAACCATATATATACCTCCTAGCACCAACAGCACAAATTCATTCTTTATTCGACTCTAACCTCTTTGGCTCTCTAAGTCTGTATTTTTGTAATTGTATGACATTTTTATCTGAAATATACTAAATAGTTTGTCGCGTAGGGGCTGCGTAAACTAAACAGATTTCCCACGTTAAGTTTACAATATAGAAGTCTGCATACTGTTAAAACTTAACACCACCGAGAGTAAATACAAACGGTAATGAGAAATCTTTCAGTTAGTTTTAATAAGCTCCCAAAGAAAACTGCTTCTGAATTGTAAACAAATAGGCCTGCCATCCACTCAGAGCTGAACAGATAGATAGAAAAATTCTTCACCGGAAAGAAAAATAATTACTGATTGTCGAAAAATACCGACAATAGCCGATCTCATCTCGTCCTTTATCCCCACACACTTAATAAAAACGCAAATATCTCTAATATTCAAGATAGAGAATAAATGAATACAACAATATTTATAGTAAATTTAATTTGCAATGAGATTGGTTCCATAAATGTTTTCGATCCAACGAATAGTAACGGAGATATTTCGAATTTTCGAAAATCCTCCATGTAAACCCCTCTCCCACTGGTCCGATTTCAGCCATTAACCACCTTGATCTTTCTTTTTACATAAAACGATTAAATATCCAGTGTGAAAACAATCAAATAAATATTGCTAGAGTCAACTCCTGGGTTGGATCGATGGACATTTGAAGAAAGTTTTCGAAATTCGCATCATGAGTACGACCTCAATAGATGATTTCCCTTAAGGGAAATCTGCAAACATGAGGGTAGGATATGGGAAATGAGTATATATATATATATATATATATATATATATATATATATATATATATACATACACACACATACAGACATTTATATGAATAATCCTCTCCTCCTAGTTGAAAATCTGAATTAAAATCTAGCCTACCTTGGAATAGTTGGCTACCAAATATAAAAGCCTATAGAAAACCTCAGAGCCATTTTGAGTGATTAAGTAACAAACTGAAAAATAGACAGGCAACATTTTCAATATTAACGCAGTTTTTCTTAAATGTTCTCAAGCGTGAAAAAAAGTCTTCGCCGGCTGCAAATAGAAAATCAGACAAACCTTTTATCTAGAATTATATTTATCTAGATATGGTTGAATCGGACCTAATTTTGATCATAGAAATGAAAAATTGAGTGATGTGAAGCTTTAGCTATTATTGGTTCAGGTAATGTGTTATTATTATTTACTAGAGTCCACATTTTGCTACTATAGCTAATTGGGACGGGTTATCAACAGGTTACCACTGTTTTCTAGCCAGGGTGGGACTAAGCATTTTATTTAATTTGTTCGTCACTAAATAAATTCTTATTGCCCAGATGGGGTTCACGAATTCACCTCTCTAGGTTTTAACATGTGAGATTAAGGCCAACGCTTTAGATGACCTGGTCCCTCATATTAAAATACTTATTAAATATAGACTTATTCAAATCAACCACGTATGCTTTTATACTATTATAAACTATACATCTTAGCAAGGTATTGGGACTTACCGAGAAGCGTTTCGTTGTATTTAGTTCTGGTTTCAGGGCTGTCAATATGATTGCACATATCCTGATGACAACAAAGCAAGATTGATCCTTTCGGACCCGGTGCTCCAGGAACGTTTTGACAGCTTCGCTCTTTCTCTCTACAAAAAAGAAAAATAATAAGAAACGTTACTTCTATCTGAAAATTATACTTAAAAATAATAAATAGCACTAGCAAACTTGATATTTGAATATAACAAAATGGTTTTTATTTTTATTTTAAAGACTTCCTATTCTACACTTATACACCCATATGTCAATGTTTAGTGTCTGATAGTTTTTTCCTCTATGTATAAGACTTTTTTATAGTTATTTACGTTCAATAAACAATTACACTTTAATTATAATTTATGTTAATAAAATATCATTATTATTTACGTCCATTTTATGCTACTAGGCTAATCAGGACGGGTTATCTACAGATTATCACCCTTTTTTAGCCAGGGTGTGACTAAGAAGTTTATTTAATGAATCCGCCACTAAATAATTTACTACCGCCCATGGCGGGAACCACTCTAGGTCTACCAAGCCAGATTAAGACCAGCGCTTTAACTTGCACGGCCAGCCTGAGCCCCGTTAATAAAATAATCATACATTAAAAATAATTAGAATAAATATTGAGAAATTCTTTCTAGTTTGAATGAAAATTGACAAAGTTCGATATGCACTAAAATAAATTCCAACGATTAATCGATATTTTTATATTATAATGTGATTTCAGATATTATTTGAAAAAAAAATTAGTACCAATATTCTTTTATATTTATTCTTATTAAGTTAACAGTAAATCTCAATATATATTTTGGCAATCGTTACAATCATTTCGATATGATTAGATATCATAGGGACAAATTCAGTAAATAATTATATAAGATATAGAATATAATGGTTCATTCCAAATTTTAAAAAAAGGGAAAAAGGAACACCACTACTCAAGATAAACTTTATTTTAGTTTCTAGTAACAAGAATTTCTGGGGTGTAAATTGAAAATTCCACATTATACGTCAAATGAATATAGGATTATTAAAGTTAAATCAGGACTATTTACGCTTGTTCTCTTTGTAACTTATGCTGAAACTGGTGTTAAGGATGTTTAACCTTAAGATACAGATTGATAATAAGAAACTTAAAAAAAAAAAAAAAAAAATCCATAATTTAAAAATATTTTGTGGAAATTATTGTACGCACACTTAATTGGAGGCTCTTTAGTAGTTATTTAATAATTAAAAAAAAAGAAGGAAATCAAAATTCACTTAAAAGGGCGTAAACAATTTGACATTTGACAACTTTTTTGCTAGAAATAATGAAAAATATTTTTGACAGTGTTGTTAAGACATGACTGAACAAACCTTGGTAACTGATCTATGCATCCGTGGTTTCCCCTAAAGAAGTTCAGTTCATCCGATAGATCAGAGTAACATCCAAGCCCTTCAGATTTGCACATGTACCCATCCTTCACGCAGCTTTGATGGTTACAGAAACACCTGTATACACCTGAAAAACAAATACGTATAAATAAATGATTTGCTCAGCTGAAAAGTAAATACTTGTATACATAATATTTGAAGAACAATAAAAGAGATAAAGAAAATAATATAATATTTAATAGAAAAACATCGTTCGTTTAAGTAATTAGAACAGTGATTATTATAGGCATAATATTATTAACGTGTATTTGTAACTTTAATCAGTGTAATCCAAACAATAAGGCACCTACCATAATTTTCTATTATCCCATGCAATTCAAATTTTAAATTTCCGTCGACGTTATACAGCCAAGTCTATTTGGAACGGTTTATCAATTGGCTTACTTATCGAGGAAGGATCTGGAGACTTATTTACATAAGCCTGTCACAAAGAAAAATCTCCTTGCCCCTGCTGGAATCGAACCACAATCTATGGTTATCACAATATCGTCATAACTCATAGCAAACCTTGATTCCCTTTGTATTTATATCTAAGGAAACAATAAGGTCATTGAGTCACCGTATTGATTTTGCCATATTTATGTATTATTGTATTTGAAGGTTTCATTCATCGCATAGATATATTTTTTGACAAAATACTTCATAAACAGTGACGAAATTTTTTTTTTTAACTTAAAGGGAAATTACATTACTGATATTTAGTTACATAAAATAAGAGGTTTTACCATTGTAATGGCGTTTTGTACTAAAGTGTATATTATAATATACCTTGTTAATTGTTAATAAAGTTAACAGAGAAGGGAAACAATTAATTGGAGAATGGAAATATAATTAGAATAAAAGTTGTCAATGTTGGACACGATTACTGTTAACAATTATTTATCGCGATAATTGTTCCTAATTGAGTTAACTCATGAAATTCTTTCGTACCCAATGTTAAATTTCTCTTTAGAGATACCTGAGAAACGCCTTCTTTCGGGAAAGAAGAAACAGTAAGAACGGCGATGGAAGATACTAAACCCGCACAACTTTCTGAGGATTTTATTATATTTTTACCAAAGTTTACATCTGGAGAGGCGTTGTATTTCATTTAATAAGGTGAAATACGAGTATGTCTTATGCACTTTTACATTTTGCGATCTCTTTCTATTTTTACCTAAATGCAAAAAAAAAGGCCAGAGCGTTCATAATAGCAACTTGATTTTACACATGTACAAAAGTGAGATTAACTGATTCAAAATTATTTCCTTCAGGATATTTTATATACCAAATTGTGTGATGTCTCAGCCTGTAGAAGTCATATATATATATATATACACACACACATCTTTATATAAATAATTCTACTGAACGTGTGTATGTCACTAAACTCCTCCTAAACGGCTGGCCCGATTTGAATGAATTTTTTTGTATGCGTTTGGGTGACGCCCCTGTATGGTTTAGATTCACAAATCAGCCCGGAAGATGGAGCAGGAGTGGTGGTTGTAAGGAAGGCCTACAATCATTAATAGCGACATTTCGTTTCCTACTGGTTTTCCAGCAAATATGCACAGAATAAAAGTTGTTCGTTTTTTATTTAGAGTAACTTTTGTTATGTTCACTTTTGTCGTATAACAAAGTATAAACGAGATATACACTAAAAAATTAAAGTGGGAGCCTTCAATTTTATTGGCACTAACGATTGGACCGAACATAACAAAACTCTATATGTAAATTAGCATTAATTCTTCCATAATTATAAGCTATATTTAATTTTTTAGGTTCGAACGGGAATGGGGAAGAGAGGCCTGAATAAAATATTCGTGATATTTCATTTTCTATTTGTTTTTAGGCAAACGTGCACATAACAAAAGATGTTTTTTGTGTTATTAAAAGTAGCTTTTGTTTTAAACATAAAATTAATAAATTTAATATCCTAATCGCTTGAAATATCATGTAGGACAACGCCTGTCGGGTCCGCTAGTATATATATACTACTATATATATATATATATTTATATACTACTACTATATATATATATATATATATATATAATATTTAAAGTATATTATTGAGTAAAAAGCAGAGGTTTATTTAAATGATATAAGTATGGTTAAGTATCACCCTATTCGTATTACAACTAGTAATATCATAATAATAATAATATCAAACAGATCTTATGGTGAAGCATTACTTCACGGTCTAAAGCCAGTTTTTATATTAATTCAGCCGACAAATTATTATTTTGGTCATAATCTCGTACTATTTAATGGGGCCAAAGAAACTAAAAGCAAATGAAGGTCAACCCAGTGGTCCCAAGTCTCTTTGTTTTAATTAATGAGTTCATGAATTTGATATTCCTTATAGGTGTGGTTCATTTAGTTCTTCTGAATTGTTATTTGCTGGTTATCGAGGCTTACTATTCTGTCTTTTTTCTCACTCATTAAAATAGTAAGTATATTCAATAGGGATTTGGGCTGGCTGGTGGAGGTCCATCATCAACAGAAGGATTTACAAGGCCATACATCTACACTCTTAAGCTAATAAATTTACGATTGTGGTCTGTAGACTATTATTTTCAGGAATCAAGATATTTTAATATTTTTACGGCATAAAAAGTAAAATTATTATAGCAAAAGACTAAATTAAATTTAGCAATTCAAATGTAAGTCCTAATATAAAAAAAAATATCACATGTATAAATCATTAACAGGAATAAGTTCTATTATTTATTCCAGAGGAGGTTTTGCAAGCGGGCATGGTACCATTCGCTTAATTGGTGTTCTCTTTTAACTTTCATTCGGCAATGAAGCACTCATTAGCGTGGCCCGCGTGATATGACGTCATAGAAGCCAAACAGACTTGTTCACCGTAGAATAATGAGGGTAACGAAACCCGGTGACGTCACCCATTGAGCAAATTAACGAGACGGAGGGCGCCTCTCGGCTGATGAGCTGATAGCCCAGCGAGATCTCCTAACCGCGCCTTTCCCCGCCACCGTCAGCTGAGAGAGCGAAACATGACCTACTGTATTATAGCTTTCCTCTCTCTAGCTCTCATTATGGCAGAATGAGCGCCTCATTAACTACTCACAAACAGGTCTACCAACAACAATGTACTCCAAAGAGGTTTTCTACACTCAGATCTCAATGCCACAGTCAATTAAAAGAAATCATCTGTAAAATAAACACTATTTTATCAACACTCAACATGTGAAACGTTGTTTAATTTCACCTGTTTAGAAGTATGCTAAATACTTAGTTTTCCTTAATAATAGGCAATTTTGGAAGACATAGAAAGTGGCCAAAGAGATTTTAGTAGACATAAAAAAATAATAAAAGAACAGCAATTAATAACTGGGATGTATAAATGTATTTTCTACAACCATTTATTGAGTAATTGCTATGGAAATTGAAGATTGTGTATTTTTGGGGCTCATTATTCATACCGCATCTTTGTTTTGCTGCATGATCTTATGCCTAGCAGAACAAAAAAGAAATGAGCAAACAACTAAGTAGCACGAAGTTGACACTTTTTAAAAAAAATATAATATCCTGAAATGTATTAATAACATTTCTGTGTTCTGCGACGGTATTAATTACTTGAATTCCGTCGAGAGTTCGATTCCAACGTGAGTAGTATTTTTGTTATTTCAAATAGTTAAACCCTATTTATATTAGATTGGCATTAATCGAATTTGCTCCATAAATACATATATAGCGATTGTTCAAGAGTTTAATCTTTTTCAAGTTTGAAAAAAGTATGCTATGTCGGCAAAAAGTAAAACTTTTCTTCATTCCTTTAAAAAATGTAAGTTAGTATGATATTTAGTAAAAGTAAATAAATAAAGATAGCGGTTAAACTGAAAACTATTTGACAAAAACAACACATATTTCAAACTATTTGCGTAAAACATGAACGTCGTTTAAAGAAAAATCTATAAACATGTGTAAGTTATTTTAGAATCATTATCATATGGAGTCCTATAAAAGTATTAAAAAAAATAATTTAATAAAACTAATATAAAATTCAATCAGAATTCATTCACTTAACTAAATACTCACTAAATAAAATTCTTACTCCCCCAAGGTCTAAAAAAGGGTGGTAACCGTAATATTCCTATAGTACATGCCTAAGCTTGCTTCAAAGAAATAAAGCTATAAATAATATTTATTCAATGTGTACTACTACAGCTAATGCAGAGGTGCCTAAATTATAAATTAAAAAAAATCATATTTGGTCGAAATAATTCTTAATAAAACATATTAAACGGAAGATGTATCTCATCCAGAGACCTCGACGATAATTAATATGAGAACTACTGATGTGCAGTGCCGACATAATTTCGATATTTGTAAGCACTTAAAATCTCTTGCTACAGCGTTCAGTTTTCTAATTCTGTAATTAAATATATATTATGTTTACAAACAACTTATTTCTATTAACGTATACGCTCTACTTTTTAATCACAAACTATTTTATTTTATATTATACTTTAACCGCCTTATTTTCATACATTCTTAGCCTTGACTAACTCATCTCCTAGAAACCATATGATCTACCAAAAATCAGAACAACAAAACATATGATCTACAGCAATATATATATATATATATATAAAGGTAGGCGGTGAGGGCTAACCTTGGAAGAACCATGCCCTGGCAGTGTTGTTATGGCAAGCTCATAGCCTGTGTATAGAAACAGGTATGTATGCGGGTTCTTTATGATGACTTTAATGAGTAAAAGCCAGGTCGAAGTACTCATATTTCATGCCTACAACCCCTCATCATAGTGGTTGTTGGGTTGTTTTAAAATAAATAACATGGGCTTTATTCTAACCGTACAAGTTCAGACATTATGAAGCTTTAAAATTTTACATATTTGGAAAAGGAAAAATTACATTCTATTCCAGTATTCTCAACACAAAATATTTCTTTTCACTACATAAAAGTAAGAGAAATTTGTGTTTAAAAGAAGTGAATACTTATAATTATTTAGTTGAATAAAAATTATAGCTGCATTAACTTTATTTTTCAAAGAAATATCAAGTGGTTAAAATTTCCCCCCTCAAAGAAAATGATATCATTATTGTAAACGTTTTTAGACTTTTTAAAAAAGAGCAAAATTCATGTAACTTAAAACATTACTTTTGAGATTACGAACAGTCGTTGACGCGTTCAAACAAAAGCAAACATTAGAACTCAATAAAATCCAACCCTTTTGTCGTTTTTTCCTCCTACCTCTGTACCGACAATAATTCGTAGATTTGTTTAAGGAATGAAAGTGATATGTCAGTAAAAGTATATATATATATATATATATATATATATATATATGTGTGTGTGTGTGTGTGTGTGTGTGTGTGTGTGTGTGTACACGTAAAACTCCCTTATTAAAGATCAAATGTTCTTATGCCCATAGAGCTTCCAGTAGCACAATACGACGAACACAAACACACACATACACACACACATACACACACACACACACAATCAAGAAACCAATTAGTAGCGTAAAATTGACACTTATTTAAATAATATTCTGAAATGTTTTAAAAAAAAAAAAATCTTAAGGGAGATGGTGGAAGGGCTTCAAGTAGGCCATTGTGTTAAGACCTCCGATTCCACAGTGAAGAAAATATTATATTAAGGCGTAGATTTAGTTAAGAAATGGAAGGGTTAGTATAGCCAAAATGTAAACACATATCTACGTATAAAACAATGTATAGTCACTGGTCGATCCAGCTGGAAACACTTGTTGAGTCCATAGGGCAAGATCGCTGTTAGTGAGAAATTAAATGAAGCATTGATTTATATGGGTGACTGTGGACAGTCTTATGCTTTTTTGATTTTAATGCTCTGTACGAAACTAATGAGTCAATGGTTCGATTTATTCATGGGAATAGAAATTAAATTTGTAAGTTGGTTTCGTTAAATAAAAATGTTATCCCTAACCTAGGCAGAAAGGGGTGGTAACCTTTAGATAACCCGCATGGATTGGCCTCTGTAACATAAAGTGGACGGTCATTAAAAATATTAATTGGATGAATTATGTATTTGTTCAACAATGCTACTTTATCGAGAAATAATGTTTTTTTTATATCTTAAGTGCGGCCTATTCATTTCATAAAATGTTAAAATGCTTAGCTAATTCTTTCTGTTAAAACTAATTTTAGAGTTAGACGTCAGCGAGTAGGAAGAGAGAGATTGTAGCAGTCATCAAGCGCCGTGAACATGTCGGCGGGTTTATACACAGCTATTTAAATATACTGGCCCTCAATACTATGGGAATATTTAATATGCTTACCAGGAAACGTGTCTGAGTACTGGCGCCTTCCAGAGATTGAGTCACAAGCTGTAGGTGCATATGGATATCAAACGATTGAGGATAATCCGGCTCTTGAGACCGTTACCTCGGCCGCTAGCGAGAGCTATCGCCCATCTCAGGACAGAACCCGTTTTTATTTATGACGTCATTATTCTTTACGCCTAGGGGATGACGTCATTGACTGCCAGCAATTTAAATCGTGTAATCCTGAAATCCAGCAATATTAGACGTGGGTGTGCTAATTTATCCCCCGTTACTTATCGTCTACTCACTCCGATTCGCAGAAAATGTTCAAATTGTATAATGAAATAATATGCACAATAAGTATTACAGAACAACACTTCCATATTTGAAGGAAAAAATAGCGTACTGTTAAATTTCCTCCCCAGAAATGAGTCAGTAATGATCAGAATGTGTAACAAAAAACAGAATGCGACAAGTTAATCATTAAGGCAAAACTGAAACCGCTATCTTTAGCTAATTGTCATTATCTAATTCCAATAACGTCATAGTTGTATAGTAAAAAGCCATATGCATTATAAATAATAAATATTGATAAATATAAATGTGAAAATACAGTTAATTACAAAACTCTCAATCAGAAGTGGACGTTAATAAATATTATTATTATTATTAGGACGTTATTTAATGAATTTTGTCACTAAATAATTTCCTTTGCCCAGGCAAGAATCGAACTCGTTCATAATTACGAAATCTGATGTTTTTTGTAAACTGTATTATTGTGAATTGACACCATTTACTTGGTATTTATTGACAATAAAAAAAGGTCTTTCGCCAATTAAATAATATGTATTGGATAAGCCGAATAGCTAAAACCCTAAATAATACATCATTCATTGCTTGTTTATTTGTGCCATTATTGACAAATTGTGAAACAGAAGAGTCAACGGGTACTATTGGTTTCTTAAATAAAAACAGTTCACACCCACTTATTACACAAATTCACAAATACATCCATGACCTACAAAATTATAAAATAACAATGATGTGGCTACCTGGACAGACATAAATCAAAACCACTGACATCGACAGGCAAGCTAAATTAGCAACCAGAAAAAGAACTGAAGGCATCTACAGGCTGACAACACAAGACGTGAAACGGGTAATTAAAACACTTTTCATTACTAATTCTGGTATGAGTGTGAACAAGATTGTTGAGAAAAATCTGATCGTGCTTTGGAATTCTTCATTCCTTGTACTCATCAATTCAGGATTTAATCTATAAAATGTACGGTATTACATAGTTTTAATTCAATATTTGCTTTCTGAATTTTATTCCATTATATTTTATTTTATGTTTTAATAACTTTATAGACAATTTTTCATTATTTTGACACTTTCAATTTCTGAATGAAAATAAATGATACTGAGCGATATATAAATACACAAATCAAAACGTTCAACCCTAAACGTCATTGAAAACACTCTATATCCAGAGCAACTTATATTCTCTCAGAAAAAAAAAAATAAAACATGAATTTTCAGCTCTCAAAATGTTTTTAACTGACTGCTTCAATTCAGTTTATTGTTTCAAAACTATTTGACTGGTATCGGTATAGAGGCTTTGATTTACTAAAAGAAAACCAGCTGTATCATTAGCTAATTACCGTAAAACACACATACGATTTTAAAAATGACTGCTGGAATCATTACTAATGACTAGGCCTGATAAAGTACTCTGGAGAAGGAAATTAAAAAGAGGGTGAGTACCGTGTCCAATAACTCGGGGCAATAAAAAATCCCCATTAAGCCTAAGTGTATTCAAGAAGTAATTGCTCCATCAAATACAACACTCGCTTATCGCTCCATATCACTCACCGCTTCAAGAGGATATCAATGTTCTCAGAGTTGGGCATTCACAAATTGGCAGGTACTTTGAATTGTCTGTTAATTATATTAAATAAGTTAATTTAAAAGAATAAGAAGGATTTTGATATTTTTCTCTATTTCTGAAGGATAATAAACCCAAATCTTCTTGTTTTCGTTATATCGCTATGACATTACCCTCGAATAAAGCTTTAAGGACCCAGTAGATGATTTGTTTGACAAATTGCATAGCCAAATTTTACGTTTTTATTAGACTGGGGCACACATTATCAAACACAAGTTTTTCCAAACATGCGCTCAGCTTCCGTTTTCTCCTGCGAGTAACATTCGTCCTACAAACTGCGACAATGAGTACAGATACATCATTTTTGACAGTCCGTCGCGCAGGGGCTGCGTTAACTAAGCAGATTTCCCAAGTGCGTCGCATATTTGCACTACATTTTAAAAAGTCGAAGTTCAATGAGACGAACACATGGGTATTTAAGCTTAGAATAAAGTAGATCATGATATAATAGCTGCGGAGTGTAGGTGTGATAAGATGAGTAGGGGTGGAGGTTTACTGAAGGCTGAAAACTAAAAAATCCTAATATCTCGGTTAATATTCATTATAGAGAAACAATTATACAACAACATTTAGACAATTAAATTGGCAACAATTTTGTCTCTATAAACATTTTCGATCCCACTTATACCGGAGATATTTCGAAATTCCTCCCCTTTAAACCCCAGCTCCCCCCAGTCCGATTTCAGTCGATCTTTATTTTTACATAAAACGATTATATATCGAGTTTGGTAACGATAAAATAATTCTGCTGAAACCCTAGACGATGGGATAGAGAGTGGTTAAAATAAATGTTTGTTGCGGGATATTGTGCAGGCTTTCTGCGAATGGACATCAAACTTTTGAAGAATTACTTTCATTGTTGAGTCCTCGTATTAAAAAGCAGTAGGTACACTGTAATGTGGAAATCTATGAAATGATGAAATTTTGAGGTACTCGAAGACTTTTAAAATTCGTTCTCAAATTATTGATTTTCTTTTACACATCTGGACTATCTGTAACTAACTTGTCTTTTTTTTTACTGCAGCTCTTCTCTTTCTCTTGTCCATATAATTTGTAGATATTATTTTCCATAGCATCGGCACGTCACGATAATTAGAAATAAAATGGAAACTAAATTATTTTTCGGGATTCTCTATGCTATTGCCACTGAGCGCAGGGGCAGTGTTCTCCATGGTTGCAAGTTAATGACTATGGTCATGTTTGATGTCACGTTCAAATGTGATTGACAAACACGCCCGTCAATCAAGAATTCCACCAAATACATCAAAACACGTAGATGTTTGTCAAATACAACAAATAAAGCTGCAGACCATCAAATTGTTTGTCAACCACGTAAAATTTGGCAAACATTTTGATGAAGTACAGGTCACTTAACAATGGGTTTTCAGCTAACTGGCAATCGATTTTGACTGTTAATACCTATTATTATAACCTTATCTCAGTTTCAAATAGTTTTCCCAGTTTTCTTTAGCTCTGCTATTAACGCCCTTCGTTGTAGATCCTCCGACGCCCTCTATGTACTTTCAGGAACCAAGTATCCTGCCTGAAAATGGCGTGGTTAAGGGCGTGGTAAACGGGGATTGTGGCAGGCTTTGGAAATTCTTGGCCTGAGGGTGCATTATTTTTTATTTACTCCCTTAAATCCTGGCAAATTTTCAAATCCATAACTTAAGACATCATATATTCTTTAATAATCAAATAAGCTATTTATCAAATAATAAAAAAAGTAGCCTCTGGAGATATTGATAATCATGAGGTTTTACGGTCTTTTGAAAATTAAGGTTTTTTTGTTTTTTTTCGTTTATTACTTTATAAGATATACATCTTTTACCTTTCCTCTCATAAATATATCAAGATTCCAACAGTACATATCGTCCAAGCATGATATACACTAATGAAAATAATTTTCATTGTAAGTACCTCGTATCCGTAAAAAAAAAAAAAAAGTATAAAACGATAACCAGTCGACATGGTTGACATTGACTCATAAATGGACAAATTTATAAGCTTTATAATCTCGTCGAGAGTAGATCTAAAACTCTAATCTTGCATTCTTATAATTCCACTATAGGCCAGTGGCAGTCAAGCTTTGAAAATATGTTGTCTACATTTTTTTTCTTATTATTGGTTGGTCATTCCGCTCTTTATTTTTTGCCGTTTTCTGTGTGGACTTTTTTTATTTGTTTTTCTAATCTCATAATCCTTCGCGATGGAAAGGTGGAATTAATTAAGGGCAGAGCCGCAGACAAGGGCAAAATATATGATGGGGTTTTAAGAAAATGAACGGCCATGAATTCCGAACGACGTCGGAGATATAGAGCCAGGTTCCAGGTCGGGACCGGTTATCACCATAGAGGTAGAAAACCTGCCCTCTTCATATCCCACTGCTTCTCCATCGATCCCTTATTTATTTAAATCGTTTTATAAGTCAAGCAGAGCACGAGCCCCTTTATGACGAGAAGTATACTTCTCTTTTTTCTCTCCTTTCGGACTGCTGATAGAAACATAATGCGCTAGTGAGATCTTTAAGTGGAGACTGTTCGCATGCTTTATGGCGCATAGACTCTTTGAAGTATAGATGATTCTTAAGCAAGTGAAACTTGTTAAACTACTTTCATCTTTAAATTTACTCCTTTTAGGCAATGAGGTTCTATGTGGTGATTAGATCACAATTACATATTATTTGTAAACACACTGACATACGAAGTCGCAAGTGCATGAATGAATTCGTAGTACGGGTATATGAAAGGTTTAATAAAAAAATCGCTACTGTCCCCAAAAAAATCCGTCACGTAGGGGCTGTATAAAACCAAACAGACATCCTAAGTGTTAGTATGAAACACTTTGTACCTCTTCACTAAGTATATTTCCTATTTCTAAATTAAAATCTGATAAGGAAGAGTAAGGATTTACTAAAGGCTCAAAGAAATAAAGTACAAATAACTCTCTTAATATTAGAGTTACGAATTATGTATAGAGCATCAAGTACAGAGCATCAATAGTTGACTTTTCTTTCTCTTGTTATTGGAGCTTAACCAGAGCCTATTTTTTGTTAATTCTTTCATTATTTTTGATTAACCTGACATTTGTACATAATCTTTTCTTGTTCTTGTTTTTATACGTTATACATATTTTTATCAATCGTTTATTTTCCATTATTTTCATTTTACCACCCAGGGTATTATTATTTATATTAAATCTGTATTTATTATATCGACAGTAAATCCTACATCCAACACCACGACTTAAAATCCACTTAAAATCTAATGTGTTCTTAGTTATTTCTAAAAAGGTGGTCAATTAGCAAATATAGAAGATTCTTAAGCAAGTGAAACTTGTTAAACTACTTTCATCTTTAAATTTACTCCTTTTAGGCAATGAGGTTTTATGTGGTTATTAGATCACAGATACAATTTATTTGTAAATACTGTAACATATGATTTCACAAGTGTGTCAATAAATTCTTAGTACGGCAGGCACTCAGGGACTGTATAAACTAAACAGATTTCCTACGTTCTGGTATGAAATACTTTGTACCTCTTCCCTAAATGTACTTCCTATTTCTAAAATAAATAGGATACATTCCTTACTTTCTCAGTAAGGATTTACTGAAATGCTCAAAACAATAAAGGACAAATAACTTAATATTTGAGTTAGGAGTTATGTAGTTAGATAGATTTTATTGGCTAATATATACATATTTTAGCCTGAGTCTGGCTCATTTAGTGTTAGTAATCTTACTAGTAATATACAAAAAGAATATATATATATATATATATATATATATATATATATATATATATATATATATAATAACTAGTTACATAATATTAACCTACTCTATACAATAAAATAATACATTTTTCTTTTCTTTTTTATTAAATGTTTTCAGGTACTCAAACTTCTAAAATTCTTTATAGTTTAATCTGATTAGTCCTATTCAACATATAAGTACTTACTTCTATTTATTTGATTACTGTGACGCGTTAATTGACTTCGTTGGACATTTCTAAATTATAGTGTTTAATTTTCAAGATAATGTATGTCGTTGCCTAGTTGCATACTGCAGACAGGAATGAGTAAATCATGTTCAATTTATAAACGTTACGAGTTATGTATAGAGCAACAATTTCAGAGCATCAATAGCTTATTTTCCTTTCTCTAGTTATCGGAGCTCACCAGAGCCTAATTTGTATTCCTTAATTCATTAACGTGACATTTTTACATGATCTTTTATTGTTATTGTTTTTCTGGGTTTTGCATATTTTTATCAGTCATTTATTTTCATTTTGCTAGCCAGGGTATTATTATTTATATTAAATATTTATTTATTTAATCGAAAGTAAATCTAATTTCATTCAACACCGTGCCTTAAATTCCACTCAAAATCTGGCTGTAATATGTTCTTAGTTATTTCTGAAAAGGATGGTCTACTAACTTTATAATTGTATTAACGAAAAGTTGTAAAAAATACTGAGAATGACAAAAACAAAGGACACAGTGCATATCCAAATTATTAGAGGTTTATTTATTTGAAAAGTGAGTGACATTTTAGAAGGGGCAGGCTTGAAGCTGAAACTGATAGTAATAAATCTGAACATAATGAATATAAAAATACTATCGTTATGAGGATGACATCTTAAAAGGAATCGGCTAAAGAATCTCATTAATTTTATTTATTTATACCCAGGAACATTTCTGCAGCAACGTAATTCGAAGAATGAGAAAGATGGATAAGCTAAGTGCGCCTGAAGGCTGGCGAGTAGAAAAAGAGTGAAATAGGAGCAATTTCCCTCATCATCGTATATCCTTCTCGAGAAGAAGATGACAAATAAATGGGGGAGGGAAGGGGAAAAAATATAAATAAACGGGGAAGAAAAAGGTGGAAAAAACATAAATAAGTGGCCCCAAGGTTGAAAATTACTAAGATTCCAGAGGGAGAAGGTTGAGTACGCTCTTTACTTCGGCTCCGCCTGGATACTGCCCATATTTCATTTCTGTACCGGGAGTATTTACCTTTTATAGCAATCATATTAGCAGGTTTCCCTTAAGGAAAATGCTATGGAGGTTATACTCCGTTATTATGAACCCGTTCGAAAAATAGCATACACTCTATCTGATTACGAATTGAACTTTCTACAGATGTTGTTCTATACTCTGTTTCTCTATCTGGAATATTAACAGAGATATTTGTATTAATAAATCTTCAGCCCTCAGTAAACTCCAACCTTAGTCATCGCAGGTTAATAATAAACCAAAATATTATATAACGCATAATACGTTCAAATATCGAATTAGTTACAGATCAAACAAGACTTGCAATGACAAGAGCGTGAAGAGACATATATATATTTATATATATAGATTTGAACGGACGTCATTTTCTTGGGTAGAATCGACGGACATTCGAAGAAATGTTTCTCCAAGCATAAATATCAAATATTGTTTTCAACGGATCTTTACTATGAAAGACACATGTTGTGCGAAGACGTCAGAAATTATGAGTTTACGTCCTATGCCCAAAAATCATAGTAGTTAATGACTGATATTGTACCTGGAAGAGAAAGGTTTTATAGGTGTCGTAAATTCCGAAGAACTCCTTTATTACAAGTGGGGTCAAAAAATGTTACGTAGTCAATCTTGTTCCCAATTTGATTTTCTATTCAACTATAGTCCTATTCATGTTTCCTCTGGCTCAAATATTAGATGAGACATTTGTTTATTTTTATTTTCAGCGTTCAGTAAACCCTAAACTTCTTCTCGCCCGCTTTACACTTTGAATAGCTGAGTCACCAACAACATCACTAGAGAAGCTTACGTTTCAATTTCTGTTTACAAAACTTTCTTTTTCAACAGGAGTAATAGATAAGAGATTAGAGGTTAGATGAGATCAGCGTGTTTTGAAGAAAAGAAAAAAAAACGTTTACTTCATCTAAAACATACTCAATATTTAGGCTTATCATTCAACACTAGTAAACACTCAGTTCTGTTCATCGGATATTTCTTAGAAATAGAAAATATAAGAGATACACTAGTGCGGCATACCAGCATGTGAGAAATCTTAATTTACTCAGCCCCTGCGTGACGGAATTAATTATTTTATTAAAATTGTACATCCAGGTTATTTTATTATGGGCTCATTGTTCGCTTATAGTTTATATTTGATTTATGTACTACTTCAGGAATTTAAATCAGCATTTTGTGGAATATTTATTGGAAGATCCTAATGAAGTCCATTAGCTCGTACATTTACCATTCACGTTATACAACTAATGTCACTCTGGATGCGTATCTTATTTGAGATTGGTGGTAGAAGCCTTATCAGTAATTTACGATAACGACTTAGTACCAAATGACAGGAAAATGATAATGTGAGATTACAATTTTCGTATCAAGCTATTCAAGCTCGATTTTGGTAATGAAACTAATTATTCCAAAAAAGTCCTTCGCACAGGGGCTGCGTAAACTAAGCAGATTTCCCACGTGCATTTGGATTTTCCTCTAAACGGAAATGCCCAATGAGAAAAATATTTGATATTTTGGCTTCAAATGAAGTGCTTTATAATATAATTGCTCATTGTTACTATGATATAAGCAGGAGGGGGGGGGCAATTGGTTGCAAACTAAAAAAAATGTAAATATCTCGGTTAAAATTCAAGAAAGAAAAAACATATATATATAAGAATACTTATAGATCATTTCCAATAACATTAATGTTACTTTTTCAATCCGACACTTTATAACGAAGATATTGTGAAGTTTCATAATTTTCCCCCTCTAAACTCCCCTCCCACTAGTTCAATTTCAGCCGTTAACGAACTGCATCTTTCTTTTTATATAGAACGATTATATGCCGAGTTTGATAACGATAAGTCCACAATTACGTCCGTTAGATCGGTAACAGACAAATATATATACATGTATAATTTTGAACTAACCTCATTTTCGTCATCTACTAGGTAGGATCGATAGACATTTAAGAAATTTTTGGACAATCTCGTCATGAGCAGGCTCCTAGTAAATTCTGTAAAAAAAGTCGTGTGAACTCGGGTCAAAAATATTATATTCTTCTAAGAGCTGCCGCTATGATTAATATATATATATATATATATATATATATATATATATATATATATATATAAATTATTTAATTTAAATAACATTATCTAAATTTATCTAATTAATCCTTTCCTGTAAACGAAAGTTACACGTACTCACAGCTCGCTATAAATCGATAGTAGAACATAACGACTATAAGGATCGATACTAAGCGAATATTACAGATAAGAGCTCTACCACCAATCTCAAGTAATGTATGGACTCCATTTTGGAACCGGTTATATCAACAGGTTGCCACCCCTTTTCTAGCCGATGTGGTCTCTCGCTATCGTTGACGTATCTTCAAATGTTAAATAGCTCGGGTTTTAAAAAAGTCCTTGAAGCCAAGGTCCCGTTACAACCTTTTTGAAGGCCCATATTATTATATTTATGGTGCAGAGGAGACGTCGATACGACTTAAGATAACTTATTGGTTTATAGCTCACACCCTCTACTGTGTTTAAGAAATCGGTCAGTTACAGAACACTTAAAAGACGGTTTTATTTCATCTGAAAACATAAAGAAAAATTCAATGTAGCACACGGGAGGTATTTGTTCTATCTTGTTTGTATTTCAGAAACTGTACACGGTTAATAAAAACTAATGTTTGTTATATTGTGTAAAGAGATTTATCTCACCAAATATTTATAAACTGAGTCGGTGAGGTTAAAAGTCGATAATATTTATTACAGACTATGAAAAAAGAGGTCCCTTAAGTGAAATTAGATATTGACGCGATTTTCGAACAATTTCCTCAAATATCCATCGATCCTACCCAGAAGATGGCGAAAATGAGGTCCATTCCATTAAATATTTAAACGTTTCATGTAAAACTAAAGATCAAGTTCGTTAATGAATGGGGTAATTTCGAAAATTCTCAATTTCCCAGTTATTAAGCATCGGATCGAAATATTGCATAGAACTAATCCTATTGGAAATATAATGTTCTGTAAATGTTGTTAAGCACGCTTTTTCGCTATCTTGGTTATTAACCCAGATATTTGCATTTTCAGTTTTCGGTCTACAGAAAAAACCCTGTTCCTACGCATGTCATATTAACAATAAGCTGTTATATTATAAAGAACTTTATTTGAAGCGAAACGAAAACTTTCGGTTATCAATCTTCAACGAATCCCGAATCCCTCTGACTAGTTTCGATGTAAGAGCCTAAGAATATTGAAATTTCGTTTTTAGGTCCGTTGTAACATCTAGTTTTGCAACTCCATTTTCGACTGATTCCGACAAAGGGGTGAATGGCTTTTTCAGCTGAGAGAAAATAGAAAAGTACAAATTTCTTCTAGAAGTTAGAGATACAAAATACCTTTATAAGACCTAGGAATAACGTTCTATGACAGTTTAAGAATGAACAAGAGTCGTATAGTAGCCACATCAGAATTTTTTAAAACCTTTTTTAGAATAGGCGAATATGATATCTTTGAATATTTAATTAAGATTTTTTTTTGGTTAATGTATATGAAATCTAACGATATAATGCAGCAGTTGCGACTAAAAAACGAAACCTGTGGATTTTGATGGTTATTTAGCACTGGCATCCAAACGACTTTGAGTAGAGTGAATCTGAGAGGCCAAGAGCTGGGGGGAAGTCCGACAACAAAGAGAGAAGAAAGTGCAACGAAAGAAAAAAGAAAAGATTCATAGAATGATAATTAAAGGGCACAACAAGAATTATAAGACAGTATATCTTAAGTTATCTCTGAGAGCGGCATGTTAATAACAGATCACTTTGCGGCGTCCAGTAACTGTTACTTATTAAAGTTATTAGTATCCACGGCTAAGAGTACTGTTTACAAGATGGTATAAGGGGGTGGGAACACTTTAATTAGTGATTCGAATATTAAGTGAGGGAAGTCCGGCTTCCCAGCAAGAATGGGGCCACTGATGCACTGATACTGTGAAGTTATCTAACCGATCACTTCAAACAACATTCTTATTTATGTATAAAGTATACATGTATAAGTATATAATGTATATATATACACACATATATTTTCTCTTCCTTAGGGCTGTAAAAAAACCCAATATTTATAGTAAATTTAATTTGCAATAACATTGATTATATAATTTTTTTCGATCCGACATAGATTAACGGAGATATTTCGAATTTTCGAAATTCCCCTCCCGCTGGTCCGATTTCAGCCGTTAATGAACTTGATCTTTCTTTTTAAGTAAAACAATTAAATACTAAATTTGGTGATGAACAAACAAAAATTGCAACCGCGAGAGTGTTAACAAACAAACATATATACATACATACATACATACATATATATATATATATATATATATATATATATATATATATATATATAGTTTAGAACGGACCTCATTTTCGTCATCTCCTGGGTAGGATCGATGGGCAATTGAAGAAATTTTTCGAAAATCCTATCATGAGTAGGTCCTCAAAATCTGATTTCCCTCAAAATCTGCTAAAATGCAACGGAGGGATAGTACTCGTAAATATTTCGCCTTCAAGACTAATTTAGTTCTGTTTAATAAATCTTTTGAGGTTTGTTTTCTCTTCAAAACATATTTTTAGAGGCAGCAGCTCAATCGTCTGTAACACGAGAGAATCACTCAAACTAGCTAATGATGTGCCTCTAATGCCCAAAAACATACTTAGAAACGAAAATATATTTCTGTAAGACGTGGTCTCATAATTAGTACTATTCTACTATCGTTGAAAATACGTTTTTAGCAAATTTTCCTTAATCAGTTTTTGAGGTTGTACACATGAAGCGATTTTCGTAAAATTTCTTCAAATGTCGATCGATCCTACTTGGTAGATGACGAAAATTAGATCAGTTCAAAATTGTGTGTTTGTGTGTGTGTGTGTGTATGTATGTATGTATATATATATATATATATATATATATATATATATATATAATTGTTACCGCTCTAGAGGCCGGAATTTCGGTTTAAAACAGTGGGAAGGGAGGTTTAGAGGAAGGGATTTCGAAAATTCTTAATATCTCCATTATTATGCGTCAGATCGACACATTGTATAGAACCAATCTTATTGCAAATGTAATGCTCTATAAATGCTGTTATGTATATTTTTTCACTATCTCGATTAATAGCCGAGCTATTTGCATTTTTTAGTTTTCGGCATTTAGTAAACCCCGACACATGTCATATTAAGCATAAACTGTTATACTATGAAGCACATTATTTTAAGCCTAAATTCTAAATATTGTTCTAAATGGACTTTTGTGTTTTCAGGTAAACGCTAATTTTGAGGTGACACACGTGAGAAATCTTAGTTTTCAAGTCAGCCCCTAGGTGACGGACTTTTTGGCTTACGCGCTGAAATGGGTAGGTCTAATTAGCGCGGACCTAATGTCATAGATAGTATCTAAAATGCCGCCTAACTCAATACTATAATTCCTTTAAGGGAAATCTGCTAATCTGCGCTTCCTAGTACTTGGGAGCAGCGTGCCTCTTAGAAATTTCGCTATTGAGGAAATGAGAGGGCAATTTCTGAAAACCTCCAGGTTGCCCGGCTGCTAAAGGTACGGGCAAAAAGTTTCCCCTAGGCCTACAAACGGCACCCCAGTAATTATAAGGGCGAGCTGGACTGGTTTATATATTTTTTTGTGGGGACGAGAGGAGCGCGGCAGACGGCGGTCTGGTGAATTAGAGACCACCTACCTCCCTTTCTGCCTTTTTATAGGCCGCGGAAAACAAAGAGATTCGAGAAGCGAATGCTTAGTGACCTGTGGCTATTGTAGTCAGAGAAATTGGACGTTCGGTGGTGAATAGCGGGTGGGTGGCTAACTACAATAGTTGTAATGATTAATTATTTATTTGTTATTTGTATGGTTTATTTCTAAATCATACTAATCAATGGCAATTCATACATATAAATTATACTTACATCAAACAAATAAAATACAAATATTAGGTTTTTGTCACTCAACACGTGTCAGTTAAAACTTGCCTACCTTAAGAATAATTGAAATGTTTACTGAAAAAAATTTGGAATAATGTAAAGTTAATTTTCTAAAAGAAAAGTTAATTTCTAATTTTTACTGTGATAAAATAACTAGGATTAGACATAGCTATGTAACAGTATATGGTAGCCACACGATGCTTGAAAGACAAAATTATTATATAGATATTCCTATATAATTCAAGTATCAGTATAGATATTATTGATACTTATTAATTTAATATTGTAATAAAATAAATAAATAAGTATCACGAAATATTTATAAATAGAAAATTAATGTAAAATATGCTGCTCTGAAGAAGCATTTTTAAATTTGACAGGGGCTCAGGTTAGCCATGTGAGTTAAAGCGTTTACCTTAATCTCTCATGGTTAATCCTAGCGTGGCTAGTTCGATTCCTGCCTGGGCAAGGGAATTTATATAGTGGCGGAATTCATTAAATAAAATCCTTACTCTCGCCCTGGCTAGAAAATAGTGGTAACCTGTAGATAACCAAATAGCCAAAGTTGCAAAAAGTGGACGTCAATAAATAATTTATTATTTAAATTTGACAGTAGCTACAAAAGTTTCTTGGTATGGATATGTAGCTGTGTTCATAGCTCAAATGGTTATGAGTTCCTGACTTGGTTATTATTAACGTCCAATTTTTGCAGCTCAGGCTAATTGGGACGAATTATCTACAGGTTGCCACTCCTTTCTAGGCATGTTGGGGGGGGACTTAGGATGTTATTTAATGAATTCCGTCACTAAATAATTTTCTTTGCCCAAGCGGGAATATTAAGGTTCCCATCGGACAATAAACAATATATAATTAACTTAGCAGATAAAGACCAGAAAAATTACAACAAAAAGCCATCACTCATTATCGTAGATACAGGATGTTGAATGTTGTTTTCATCGGAAAGCGTTTGTGCTCCACACCACAAATAAAAAGCCCTCTTAAAAGTTTTTTGTGTACAATAAATTACTCGGTGCTAAACCTTCTTTCTCATCACCTTCGATTAAGCAAACATTACTTCCTACAGTAGAACTGTAGTCCTGTCCTCTATAAACACAAATAAGATGGAAGCCATAAAATAAAAAAACCAACCACTACAACGTTACGGTGACTTATTGCCTCAGCGAGTCAAGAACATCATCATTGCCGAACATATCAAAGAGTATTTCTCCTCGGCCTAATGCCGGATCATCAATCCGAATGACTGATTGCCCATGATGAGCGATGAATCTTATTCCAAGTTGCGGAGCAAATAAAGAGTTAAAAGGGCCCAAAAATAAACATGGAGAAGCTAACCGTAGCCAGGCTTATGATTAGGGTGGTACTGTTTGTTCACAGATTGAAGCCGCACTAATATTAGAAAGATCATCTCCCCGGCTGATTGGCTAGTCGTGATTTTCCATCGTGAGCAGCCGGAGATCATTATCTCCAGAGTCTGGGTCTCCCTCTCGACCAACTCCAGATTGCGAGTTTCGCATCCTATTTTTTATTCTCGTAGTTAATGCACTTTAATATCCTTTTTTTACCCCCAGACTGAGTAGAAAGTATAATAATGTTATTTAGAACAAATGGAGCAGAATCTCGTCTAACTATCTTAAGTCTGTAATCCCTATTCTAAATGGAAGCAAAAGAGACTCATGGGCAACTCTTTTAGCAGATTTCCCTTAAGGGAAATCAGCTATTGAGGTTGTAATCATGACGGAATTTTCGACATTTTTCTTCAAATGTCCATCGATCCTACCTCGTAGATGACGAAAATGAGGTCCGTTCAAAACTGTATATATATATCTATATCTATATATATATATATATATATATATATATATATATATATATATATATATATATATCTATATATTTGTCTGTTACCGCTCTAGCGGTCGCAATTTTTGTTTGATCCTTACCAAACTTCGACCAAAATTCGAAATATCTCCGTTACTATACGTCGGATCAAAAGATTGTATAGAATCAATCTTATTGCAAATTAAATTTACTATAAATATTGTTCTATACATTAATTCTCTATCTTGAATATTAACCGAGATATTTGCATTTGTATTCTGCGTGTCACCAATAGGCTATGTTCGGAGTTTCCGACGAGAGCTCTGGCGGCCGTTTCCATAACTATCGTCCCACGTGAATAGGTTTAGAGGTTAGGTTAACTGTTAGAAACTACTGGGTTATTACGCCCTAAATTATGTTTTTTAGGTTTAGAGGTTTCTTACTACTACAGTTGTTATTAGGCAGATTTCTCTATTGTAAAACTTCACGTGGGAAATCTGCTTAGTTAACGCAGCCCCTGCGTGACGGACTTTTTGTTTCCTTATCAGTCAGTAGCAATAATACTTCAATTTCATTCCCTTGTTGTGTCATCAAATGAAATTCTAGTGATAAAGCATTGTCTAATTCCCCATGTGGCCAATCGCACCAGAAGAGGCAAGTTTCCGGCGGAAGATAGCCACAGGTTTATTCGGAATAGACGACCGATGCTGGTACCTCGGCGAAAGCTCGAGAGTTCGAGGGTATAGCACGAGGATACGTAGAGAAACAGGAATACATTTACAAAAGCCAATGTGGATTGACATTGAGGAAGCCTGGAGAAACCCGAAATAATAGTTAGTTGTAATAAGATTCGAATGTTCATCATTTTACCCATTCTCGGTTTCGGAATAATAAATAAACTTGTTTTGAATTCGGAGTATAAATAAGAATCTCAATTCAGACCATGTTACTCAAACAATTTTAATTTTTGAAAAGAAAAGGATTACACTGTAAACAAAACTATATTAATTTTAGAAAAACAAAAAACAGCAGCACGCTGGATGAGCAATTTCGAGAGTACCTCTTCAATTAATGAAATTAAGTTAGTTTATTGATCACAATACATTACTCAGCAGTTTTCTACGCTAGCCTAGGACTTACATTGTTTTACCAGTAGAAGAACTTTTGTACAACAGATTGCCCCCATTTACTAGCAAAATTTTATTTCTGATGTCAATGTTCAATAGTACGAAGGCTTTCTCTTAAAATGTCAACATCCCCAGACACCTCCAGATATAATTTTGTAGCCACCAGAAATTATGAAATGTTAACTTATTGCTACCAAACGTGAGATCATAACCGCTGTGTAATATAATATTTATTCTTCATTCAATTTTTAATGGAAAGATATCACAGTTTCAAAAGATACAGAAACATATATTGTCAGATATTCAGAATCAGGATTGCCCCTACCAAACTGAATTACCCCCCCTCCCTCCCATTCCCAACCAAAAAGTCAACGAGGTAAACGATCCTAAAATAAGGTTTTCCTGCCGTCGAAGTTTGACGTCAAGGATAAGATTACACAAGGATAGAAGGGCATAAAAAGAATTACCAGCACATGTTTTCATTGAGGGAAATAAAACAACAAAAAAATGTGTCTCTCTTGTCAGGCCTTGAAAGTCCAGCGAAAGTAAATGTACAAAATTAAAGATTTTTGAGAAAACGGATACAAGAGAGTGCAATACATTGTTCTTTAGATGTCAGAACAAGTCAACTGAGATAACTGTTATAATGCTTTCCTCCCAACAGTACTACTAATTATGATTACTTTGAAAGTGAATGTTAAATATAGGTATGTTTATAGGCTATAGTTAAAATGAGAGTCTTAGAAATTTAATGTTCAATGATAAATAGGTCTACAATTACAGGATTTGTATATTGTCATAATTTATCGCATTTTTATGGATATCCTGCCAAATATTTATACCAATGAACTCCATGGACATGTTTATTGGTTAGAATGGATATGAATATGGTTATGTCTAGAAGGAATTATGAATGCAACTATTTGAAAAGAGATTAATTAATGGTTAACTAATTAATTAACATCTTCGCTGCAATATTATATGACAAGGCTGAAACCAGGTATGGTTCGTAGATTTTTAAATTATTTTTTTTCTCCATATTACAATATAGCACTCAATATACTCTTCGGTTTGCGAAACTATAAGCCAGTTAAAAAACATTAAGCAGGAAATCAATATCTTACATGCTGACATGTTTGATCCTGTTACGCACGTCATTAAACTTATTAGTATAATTTTATTTCAGGGCCTCTTGCAAGTTATTTGTCCAGTCGGAACTTGAGTTTTGTTAACATACATCTGTAAATACTCGCTCTGAACATTCTCTTCTTTATGGAAAAGTAGTAGAAAATACTTAGATAGTCCGCCTTTCATAGTCAAAGTTAATATATACATAACATCGAGAAGAAAAACGGCCACCATTAAAAATGAAAGCATACCTTAAATGTCATCGAGGATGGTAATCACGTTGAAGGAAAAACTTGTAGACCAACTAACTAAGTTAATTTGTATCTGACAGGATTTATATTCCAATTAATAGTACGAAAACGTTTGAAATATATTTAATAAAATGTTATTTAAGAAATCATTTAAAAATATTTCTCTCATCAGATTCCAATTAATGAGAACTTTTAATGACTGATACCTTACGTAATATAGATTCAATTATGCACCCAAAGACTTGCATTATTAAAATATGTAATATTGTGCAATTGCAAAAGTCTAACTTTTATATTGATAATACTCGTGAAACAGTATTCGAAATATATGCGGAAATAATCATTTTAATAAGAATTAATATTGCAAGGAGTTATTACATCAAAATTTAAGGAATGTAGTGATAAGATTTGTTCAATACATAAAAGTGCTCTTAAATGATCTAATGTTTGTTTTATTGGCTACAAACAGCGCCAGCATTTTATCAAGTTATATGTTTCTCACAGTAATAGGTAAACCAAATAACCTTTTAAGAGTTCATCAAATAACAGAATCATTTAACGATGCTAGTTAGAATTAATTGAACTAAAGATTTATTTTTTACTTATATTTCATGTCATAGATACTGTCAATACGAAGTTTATTTTGTAACTAACGTAGATTAAAATTTGGAGTCTATACCAAATAAAATCTGGAGTATTTAAAATTCAACAGTATTAAAAACGCGCTATTTAGTGCGGGGGTACAAAGTTAAATCCAGAAAATGGTAGAGTATTGTCTTTATAAAGAACGTCCCGCAACCATGAACTTAAGAAGCTACTTAAATACTAATAATAGACACAAACATAAAAATCATAATAAAACATCAGAAATTGACTTTAACGTGAGGCTCAAAACAGCCACGTGGGTTATATAAAATCTTGAAGCACTTGGAAAACCTAGAGCCGTATGTTCGATTTTCTCGTTCCAATAATAATGTTTTAATAACAACTCATTACGATCCAGAATAGTTAGCAACCTGTCGACAACCCGTCGAAATAAGCAGTAGTAGGGAGGAAAAAATGGTCGTTAATAAGAAATATCTTGACAGTACCTCCTACATAATATTGAAGATCATCAGAGTAAGAAAATAATATTGTAAAGCGAACTATTAAAACAATAAATTCTTCATTTCGAGTAATTCTAAAATAAAATTCGTCATTTATAAAATACGATAATAATAAGAATACGCCCTTCCGAGTTATTATTATTATATTTTGTTAACCCCAAAAATTAGCTTAAACTCCCGTATTGAGAAATGTAATTTCATCGCTGAAGTCTTAAGTGAGAGGCAGTAATAATTTCTATGATTTCTCTACAAGTAGAGACTTCGTTCATTAGTTGGGTGATATTTAAAAGATATGTGTGGTCTATCATAGGGAACCTATATTGAGAGTTGACAGCGAATTCTAGCGCAACTAGTGGGTAACTTACCCAATTATATACAATATTGTATTTGAGTGCCGTGTTATAGTTTAAATACATATTTATTGTACGAGGTATTAAACCCAAAGAGAACTTAACAATAAAAGAAACTCCATATATTTGTCTATGAATCTGTGCTCAGTGTAGAAATTTATAAAAGAATATATCAATAGTTGATAAATTTCAATGCAATTATTAGAATCTTATACTCAATCAATGCAAGAAAAAATAATTAAAATTCCAATCCATTATTCATTGCTGTTGGTATTCTCTAGCTGAAATATACATTGTCTCCGATACCTTAAATTGAGTTGCAATGTACAGTAGAAACTAGTATGTATGGTATTTAAAACAAATATAATTCAAAGTAAATTTTATTTTAATATAGTCATCGAATTTAATTAAGCCCCAAGACTTATTATTACAAAATATGTTGTCAAGAGAAAGTAGTTTACATTTGAGTCATCGACAATTAGTAGAGCATTTACTTCTAAGTATTTTTAATTTTACTCCAGGAAATTTAAATTTTACTCCAGTTTCATACGTTGTAGGAATTGCTATGTGTACAGAGTTATAGTAAATTCTATTGATGGATATTTTAGTATTGGCTTACTTTTAGAGACATATTGACAGTTTATAATGCGTTTGGGCATAATGTGTAGTTTGAATTGCCTTGAGTACAGAGAGTTCTGTGGAATATCGCAATAGAAGTAAAAAGTGATGTGGTATTGAATTTTGGCACACACTTGGTCGCTGGTATATAAGTATTTATCATATCGGAAGGTATATTTTCCTTTCCGATATGATTATTGGCTAAGTCGAGGTTTACATTGATGATATTCTACAAGCGGAAATTTTACTTTTTCCTATAAACTGTTACTTACTTGAGTTCCAAGGCATTGTCGAAACTGGTATGTATGTAGGCGGCATGATTGCTGAGTTCCACACGGATTTGGTGATACGGCCACCAGCCCGAACTATTATCAGTCCACACTGCACGAGAGACGGAGCACGACTGGCTGGTGGGGGACCAGCACTCCAGGGGAGGGAGGTTCGAGGAGGGGGAGGGAGCAAAGGGGGGTTGTCTGGAAGGCTTTTAGCTCAGGTATCTCATTCCCCCTCTCATTCTCTCTCCTTTTCTCTCTCACACACACATACTCCCTCTCTCTCTCTTCCTCCTGTTTGGAGTGCATGCTTCTAATCTATCCCTCTCTCTGTCTTCTTCGGAGGTTCTTAATGGGTCTGCGAAGCTGCCTCATCCCCGGTGGGGTTATCTCTCTCCGTCGGTCACTCTCTATCGCGGCTCATGCCTTCCCACTATCTCCAGAAACCACTTTCCGATAGCCTTGTTTTAAGACATTGAGGGCTCTTTCCCAGACTCCGGCGCAACAATAAATTTTGGCAGGTTTCCTCTTAATCTATTGACATTCCTTTCGGTTTTTATTCAAGTCTTCTTTGGTTTAAAAATTGTCTCGAAAGCCGGATGCTAACAATTTGCGTTCTCTGGATAAGCTATTTTACCGTCGTGCCCATTTATAACACTTTTCTTTTTATGGATAAAATATTTTTTATTTCATACCACAGTATATATTTACTGCCTGATAAAAACTTATACATGGATCTAAAATATGGACACAAAAGCACTTTAAGCAATTTGAGAAGCTCTTTTGCATATGATATAGTGTATTCATCACGGATAATGCAAATGATCTTCAGGAATTGTTGGATCATGTGAATGAAACAAGTACAAGAGTGGGCCTCGAAATTGATATAAACAAATCGAAGTAGTCGTGAATAGGACTGTTGTCTAACGTATATACAGAATATAGGTGAATTACGAGAATATTGAACATTTTACGTATGTAGGATGTATGTTAAACAAAATTTGGGACCCAGAACAAGAGGTTAGAATAGAACAACCTTCCTTAAAGTTACAAAATTCCCCACACATAAGAATCTAAATTTCAAAGTGAGATTGAGAACTCTGAAATGTCATGTTAAGTTCTTTCATATGTTATAGGGACTTGGACAAGAGCAAACTCTATAAATAAATTGGAAGCATTTGAGTTTCGTGGGTTGACCACATGAGAAATGTAAAAGTTGTTCGTAGAGTTACAATTAGAGGACCGCCAACTATACGAAGTAATAAAAAGTAGAAAATTATCCTACATATTATGAGAGGAGAACTTTATTAATTTCAGCGGTTGCAAGTGACCTGATTCTTTGTGAACTTACTCAAAGAAAGAGCATCACAGAAGTGTGAAAAGTTTACTAAGACTTCTGTATTAGACTAATCGGATTTCCAACTACTCTCACGTCGCCGACTATTCTTTATTTCACCCGCAATAGAGAAAAAGGGATTTATTTCATATGAAAGAACCAACAACAATTTATCTTAATACTAACGTACTCTAAAGTAGTTTATGGGGTCTTTTTGGCAAGTTTTCTGCTGTAATTATGAGCTAGAAAATTTAGTATTCTAAATCTGTAACGATATCGATTTAGTATACGGCATTGCCGATGTTTTAGTTAAAATTTATTATCCTTAAAAAGGGAATGCAGTTACAGCACTTGCATATGGTGCAGAGGAAACGCATGTTTATCACTATTTATTTCACTACGTATGTCCTTATTCCTCTGATCCACCCTATAGTTTTAAAAATATGTTATTGAGTCCATGATGTCAGAGAATATTTGAGTCTTAAAATTAACGGTTTATTCTGAGTCGAGGGTAAAATAAAATCCATGCCTGATGTATTTTACTGCACAATAGAAATATAATTTACCGTTTAGCCGTAGTAGCATAAGGTAGAAATTAATAAATAATAATAACATTAGTCTGGACGAAAGGGTGTAATGAAATTAGTGACCTTTGAGAATTGTGGTTCATTATCATAAATTAATTTGTAAACAGTTTATTTGAATTCTTAAATATGATGAAACCAAATGTATTAAAGCTTGACTCAGTTGTAATTTGATATCTGAAGGGAATCTAAGGATTTAATTATGAAAATTAAAATCGTGTTAGTTTTACATTTAACTAGATTGGAAAAGATAGAGGCAATGCTGGTATAACAATGTATTTTTTAAAGGAAAAATTAAATTATCATAGTTCATTAATACATTTTTGACTCAAGAAAAAAAAGTTGTTTACTTTCATTTTTTTTTTTCTTTATAATATATGTGCATCCTCAAAATTCGTTAACCTATTAACTGCTGTCCATGTTATGTTCCTTTATAATGGCTTGATATACATGCATTCTCTTTTGTTTCCCTTTATTTGTCAATTGAGGAATCTTTTAAATAGATGTTACCATTTTTATCAAGTTATTTGCCGATTATTGCTCTCATTATTTTTAAAAGTGATATAACAGTTTATTTACAGTGTAGCTAAAAAGACAACAAAAATCCCAGGTAGGAATTCAATATAAATAAATACATCTTTTCTATTCCAGACGTAAGTCGTATACAAAAACTGCTAAAGATGAAAGATGTTTTGATATTAGAGTAGTGGTATTCAAATAAAACTTATTCTCCGATGGCTGATACTGGTCGATTATCGAAGGTATCCATTATCCTACATACATAAAAAAAAAAAATATGTTTCATTTCATATTTCAAAACTACATCTGTCAGGAAATCTTATAGAAAAACAATTTTCATATGCATAGAAAAATAGAAGATTTGTCATAAAAAGGAGAACAATAGCGTATTTCCTTATAGGTCCTGGAGAGAAGGTTCATGTTTGAAACGTGTCTAATTGAAGTAAAGGCATATTTTTAAGTAACATAAGCTATTGTAAAATATTTTGCTGGCTTAACTCAGGTAACAACAAGACCCAGGGTAATAATAAAAAAAAAAAAACAGCCCCAGTTCTTGTGGCCGTAGAAAGTACCCCCAGGACCTCCGCGGAGGGCAATCACGTCCCTCCAGAACCCCCCATCTGGGCTAAGTGCTCCAGTACTTCGAGCTCAACCTATTTCCCGGTAAATACTGGAGTGAACTAAAAGGCAGGAGGCCTAAAAACCCATTACCTAGGTAATCTATACCGGAGCCAGGGCCCAGGTAGCTGTCTGAAAATACCTGCCAGGTGAGCGAACCATGTTCTGCCTACCTTGGGCCTCTAACTACTTCAGGCTTGGGGTGAATCTTCCCTTGTCTTGGGGATAATTGTCTCTGAAGGTCTACGAACTGCTCCTTATCCTCGATTACAAGCAGAATTTTTTCTACATGATATACAGGAGTACAACTCCAAGTTTTGTGAACAAACGTTACAAGTGATATATGCCAAGAAAGATTATTCATAATTAATGAAAACTTTTGTTTCCTTCAATTTCGAAATACAGGCTACACAGCTTATAAACAAAAATAAAGTCCGTCACACAGGGGCTACGTAAACTAAGCAGATTCCCCACGTGCGTCACGTATTTGCATGTATATCAAAACGTAAGAGTTCAATGAGAACAATATTTGGTATTTAGGCTTTAAATAAAGTGCTCCATAATATAACAGCTTATTGTTAATATGAAGTGAGTAAAAGTAGGGGTTTACTGAAGGCTGAAAAGTAAAATAATGCAAATATCTCTTTTAATATTAAAGTTAGAGAATTAATGAATATGACAACATTCATAGAACATTACATTTGCAATAAGATAGATTCTATACAAATTTTCGATCAGACTCATAATAACAGAGATATTTCGAGTTTTCCAAATTTTCCCCGTCTATACCCCCCCCCTCCCCCCTGTTACGAGTTCAGCCGTTAAGGAACTTGATTTTTCTTTTTACATAAACGGATCATGAGCTCAACCTCGCTGATTTTTCTTAAAGGATATCTGCTATAATTTGTTCCTTCATTTCGTTTAAAAATAAATCTTTTGTAATTGATAGACCCTATTTAAAAAATTCCGAACACCATACTTCATAGATTATTTTTATGACAACCAAAAAAGCTGAAGTGGGTCTGGCTTCCTTGCACTCCTAGTAAGGAACATAAAGAATTTTTTTTGTTGCACTTCATTTACAATTATTTCATTTGTAAAGGATATAAATTATCTCCGTTCTGATAAATGAAAGAGGTCATGTACAAATATTTTCAATCTCTAAAACGTACGGCGAATTTGTTTATTTTTCGCCAACCTTCTAAACCACCCCTATCCCTTAGTGAATTTCAGTCAAAAGAGGAAGTGCACAACTAGGCATTACAACAATCTTAAATATGAAGTTTCAACATTCTACGGCTAGTCGTTTGAGATGTGGCAGATGAGTACATATATATGGACGTCACGACGGAACTGGCCAAAATGGGTTAGGTGAGTCTTAAAACGGAATTTCCCGTTAAAATCCAAACATTTTTGCTATTATAATACTTCCCTAAGTTCGTACAAGGAGGGCAGTACGAACGACACCTCTGAACCAAAATAGCCTATGACGAATCTAAGGAAGTCATTCAATGCATCGCAGGGAAGATGAGATATCTGCAAATGGTTTCGCTAACCAGCTAAAAAAATCATTTAAAAGCAATAATTAAAAATAGTTACATCAACTTTAAAGGTGATGTAAATTGATGAACAAAATCACGGACGCTGATGATGGAAAAGACTAAAAGCTCCTAACATCATCGTCAGTCTTTAATGCCCAACGTCAACATTAGTTTTCTATTATCATCATTCCATTCATACAACAGTCCTAAGTAAAGTATTTATGTTGCTTCCATTATTTTTACGGTCTTCTTACTAACACTATTTATAATTCTTATCACTATCAAGCCACAAAAAAAAAAATATAAAATAAACACGGCCTTTATAACCATCCCAACATAACGTCATCCAAAATCAACATACATACAGTTTGTTGTTATTTATACCATTGGGGAATTAAGGCCACCGCACCACAATCATGGTATTAACTACAACACACTGCAGACTTGTTTGAAATGATATACGCCAATGGTCTGAGATTAGTGGGGTTGTTTTTATAAATGACAGTGAGGGAATAGTGAGATAAGGGCTTAAAATAAATCTCTATTCTTATTTCCTTTCATCTATGTTTTAAAGTTTTCTTTTATTGTGTTTCTACTTGAAATAATCCGTATTGTTTTGCTTGATCTGAAGGTATATTCTTTAAAGAATTTTGATTATTAATACAATCACAATTGGAAACTCATTTATGAATAGAATAGTTACTTGTTTATTTGGGTTTTAAATACATTAAAAAAGAAATAGAATTATAAAATACTAATAACAATAATAAAATTCCTCTAACCCATAATATTTAAAGTACACAATTAATAAGGGGGCCCCTAACTCCTGAGATTAATGCCATCTTTATTTTCCACAATCCAGCAATTCTTGTCTACACACTTAATAAATGTTTGTTAATATTGCTTAAGCTTAGAAAATAAAACTGATTAACGAGATACATTTCAATTGATTTCGACTAATTGGAAGTTTATATTTAAATTAAATAATCCCCATATCGGTGGAACAAAAGGGAGATATCTTATCACTGAGCATATCATTCAGATAAGACATAATGAAATGAAGAAGCAATTCATTGAGTGGGGCAGGCTGACAGGTCGCCCTTCATAAATCTTAGGGACAATGGCTGAAAGAGTATAGTTGCCGGGCAGGTATGGAGTCTGGGGCATCGATGATGAGATAAAGGTAGTCTTGGCTCGATTATGGATAGGACCTCGCCGAACAGGCACTCCTTCGGCCGGCCCAACTCCTGTCTCCCGACTACTTAGTTACTCGCCAAAGACTAATAGCTCTTTGTACTATCTTTTGCTCATCTCGAGCCATAAATTAAACAGGTATATAGACTTGTCGAGGGCTGTTTATAAAAATATTCCCGGTACGGAGTGTATATATCTCTCGCTTTCATAGTTTGACTGATTTGTACGCCTGTCGGCTGTAGATAATGAAACGTTTACTCTGGTTACCACCTTTCTGCAAAGGGAACTTGCCAATGAAGCTAGAATACTCCAGCAACTCTTCCCAAATGGTAGCAACGGTTCTGCAGAGTCCACACTAGAACAAATTCATCCGACCTCCAAAGCCTGGGTCGTTCCTTTTGGCGTAATAAATAATGCCCTGCTTATTCAAAATTCTGTCACACTGGGACTGCGTACATTGGCAGATTTCCCATGTGCTGATATGACATATATGTGATCCCATCTAACCATATATTCTCTATTGATAAAAAAAAAACAACAACCGATGAGTGGAACTTGGGGTTTGCTAAAGGAAAAAAAAAACAGAAATTACGTATAACTCTCTTAATATTTGAGCTACGAAAAAAATTATTGGGCAATAATTGTACAGCATTAATAATTTAACAATATTGGTTCTATAACAGTTTTCAATCTGAGTCATAATAAGAGAGATATTTTGAATTTTCGAATTCCCCCTCCATCGAAACCCCAGCCCTTATTCCCAGTCTTATTTTAGCCATTGAGGATTACGATCTTTAGTGTTGACAGAAACGGTCAAACATCACATCAACATTTTCCAGTAATGAAATAAAATCTTAATTCACCTTAAATCTCAATTAATCTTAATTGTGTGGTGGCATCATCACACAGCGTATTCCTACAAAATCTCATCTAGTAAAGATCTGTTGAAAACAACATTTGGTATTTAAGCTTGGAATAAGAGGTTTCTTGATATATTCGCACATTATAAAAGTGCGATGACTAACCGCGTGGGTTTACTAAAGTTAAAAAAAAAAAACGAAAATATATTAATTTTTATTCAAGATAAAGAAAAAAAAAAACCCGAATATAACGACATTTATAGGACTACAAATTTCCAATAAGATTGGTTCTGTACAATATTTCGTTCGGACGTATAATAACAGAGATATTTTGAATTTTCGAAATCCCCCTCTCCCCCACTAGTTCAATTTCAGGAATTAATGAACTTTCTTTCTTGTTATACATAAAACATATCGTCTTTAGTACGGATCAAACATAAATTGCAACCGTCAGAGCGGCAACAGACAAATATGTGTGTGTGTGTGTGCGTTTGTAATTTTGAATGGACTCCTTATTTATCATCTTCTACGTATGATTCATAGATATTTGAGGCACGTCTTCGAAGAACATGAGTAAAACCTAAATAGCGGATTTCTCTTAAGGGAAATCTGGCAAAAAGCAATGTAACACATATTAGTTGTTACTCACTAAATCTAGATAGTGTAGAAGTACGCCTCAATATCTTATCATCCCAAACTCCCGGGATCGATTCTGCCCAACAGGTCAATGTCCTCTTCGAAAATTCTTTCTATTAATGGTTTCACGCAGTTTGATTTAGCACAAGGGAAATTAGCTGTTGAGGTTGTAATAATAAGCGGATTTACGAAAAATGTCTACAAATATCCATAGATCCTACCTTGGAGGTGACGAACGTTCAAACTTGGTCACAATTTTTGTTTGATCGTTACGAAATTCGATCTAGGGTAGGATTGATGGACGTTTCATGAAAATCACTGGAAATGCTTCCTCGGTAGCTGATTTTCCTTTGATCTTATACAAGACAAATATGCTAATCTGGAGGGGTGGTTAGGGGTGGAAGGGTACTCTATGTTCATAATGCCCTTATAATTTATGTGATGCTTTGTCCAATTGAGAGGCAAGCTCATTTCATACCAGAAATATTTTTGCGAACACTTCTTGACAGGTCTGTAAATCTGTATCGCTTATGGCCTCAGAGCAATTGACAGTACAAAAGCCATTAGCTTACGGCTAATAACTAAGTACTCAGGAGACGGAACTGTAGTCGCCTGAAGAAAAGTCCAATGGGCAATGACCTATCTAGGTAGTAGTGCCTTTGACTCATCATGGATGCCTCAAAGCCATGGAAGAAGTCTCGATAAGTCATTCACGCAGGGACTGCGTAAACTAAGCAGATTTCTCACGTGAGGCTACTACACACTAGTAATATAATCTCGCCATATATTCAATTTTTCTAAATAAATAAAACTCGTATGAGCAGAAATGGGGGTTTCCTGAAGGCTGAAAACCAGAAATAACCAATAGCTGTCTTAATAGTTGAGTTGAGTTACGAAAAAATGTATAGAACAGTTGTTAACAATCAATAGTTTAACGAGTTTGACTCTGTAGTGTTTTCCAAGCCGACTTATAATAACGGAGATATTTTGAATTTAGGAATTCCTAGTCCCTCTAAGCCCCCTACATTCCTGCTCCGATTCTAGCTACCTACTAATATGATCATTAGACGGCGTGGCCGAGGATGCCCGATCCATGCTGGGGATTCGGGATTGGAAGATGGCGGCGGAGGACAGAGATGACTGGTGTAAGCTGGAAGAGGCCCTGTCCCCTCGCGTGATGTAGCGCCAGTGATGATGATGATGATGATGACTAATATGATCATTAGATAGATAGATAGATAGATAGATAGATAGATATTTTTATTGGCTTCTGTTTACAACATGTTGCCAAGAGTCTGGCCAATTAGTGTTAGTATGGTTATTAGTATATTATACTTCTTAAAGTATGTGTACATAAAATAATAATAATTCCTAGAATTACAACTGAACACCATATGCATTGGCACGTAATACAATATTAATATTAATCTAAATGATTATAATACTGAATTCAATAGGTTATAATTTAATGTAAATGTAAATTAATTCATTCTTTTTTAATGTCTAAATAAAGATCAGTTTTCTAACATATCAGATTAACATGACTATTATCTAAGATAAGTATAACTCTTCTAATAATAAGTATAACTGCATAAGAATAAATAAATAATAAAAAATAAATAAATAATTTGTCGATTATTATTGAATAAGCACCCCCATAAAAAATAATACAATTCTTTCTTTTATATTGTTACCTTTCACAAACTTTTGATAAGAAACAAAAAATATCATTAACTTTACTTTCATTGTTGTAATCCAGAATGTTTACCAATGATAGGTATTCTCTTTGAGGCACTATATATTTGTCAAGGAATTTTATCCTGTGTGATGTAAAAGCGGGGCAATACAGCAGTAAATGATTCAAATGTAGGTAAATATATTTTTGGCACCATTTACATACCTCTCCAGTTTTTATAATTTGAGTCATGTTTCTGTAGGATAATTTTAAATACTCGCTAGAGGAAATCCTTATTTGACTGATAAGTTTGATTTTATTTATGTTTGTGTGGAACGTTAAATAATTTTCAGGGAGAGAATGGTTAAAACTACAAATACTTCTATATATTCGGCTGTAACTTGAGTTAAGAACTCTATCTACGTCAACGGAATGGAGATTATTTACAATTGTTTCAATGATTGTGATCTTGTTGGCTAGCAAAGTTTGTTGGTCTAAAGATTCGAAAAAATATTCTTCAACATAATTATTTCCTGCTATAAATTTTACTTGTGACACCCAATTATATTTTATGTCGCTTTTCCTATTGTGCAAACTAAGCAGCTTAAGAAAACATTTTTTTGGAAGTCGGTGGTCAGGCATTGAGAGCAGTTTAACACAGAAATTAATAATTTTCTTAAATATAACTACACTTAAGTGCGCTCGCCCAGTTTCCAAACGGACTATGTAATTCGGGGTACTTCTTGGCCAAGAATACAAATACTTCCAGAACCTCAGCTGTACCGATTCCACAAGATCTAGGTAATTTGGAGCCCAAATCTCTGCTCCATAAAGAAGAGTAGATGACACCATTCTATTCTAGATGACACCATGCTATTCTTGCTTCCCAGGAATCACTCTTTCCTCTTCCCAGTATTTCCCTAACCTTTGCACTTGCCGCATTTGATCTCTGGCTGAAATGTTCTGCAGCTTTGGAAAATCTTCCTGATGAGGAAAAAGGCACTCCAAGGTATGTGTGGGTTTTAATGTACTCCAATTCTTTATCCTGCCAGTAAAGAGGTTTCAAATTTTTAGTTCGGGGGGATTTGTGGAATACAATTGTTTTGGATTTGTCTGGATTCAACATGAGTGAGTTTTGGTTACAATAAGTTTCTAATATTTTAAGTTTTTTATGAGCTTCGTGCCATGAAGTACTTAGAAGTATAATGTCGTCAGCAAATAAGAGCATTATGATTTCATTTGCGCTGTCTATTGGGATCCCTGTCGCACCACTATTATTGAAAAAAGAAATTATGTCGCTTAGAAAACAAATGAAAAGGATTGGACTGAGACTTTCCCCTTGCAATAATCCATAACTTATTGGTATTTCATCTGAGAGCTCGGAACCAATTTTAATAAACATGGAAGCCTTGTCATAAAGTGCTTTTAGAATTCGTATTATTTTCCCGCTGAGCCCAAGAGTAAACAATTTTTGCCAGAGTAGCTCCTGGTTTATAGAGTCGAATGCTTTCTTGAAATCGACAAATGTTGCATATATGTAGGTTCCCTTCCCTTGAAAATGCATACCAACTAATGCAGTCAGTGAGAAGACATGCTGAATGCAACCTCTTCCTTCCCTAAAACCTGCCTGTTCTTCAGGGATCAACTGCTCACTCTCGGCCCAATCAAGAATTCTGCGAGCTAGTATAGCTGTAAACAACTTTGCTATATTATTTATTAAAGAGATTCCTCGGTAGTTGTCGACATCTTTCTTATCTCCCTTTTTGTGCATTAATCGCAGTTTGGATTTTGACCAAGCCTCTGGTGGATTTTCCGAGTCAACTATGGTATTGAACAGATTCAATATATAATGTTCCCATTCTGGGGTTAGATTCTTGAAAACCTCATATATAATGTTATCAAACCCAGGGGATTTCTTGTTTTTTGACCGTTTAATGCAGTACTGTAATTCCTCTAATGAAAATGGCTGGTCAAGTATAGGGTGAGTGACAGAAAAAAACAATTTGTCAGATTTAATTTTTTGCCCATAAAGAGATTTATAATGAGCAGCCCAAAGGTCTATATGAATTTCATTAGTATGTAAAGTTGCAGGCTTAAGTGATTTTACAGTTTCCCAAAACTCGGCACTGTTTCTCACATTTCTTAGTTTTTCAATGACAACGGCCCTATATTGACATTTCTTTAACTGTATGATTGCCCTGTAAACCTTTTTTGCATTTAGGTAATCGTCCATTGCACTGTCCGAATACTTGTTTTTAGTCATTATTCTATATTTCTGCTGTACATTGCGTTTCAACAGGCGACACTCTAGATCAAACCATTTATTTTTAGGGTTGAAAGAATACTTATTATAGTTACTTTTGTGGACCATTAAGCCTGAGTGTGTTAGAGCTTCAGTAATTGATATAATAAAGTTTCTATATAACTCGTTACTATTGTTAGAACTGTAGTAAATTCCTGATGAACTTTGTAAATATTTTTGGAAGTTTTCAATTTTTGATGGGTCCCATCTTATACTATTGAATGATGTAAGTTTCCTTTGTTCCTTAGTTTTGTTGCTTACTGGCGTGAATGATAAGGAAACCGTACATGCTAAATGGTCGGAAAATTCTGAAAAGATGCCCACTTGCATATTCTGGAACAATGAAATACAATTTTCGTCAATCCAAACCAAGTCTACAGTACTCTTACCCCTACCAGAAATGTAAGTATATCTTCCAGGCCTATCCGAGATGGATCGACCATTGCAAAGGTATACTCCCAAAGATTCCAATATTTCAACCACGAGTTTACCCCGCTTATTAACCTTTGTATGGTTAACAGTTCTTGAGCCGTATAGGTTGCTCCCTGTAAATAAATCATCGTCCAAACTATTCAAATCTCCTACGTGCCCATTAAAATCACCACAGAGAATTATATAATGGTTAGGACGGTTTTGATATTGAGATATCAAATCATAAATTTTATTCAAGATGCTTTCGAAGTCACATTCTGGCGGTAAATATACATTTCCTATTATTATAAATTTGTTGAAAATATTCAATTTAACTATAATCATGTAACGGTCGCACGCTATTATAGTGATATCTCTTGTATCTTTAATTAGGGCTTTATTTATGAACGTTATAATACCTCCACTAGACCTTCCATATAGATTGGTTCTTACAGCATTACTGACAACAGGATGATAGTTAGCCAACCAAAGTGGAGTGTTGAAATTTAAGTTATCTAACCAAGTTTCGACTAGACATATCGCTAAATTATTTGACAAATCGTCTATCTTAACAGTAAAAATATTAGAATAACCATTAATGTTACAGAATATTAAGTTTGATGTGTGTTTTATAGGCTCTGTAAACTCTAATGTGTTAGTAGTATTAGTTACGAGGTTCTTTGGTGACTTTCTAGAGTTATTCGATCGATTCTGGGTCATATGAGGCCCATCCGATTTTTGGAGTTGTTTGTGTCAGAGAGTACTTCCAGATGGCGGTCCCTCCTGCGACTTGGATCTTGGCCGGAACTCAAAATGCTTTAATTTCTCTTCGGTTTTCCTTTTTTTCTGCATTTGTTTCAACTTGTCCAAGTCTTCTTCGACATTAGCAGCCGAAACATTCAGCATATTTTCCACTTCTTGTAAACGGTAAAACCTACCTCTGACTTTGAAAAATCCTTTCCTATAGCTAGCGTTTTCATCATATGTAATATGATCATTAGTATTGAATGAAATAGTTAAATATCGAGTACGGCATAAATCAAATAAACATTAAAACACGTCTTAAATCTTAATTTATAATACTGAACGTGTTTCCTCCCTCTAACCACCCTCCCTGAACGTGTTTCCTCCCTCTAACCACACTACCTGATCTAGTTTCCTCCCTCTAACAACCCTCCCTGAACGTGTTTCCTCCCTCTAACCACACTCCCTGAACGTGTTTCCTCCCTCTAACCACCCTCCCTGAACGTGTTTCCTCCCTCTAACCACACTCCCTGAACGTGTTTCCTCCCTCTAACAACCCTCCCTGAACGTGTTTCCTCCCTCTAACCACCCTCCCTGAACGTGTTTCTCCCTCTAACCCCCCCCCCTCCCCATTTGAACGTGATCCCATTTCAGCCATTAACGACTATGATCTTTGGTTTTCAATTAAACGGCTACATATCGATTATAGTACAAATCAATTAAACATTTTTAAGTGATGAACGTAAAACGGCATCGCACAGCTTATTTGCTTTTATCTCACTATGTAAGTTCAATGAAAAGTATGTTTAGTAAACAAGCTTCGACTAAAGTGTTTGATGATATAACAGTTTACTTTTAATATGACATAATAACTAAAAAATGAAATATCTCGTTTATTATTCAAGATAGGGATTAAAAAAAAAAATTTCTAATAAGATTGGTTCTATACAACTTTTCGGTCCAAAGCATGATAACGGAGATACGTGGGTGAATCAAATATAAACGAGACTTTTTTTTTTTTTAATTTATTTTAATTTTAAACGCAAAAAATAATATAGCTTATTTTTCTACATAATCCCCTGACTTGGAAACACATTTTTCCCAGAGGATATGTAGCTTTCCAATTCCTTCCATGTAGAAAGATGCAGGCCGTGTCTGCAGCCAATTGCGCAATAGGCTTCAACGTCACCATCACTGTCGAATCTTTGGCCTCCTAAAACTTCCTTGAGAGGGCCAAACACATGAAAGTCACAGGGTGACAGGTCTGGACTGTAAGGAGGGTGTTCCAGTGTCTCCCACCCCAGTTGCTCCAATTTTTCCCTAGTCATGGCTGCTGTATGGGGGCGAGCATTGTCATGGAGAAGAACCACTTCTCTGATCGGTACGTCTCGTCTTTTGCGGCGATATGCAAGTCGGACGTCACTGAAAATGTCGCAGTAGTAGGCTGCATTAATTATCCTGCGCTCATGCAAAAAATTGAGGTACAGCAAACCACGCTGGTCAAAAAAAACGGTAGCCAAAACCTTGCTTGCTGACAATCGTGACTTGGCTTTCACTGGTCCAGGTTCTCCTTGTTTTCTCCACTCCATACTCGCTTGTTTAGACTCTGGGGTGTAGTGGTGCACCCATGTTCTGGCTCGCGAAAGTGTCTTTTCCCCGAACTGTGCAGTCAATCTCTTCAAGATTTCGGCTGGTTTTACGCCTTCTGCGGCGAGATACTTAATTACGACACGTTGCGCAGTCGACGGGGGTACCTCTTCCTCCGACATCGTCACGATGGACAACGAGACGATCGAGGTGGCGAGATCACGTGCTTCCCCTACTCCTGACTAACCTACCCAACAACAAAAAAGGCGGGAACGTTCTCCCACCACTACTGTGCCCGAAAGACGAAAAGTCTCGTTTATATTTGATTCACCCTAGTATTTCGAATTTTAGAAATGTCGCTCTTTAAACCCTCCCCCGGTTCGATTTTAGCCAGTGCTGAATTTGATCTTTAGTTATATAAGAAACGCTTATATATATATATATATATATATATCGAATTTGGTATCGTTAAAACAAACATTACGACCCCTAGAGCGGCAAGAGACGACTATATGTATTGTATGTATGTATATATATAAAATTTTGAAAGGAACTCATTTGCGTCATCTCTTATAGGTAGGGTCGATGGACATTTGAGGAAATTTCCTAAAATCGCTGCATGAGTATAACCTCAATGTCTGATTTCCCTCAATGTTAGAAAAAAATGTAGGATACCTTAGGGCGTTCACATTCTTGGATATTAAGGTAACAGTAAAGTTGTCTGAGTTTAAAGTGTTCTTGTCAGCACTATAATGCTCTGAAAGAGCAGACAGTGAAAGGTAAGCCAGGTACAGTCTCCAAAACACTTCACCTAATCTGACAGGAAACGACACATGAATAACAATGTAGGTATATCTTTGACAAACTGCACAAAAAAAAAGGTTGTACTCCTTCGTCATTAACAGTAAATGTTTACAGAAAATAACGATCTTCTAGTTAATTATTAGTAATTAGTTAATAAACATCTAAAATTAGTCCTGGGAATTGTGCAAAGTAGAATAACTAATCCCATTAAAATCGACCTCACTGGTTTTCCAGGAAATATTTGCTTCATATAACAACTGGAATTTTTCAATCAAGGGTATCAATTTAGGGGATTAAAATTAAAAATTAAAAGATACCGATATGAAAAACTTACACATATTAAGTGAATAGCAGATTATTCACCTTTAAAATCGGAATTGAGAGCAAAACCGAGTGGTGAGAAACAATTTTATAATGGTAAAAGAGATTTAAAAAAAAAAACTATTAGTTACAAATTGAGAATAAAATCTAGGGTTTGACAATTTTAAACATTTATTATGTTAAAATACATGAAACTCGTGGGAAAATAAATAGAACAATACTACTCTCGTTGTGCAACCTCATTTTCAACATTAAATTTATGTATTGAGAACAGGGGGCTTAGGTTAGCCGTGTAAGTTAAAGCGTTGGCCTTAATCTAAAATGGTAAACATAGAGTGGTGAGTTCGATTGCCCACTGGGCAAGAGGACTTTATTTAAGGGCGAATTCATTAAATAAAATCTTTAGTCCCACACTGGCTAAAAAGGGAGGTAACCTGTACAAAACCCGTAATAATTGCCCATAGTCGCAAACAATGGACGTTAATAAATAATAATTATAATAATAATAATACTTTAAAATGTTGCTATTTCATTTTTGTGCGTCATGACGGAATTTTCGAAATTTTCCTTCAAATGTCCATCGATCATACCTAGTAGATGACGAAAATGAGGTCCGTTCAAAAGTGTATATATATATATATATATATATATATATATATATATATATATATATTTGTCTGTTGCCACTCTAGCATTTGCAATTTTTGTTTGACCATTACCAAACTTGATATTTAGTCGTTTTATGTAAAAAGAAAGATCAAGCTCGTTAACGGCTGCAATCGCAGGAGGGGAGGAGGGGTTTAGAGGGGAGCATTTTTGAAAATTCGAAATATCTCCGTTACTATTCGTCGGATCGAAAATTGTACAAAATCAATCTTATTGCAAATTAAATTTACTATAAATATTCTTATATACATTTATTCTCTATCTTGAAGATTAACCGAGATATTTGCATTTTTATTAAATCTGGGCAACTAACGGACGCGTGACTTTCCCGCCAAAAACTAGTTCGGCCGTTTCCTTAACTGCTCGAATCTCATGAAATTTCTCTATTGTAAAACATCACGTGGGAAATCTGCTTAGTTTACGCAGCCCCTGCGTGAAGGACCTTTTTTTATTCGGCCCACTGGAAGGGAAAATTAATTTAATAGAAAAACAAGAAAGTCATGTTAGCCCATATTAGGTTTTTTTTTCTGTAACTATTATTGCTATTTACTTCAATGATGGATGGCGTTTCACAAGTCTATTTGATTTCATGTGAGATTATATAAACTATTAACATAATATTATGTATAATAAGATATTTGTTATTTTCAATTTATTTTAAAAAATCAACTACCGTAACATGTTATTAAACATACCCAATTTGCGCATGTCAGCATGAAGTTGCATCTTTTAATAGCTTGTTTACATGCATTAAGGATACATTTTATAACACATACTCATTAGAACGTCTTTAACTTAACTAAGACATCACCTTGAAAAATTTCTCTGCAATTATGCTCTTAGTCTCGTTAAGAATAGTTTTTGTTTTGCAAGATTACATTTGCAAACCACGAATATATTATTTTATGAAAACATTTTATTTTGAATGTCTGTCCCAGAATGGATGGATGGACAGGTATCACGAAGCTTTCTGTCATCTAAGAGATGCCCAGAGGATAATGAATACGTGAATTACTATAACATTATTAATGTCAAAAGTATTACTTGACCTACGTTATTTTAATAAATCTCTGAAAACTTTACTGCAGAAATTTCATTAACATCAAGCAAAAACTTTCTTGAGCAGTATATACAATAACTCAAGAATATTTATTCTTTGGTTATCTGGTATCTGGTTTTGGAAAGTAGTAACAAAATTTCCTTAAGGCAGAAGGACGAAACATTTTTCATCCTTTCTCAAAGGACTGAAATATTAACAAATATATTTAAGAGCAAAAACAGCATATTACAAACATTTAAATAAAAATAAAAAGTCCGTCACGCAGGGGCTGCGTAAACTAAGCAGATTTCCCACGTGAAGTTATACAATAGAGAAATCTCCATACGAGAGCCGAACAGTTACGGCAAAGGGGCGAACTAGCTTTTGGCGGGAAACTCAGTCATCCGTTATCGGCCCAAATTAACAAAAATGCTAATATCTCGATTAGTATTCAAGATAGAGAATAAATGTAGAGAACAAACTCTATACTACAACTAATGTACAATAAGATTGGTTCACCACAATTTTTTGATCCTACCTATGGTAACGGAGATATTTTGATTTTCAAAAATCCCCCCTTTAAACCCCCTCCCTCCCACTAGTCCGACTTCAGCCATCAACAAACCTAATCTTTCTTTTTTAATAAAACGTTTAAATATCGAGTTTGATAACGATCAAACGAAAATTGCGACCGCTAGAGCGTTAACAGACAAATATATATATATATATATATATAGATATATATATAATTTTGAACGGACCTCATTTTCGTCATCTTCCTGGGTTGGATCGATGGGCATTTGAAGAAATTTTTCGAAAAACGCGTCATTAGTACGACCTCAATAGCTAATTTCCCTTAGGGGAAATATGCTAAAAATGCGACCGCTAAAGCGTTAACAGACAAATATATATATATATTTGAACGGGACTCATTTTCGTCATCTCCTGGGTAGGATCGATGGACATTTGAAGAAAAGTTTTGAAAATCAAGTCGTGAGTACGTCTTCAATAGCCGATTTCCTTTAAGGGAAATCTGCTAATAACTGGAACAATAAAATTGAAAAAAAAAGTACTTACAACAAACCATTTTAAAATAGATTACCTACACTATTTAATAAGGAGTACATTTTGTTAAATTGACGGCTGAAATAAATGTTTTAAATTTTATTTTTATACTTATGTTTATTTAAATTAATTACATTTAAATTGATTAATTTTTTGTTCTCAATATGTTAAAATTTCACTGTCTTGAGAAAGGAAGAAATTAAATTTGTAAATATTGCCTAAACTGTTTATAGAAAAGTTTATATTTATAACATGAAGCTTATAAATTGATTGATTACAAAATCACATCCATGTATATATTTGTATAAATAAAACCATGTATTGGCTAATCTGGATGTACACAGTGGGTCTGTTTTCCTCCTCAATACATTTATGTTGACAGAGTGCACTTTCAGAGATACAGCTCCATCTTCAGAGCCTTAATGATGAGCGTTAGAGAGCACTAGCTTGGAACCCGGGCGACTCCAAGAAGAAGAAATGAAGCTAGAGCAATTTTGACGGACCTCATTTTCGTCATCTATTAGTTTTGGATTCATGGGCATTGGCGAACATGTTTAGAAAATCGCGCCATGAGTACTACTCCAATAGCTGATTTTCCTCAAGGAAAGTCTGCTAAAATTCATAAAATAAAAATTCCATAACCAGATGATATGGGCGTTAGTGAGAGTTTGAACTGGCATGTGGGATACATATCGTGTGACAGGTGCCCCTGATTGGTGTTGAGAAGAAGAGACACACTGTCCCATGGTCGAGTTGACCGATGGACTCGGTTAGATAACATAGCCTGTCATAAATACAGCTCCTTGTCCTCTGTGGCTCGCCCCACTTAAGAGCTAGCCCTTCTATCCTCTATGCATGAATTTCAAGTGTGCTCTCAATGAATATTGAACGAGGCGTTCATGATGGCCTGCTTTACTTATCCACCCATTGGAAAGAAATAATTCATTTCTCAAGAATATGTGTCGTCTTTTCTCCGTTTCTTACTCCTATTTCCTTGAATAGGAGATTTAGATCTTATAAGCAGATTTCCCCTAAGGAAAAACAGCAGTTTTGAGTAGGGAATATGTCTCGGTATCCGAAACTTATCCTATATATTTTGAGCGGGCTCTAGTGGCCACTATTTACTAGTACTCATGACGTGATTTTTGCAAACTTTCCTCAAAAGTATAAACTATAAATATATATATATATATTTGACTGCTTAAACTCTAGCGACCCCAATTTTCGTTTGATCGTTACCAAATTTGACATTTAGCGATTTATGTAAAACAATTGATCAAATTCATTAATGGCTGAAATCTGACCAGTGGGAGAGTGGTTAAGAGAGGGAAAATCCTTAATATCTCCGTTATTATGCGTCGGATCGAAAAATTGTAAAGAACCAATCTTATTGCAAATTTGACGTTCAATAATGATGTGTACTTTGTTTTCACTATCTTGATTAGAAACTTAGATATTTGCATTTTTTAGTTTTCGGCCTTTAGTAAACCCCCACTCACATACATTTCATATTAAAAATAAGCTGTTATATTATAATGCTCTTTATTTGAAGCCTAAGTACGAAATATTGTTCCCATTGAACTTTTATGCGTGACGGATTTTTATAAATGAATATAAGGGGCATTAGTGAAATATGTAATAGTTTTCAATGAAAATAACTGGACACGTCCAGGAAGTCAGTTAACTGTAACTCTGGAGTAGTGGCGGCTCGTCTATAGGCACTGTGGAACTGCAGCACCCCCAATTTCCTACTTGATGTTATCTATAACATTTAATATAATCAGCCTTTTTCTTTATACCTGTATTATATATAATCCTTAAGCTTAATGCAGTAACCATCCCCTAGTTTACGGAAAAAGATACAATAATCTTTGTATGCAACTGTACGCTTCACAGTTCCAGCTGCGAGGTGTTCGGCTGTTGTGCGCATGCGCTCAGAGGAAGCTCCACAAGGGATAGAGAGCACTGTCTTTCCTGCAGTGCCGACCGAATAGATTAAGCTTGAACTGTAACAATTTAGGTTAAAGTAAGTAAAAAATGTTTGATTTTGTTCTTTTAGGATTTTATCAAGTTTCTGAATCAATTTTCTTTTTATACATATTTGTATCCTTTTACACAATTTTAAAACAAATGCTAAAAATTTTCTTTCTCTTATTTAAAAATTTAAAAAACTTTAAAAATTTTTCTCTTTGGAGCAGCACCCCCGCTAATTTTAGCTAGGAGCCACCACTGCTCTGGAGTATCCAAGTATGAGGACTTTTGTTTACACTGACATTTGGACTGCTTTGTAAATACAATTATTTTGAAAACAATATATTACATCTAGTGCATAGATATTCAAAGGGTACTATGTATTTATAATTAAAAGTAATTATTTGGTGAGACCGTCAGCAATTAAAAATCTTGTGTCAACGTAGAATCAACAATTTTTTTTTAGTTTATATTCCAAAGCAATCTCTGAATAGAGTCATTACAATGGTCTTCCTTCTTCCAGATAATAAAACATTTCTCTAAGCCCCCCGCGCATGCGAATTCCCGATCTGCCATCGGGAGCCATTGCCGTATGCATAAGTAGTCACAGGCCGGGGCCATCAGGTGGATCGTGAATTCGAGTCACAGCCAGTCCTCCGATGGTGAAGAAGCCCTCATCTGAATACCGAAACGCAGGGCGACGACAAATTGATATTCAAAATCACTCTCAGGGAAAGGAGCCAAGAATGGTCGATAGGAAGGCAGCCTCTCTCCCCTGCCTTAGAACGAATCCAAGCAAATAATAAACCTATACATTTTTGAAATGTCTCTCACTCAGGTGTTGTGTCAATTAAGCAGATTTCCCACCTGGTGCAATGTAATCTCAAATCTTCCTTGCATTATAAGAAGACTATGAACAAGTCCGTCACGCAGGGGCTGCGTTAACTAAGCAGATTTCCCACTTGTGCCACGTATTTGAATTTATCTCATAACGTAAAAGTTCAATGAGAACAATGTTTGGTATTTAGGCTTCAAATAAAGTGCTTCATAAAATGTCAGATTATTGTTAATATGAAATGAGCAGGAGTTGAGGTTTACTAAACGCCGAAAAGAAAAAAAAATGCAAATATTTCGATTAATACTCAGGATTGTGAATAACTTACATAACAATATTAATAGAATATTACCTGTAATATAAAATTGGTTCTACACAAGCTTTCAATCCGACGCATAATAACGGAGATATTAAGAACTTTCGAAATGTTCATATTAAACAATGCTACAAAATATTTGTCATAAAAATCTGTCAAAAAATAATTTGAGATAAGGGATATTGACTCTTTATAAACATTTTTATCCTTTAATAAATTCGCATGCCTATAAATTAAAAGAAATGTATGTTATACCCTTAAGAGTGGTATTAACACTCTAAAAGGAATTAATAATTGTATATAATTATTTTAATTGATAGATTTTATAATATGCATTCATAGATTACGACCTAATTTTACAACGAAATTATTATACAAGTATAAATATTATTCAATAATGTGTAATGGAATTAATTGACGTAATATTAGAAAATTGTTTAAAGAAAACAAACCTATTTGACGTATCTTATTGTTATGTTAACAATTAATGTAAATAAACACATTTCATTTCATTTCAACTGTGACTTTGACTGTAGCAAAAATTCTGAAACACACTACTTCATCTGTAGAAATTGGCATAAGCGACTCAGTCTGTTATAGTCTGTAGGTACACTGTTAAGGAAAGTATGAGGGAATCTTCAAAGAGTGTTACTCAATCAAAACACAGATGCCATCAAAATTAAAACTGTCCGTTATTCGACAGGCCTCTTCAGTTATAATCTATATGTCCAGTGAATTAAAGAAAAAAAAAGGAGTTTGTCGAACACGATAGAAAGAGATGTCTCTTTCTACACTAAGTTTTAGCAGATATCCCTTAAGGGAAATTAGCTATTGAGGTTGTAATCATGACGGAGTTTTCGAAATTTTTCTTCAAATGTCCACCGATCCTGCCTACTAGATGACGAAAATGAGGTACGTTCAAAACTGTACGAGTATATCTATCTATCTTTCTATCTATCTATCTATCTATATATATATATATATATATATATATATATATATATAGATCTACGAGTATCTATCTATATATTTGTCTGTTACCGCTCTAGCGGTCGTAATTTTTGTTTTATGGTTACTAAACTCGATATTTAGTCGTTTTATGTAAAAAGAAAGACCAAGTTCGTTAATGACTAAAATCGGACCAGTGGGAGGGGGGGTTTAGAGGGGAGGATTTTCGAAAATTCGAAATATCTCCGTTACTATACGTCGGATCGAAAAATTGTACAGAATCAATCATATTGCAAATTAAATTTACTATAAATATTGTTATATACATTTATTCTCTTGAATATTAACCGAGATATTTGCATTTTTATTAAATCTGGGCAGCTAACGGACGAGTGACTTTCCCGCCAAAAGCTAGTTTGGCCGTTTCCTTAACTGCTCGGCTCTCGTTAAATTTCTCTATTGTAAAACCTCACTTGGGAAATCTGCTTAGTTTACGCAGCCCCTGCGTGACGGACTTTTTCTGTGCTGACTGAATGCAGGAGAAAATATTTGTCTCAAGAGCTCATGAAAGCCACTCTGAACCGATTTATTCAAGAAGACTGTATTATCTTTTATTACCTACACATTGCGCAAACAAAACCAGCTGGTGGTCATATTTTAGTCATTTAAGTATAAAAGGGAGTTCATAGGTTTATTTGACGAACTCATCATCAATCAACAGCATTATAAAAAAAAATTATAAAATAAAATACAGTTAATTGTTGCAAATTCTAAAGTTTAGAAACTAGTTTACATATATCAGTTAAATATATAACATTTATATGCTCTACTTATATGGCGAGATCTGTATGTGTAACAATTCTATATGCAACCCCCTTGTAATATTAATGCTTTATTGTTTTTTGTGTTTTTATTCGAAATCACAAAAGTCAGCATTTTCCTAATTAAAAATTATAAATAAATAATAATCACCAGCTGATCAAAAAATCTTCAAAAAAGTATAAATACCAAGAAAAATTACGAAGGAAACCTATTACAATTCTATATTTGAACTAAATATTTTCTATTTTAAACTTCAGCATGGCTCAAAGCCAGGGATTTCTATGTTATGAACTTTTGTTGAATGCGTGACATATTAAAGTAAAGTGATTGGTTTTAGACCTAATAATGACTTAGTAAATATTAAACTATGTCAGAGTTACAGTATTATTAGTTATTTTGTGTACTTTTAAGTCATTTTATTTTATTGTTGTTGTTCATTTTCTAACATTTAGAACGACACTACACATATATAGATTTTAGTGAAATGCAATATGTCATTTATCATTGTTTGAACTCAATTTATATTTTAGAGACTGCAAAGTATTTTATATTTTGAAAACATTTCCAGTGATAGCAACTGAGATGAAACTGTGATAACAGACCATACCCTGGAATAGTACAGATAATATAGGACGTGCTTAGAAGGAGGGATTGCAGTTATTCAAACAGTTAATTAAAACAAATAGAATACCGAAAAGGATCATTGAGATTTTTATGGAATCATTATGATCATTGTGAACGTTTAGAAGGAAATGTTCGCAGTTTACTCACAGTTCTGCGCTTGATTCGTCAAGAAAACTAAAGAAAACTATACACATTGAATTTCCAAGGTTGCATATTAGGCGATTTGACTTTAGACAAATTTGTAATCCCATTATATTTCACAGAGAACAACAATGAAATTATGCAAAATAAAATTAAAATAATGTTTTTTTTTTTTTTTCTTTTTGTGGTTTCCAATCAGTGAACAGTGGAAGTAAAGCCTGCTCTTCAAATAAACATGGAGATCACCATGCATAAGGTTAGAGGAACCCATTCCATATCTTCAAAATCCCTTCCTAAATGAGATTAACTCACATCACTAACCTCCGTCACAGAATTTTGTATAAAAAACAATTTTTAGACCTCCACTATTATCTCAGAATAAATGTATAGAGCAATATTTATAGTAAATTTAATTTACAATAAGATTAAATCTGCTAAAATACAAATGTAATCATGTAGTCCAATAATCTATGAATCCTCTTATAGACAATACTGGATCAAGAATGCTGATGATGTTTTAGCAGATTTCCCTTTGGGGAAACCAGCTAATGAGGTCGTACCATGATGCGACTTTTGAAAAATTTCCTCAAATGTCCATCGATCCTACCCTGGAGATGACGAAAATAAGGTCCTTACAAAATTATATATACTTGTCTGTTAGTGCTCTAGCGGTCGCAATTCTTAATTGAGCGTTACCAAACTCAATATATAAGTGTTTCATAAAAAACTGAAGGTCGAGTTCGTTAATGACTAAAATCGAACCAGTGGGGGAGGGGGTTAGAGCTGGAGAATTTCGGAAATTCCGAATATCTCCGTTATTATAAATCGGATCAAAAAGTAGTATAGAGCCAATTTTACTGTAAATATTGTTATATAGATTTATTCTCTATCTTTAGCATTAAAGGAGATATTTGCTTTTTTGTAGGTTTCTGCTCCCATTATACACCCACTCCTAATCATGTGATATTAAAAATAAGTAAATAAATAAGAGTTAAGTGAAAAATTCATGACGCATGTGGTGGACTAAATCTGTTTAGTTAACGCAGCCTCTGCGAGACGGAGTTCTGAAAATTGCACGAGACGACCTCTGTCGGTTTCTGATATAATTTGTATTTTTAGATGGCGACCAAGAGATATTATGTTTTAATGCCTCCTATGTGATGACTATCATTAAACCAGACATCGATCCTAAATAATTAAAGCAGTGTGCAAAAAATGGCGGAAATTAATTTCTTTATTTCTGAGGATAAATAGCCAGACTGCTGTTAGAAATGAATTAGCACACGCACTTTATTCCCGACGAGCCACAAGGCATGTAGAAAATATCAATATTTCCAAAGCAAACAGTCGTTTGAGAGTTGTACCCCATCGATCAGCTGTGGCGGCGCCATTCCAATAAAGCCAGGCCCGAATTACATATTAGCATATTAAAAAAAGTGAGCGCTTGTTGGCGGGTGTTTGGGCCAAATTGGTAGACGGCCAAAGCGGGCAAAGAACCGTGGGAACTGATGCCAGCGTATCTATTTCGCGGTGAGCTTGAGGCTTCCTCTAACCTCCCGGGCTTAAGTTTCGCGGCCCAGGCCTTGTTATCAGCGAATGAGGACTTACTGTTGAGTCTTTATCAACCACCTGTGAATATAGATGAAATTCAACAAGTGTTGGACTAAAAAACAACAAAAAAGTTTAAAAACTGAAGCCTTTCGAACACTAATAGACATGCAAGTTTAATACACAAAGTCCGTCACGCAGGGGCTGCGTAAGCTAAGCAGATTTCCCACGTGAAGTTTTACAATATCTGCATACTGGTAACACAATACCACCGTGAGTAAATACACACGGTAATTATAAATCTTTCAGTTAATTAAAATAAATTCCCAACTGAAATGGCTTCTGAATTGGAATAATAATTTATATTTTAATAACTCAAATTTTAGTAGTTGAAGGGGGGAGAGCGGATGAACAAAACGTATGTGCATAAATCTCACAAAATAACAAAATTAAGGTATGATTAGGAACGACAGGTTAGAATAACCCTCCCGCCTGAGCCGACGGAAATGCCCGTTCTAATCCGAACTATACCCGACCACAAACTTCATAAAAATGCAAATATCTCCGTTAATATTCAAGATAGAAAATAAATGTATATAACAATATTTATAGTAAATTTAATTTGCAATAAGATTGGTTCTATACAATTCGATCCGATGCATAATAACGGAGATATTTCGAATTTTTGAAAAGGCCCGCTCGAGACCCCCCTCCCACTGGTCCGATTTCAGCTGTTAACGAACTTGATCTTCCTTTTTACATAAAAAGCTTAAATATCGAGTTTGGTGACGATTGAACAAAAATTGTGACCGCTAGAGTGTTAACAGGATAAAATATATATATGTCTATATATATATATATATATATATATATATATATATATATATATATATATATATATATGTATAGTTTTGAACGGACCTCATTTTCGTCATTTCCTGGGTAGGATCGATGGACATTTGAAGAAATTTTTCGAAAATCGCGTCATGAGTACGGCCTCAATAGCTGATTTCTCTTAAGGGAAATCTGCTAAAACTAAGCCATGTTTCACACAGTACTCGTAATTAATACGGAATTTTTAATATTTAATAATGTTCGAACGTTTATACATTATTTATTTATTCCTTATTGGACACTTTACGGTCTTTTACAAAGCAATCTCGTAAGTGGTCGTGATAAAAGTTATAGAATCAAATCAGTATGTGCTTTCGACACACTTCAGATAGTACAGCTGTAGCTGACATTTTAAAAGGCCGAAATCTGACTTCCCATTGAAGAAATAATTATCAGACAACTCAAACAGTAAAAAAAAAAATTGTCTTGGGCACCAAATGGCCTGCAGGTACTTCTATAAAATTAAATAAAGAATGTTTCTTTCCACTTAATTAATGCTCTTTTAAATGAAACTGGTATGTGATATCTCCTCTTCAATACTTCAGATCAAAGAAGTCATACAGCATTATTTATAAATCTTCGTATAATAAACAAAACGGGTTCTATGCAACAAATGTTCTTATTTCAAATTGGCAATTTTTCCTTTTCGCCCAACCATTAAATCCGTCCTACACTTTAGTAGATTTCAGTCAAAAAAGGAGGTATATTTTACATATATGATAACAATGAAAATAATTGTTTTCAGTATTTCAGTGGTATGAAATGCTTAAGACTTTAGACACCGGTGGTAAATCTTTTGAGTTTTAATTGGAGTACCTACTTAATAAATCCATATTTATACTAATTTTTACAATTCTACTGTAAATCTAAATATATTGCGACAATGACTGTAAAACATATGTAGTAACGGAGTTCAAAAATCTTGAACTCTGTGCTGAACTCCCATGTTCAACATACTGATTGTCCGTGACCCATAAATTCATTAATTTTTAATATTGATAATAATTGATTTTAAAAACATTTTTCCATTTTTGGCCTGTATTTACTTTGTTTTGACTGTAGATTTTAAGTTATTTTAGGAGCAATGATGTTTCAAATGAATTTTAATTTATATTACTGTTATTTTGTCTAATTTATTGCTTGCTAATCATTGTTTAGCTCCCATAATTTTGTTTTCTTTTTAGCTATTGAGGTCGTACTCATGATGCGAGTTTCGAAAAATTTCTTCAAATGTCCATCGATCCTACCCAGGAGATGACGAAAATGAGGTCCGTTCAAAATTATATATATATATATATATATATATATATATATATATATATATATATATATATATATATATATGTCTGTTAACGCTCTAGCGGTCGCAATTCTTGTTTGATCTTTACCTTGGAATTTAATCGTTTTATGTAAAAAGGAAGATCAAGTTCGTTAATGGCTGAAATCGGACCAGTGGGAGGGGGGTTTAGAGGGGGGGATTTTTGAAAATTCAAAATATCTCTGTTATTATGCGTTGGATCGAAACATTGTATAGAATAAATCTTATTGAAAATTAAATTTACTATAAATATTGTTCTATACATTTATTCTGTATCTTGAATATTAACCGAGATATTTGCATTTGTATTCTGCGTGTGGTCACCAGTAGGCTATGTTCGGACTTTCCGCCGAGAGCTCTGGCGGCCGTTTCCATAACTATTCGTCTCTCGTAAATAGGTTTAGAGGTTAGGTAACTTTTTTTTGGAGCTAGAAACTTCTGGGTTATTACGCCCTAAATAATGTTTTAGGTTTAGAGGTTTCTTACTACTACAGTTGTTATTAGGCAGATTTCCCTATTGTAAAACCTCACGTGGGAAATCTGCTTAGTTTACGCAGCCCCTGCGTGACGGACTTTTTTTTACTTTCAACATCGCAATTGTTTGAATGCTTCATAAATAAATTAAATAAAAATAATTGGATGATGGTCGTTTATCAATGTTATCAATAATGCCTGAGGCAAGACCGCGGCTTATCACAGGTATTACCAGGAATTAATTTCAAGATGCCATCGCCGTATCTGTTCTAGGAATGATGAACAAGGAAGGCAGAGTGGTCGGAGTAGCTCCGTGTATTAGCAGACTTCCCATAAGGGAAACAGCTATTGAGGTTGTTGCAATCTGGCTGCAGCAATAGGCAGTGGAAGCTGTAAAAATAATTATTAACAAAGGATTTAGGAAGGGACTCACCAGCAATCGAATCGACTCAGAATTAAAATATATAAAAATCCTTCTGCAGTATCGACTAAAATACCAGAGGCTCATGGTGTTATAACTCCAAATTGGAGAAAATCTAATTTACAGGTAAAAACTAGACATTTAAGCATTCATAAATAGTAATCTTAATGAGCTTTGTGCTGGCACTACTCAAAATATAAAATATATGGTCATATATGAAAGGTTCATGTAATCCAATCTCAGATTCATTACATACTCATAACGCATAATTTAATTTAACTAACCGATAGTCGATTGGTCGATATTGATTAAGAAAATTAATATAACTCAACATTATAGACTTAAGAGTAAGACGCGAATATAATATATTTTAGAGTGCTACACGAAAAAAAAATCGACATGAAGTATGACTCCAAAAAAAGCTATTCAAATTTTTGCGGTCTGCAAAATCAGCATCAGGTAATAATTGTGCCAATGACCTCTCCAGTGCCAAAGATTTATATCAACAGGTGTAACAAGAATGAACACTTCTTAAGGTAAGTTGTCAGAAATAATTAACTGATGTTAACTGAATATTGCAGTTACTTTTAATGTTGTATAAAATATTCATGCAATTGTAAAACAAATTTTACCTTTGGTATATAATAAATTCATTAATTTAATTTATAGAAAAAGTCAGTGACATTTGCAGAGGTCGTACACAGGCTTCAGGTAAGATATAGGTCAAATCGGCAATAAGATCTAAAATTAAATGTGGTTTTATTCAGTAGCCATTGACAGAAAATATTTTAAAATGTTGAATATTTGGTTAGAAAACAATTGTTTTAAAACTATCGATAGATCGTTAAAAAAACAATCGATTAGTATACTTTTGATGAAATCTGTCTTTAAATAGTCATAATTAACCCCAATCACTTTTTTATTTATTTTCATTTATGTGCTAATATTGAGTTATTATCATAAATTGTTGTAGCAACCACAAAGCCTATCCAAATTACTAAACAAACCGTACTCCATGTCATATTTGATGGTTCCGAAAAAATGCCTTTCTACGTAACCTCTCGTTCCCTTTGGTCAATAATCTTACCTTTAAAGATATTTTTGATGAAATCGTTCTGCTTAAGATATCCTCAAAATGATCATTCAGTGTTCATTTCAGAAATAGGCATATAATTACATTAGACAAATTTTAATCCTTAGAGTTTACTTACTTTGACACAAATAGTAACACAATCATTGAGATTTCTATTCGTGAAGAAAATACTATTCCCCAACTAACCTGAAAAGAAACAGAACAAAATAGTTAGTGAAAAATGTTGAATAGATGTTCAGTTATTGAACTGAACTAAAATCTACAACAGTAACGACTAGATCTAGAACACTAGAACTAAGTAACGCATATTTAAATACTTATAATAAATAAAGAATTGACCAGCATGAACAACATTGCTAATTTATATATATACAATTAACCAAAAAATCATATTGAAGTTTAACCTACGTCTTTTGACTTAACATGATATATAGATTTAAGTTACAAAATGTTTATAGATACATATTTTTGAGTTCTTAATTATCAAAATGCTTGGACATAAGGACTACTGCAGTTACCAATTTCCCTTTTACTAGAGATAGTTAAAAAAAAAAAAAATAATCTCAGGCTACAAATAACATCGTAAATATTCTGCGCTAAACACATTTTCAAACATTCTTAGGGTGGTAGATCAAAAAGTTAAAATAAAATTTCTCTATATCATTCGAATTAGAGATGTTTGTAAAAACTTAGGGTAGAGCGAGGACGTATGTTGATAAGATAAGAAATTGTCACGAAAAGGACAAGATGAAACCAAGGAAAACTCTTAAAATATTGACGTAATGATAAAACAGCTCTTACTGGCCATACTATTAAATTTGGGCGTAGAATTAGTTTCAATGACATTAAAATTCTAGACAAAGAAAGAAATATTACAAAACGAATATATTCATATAATGAAACTATATCCAGACAATAATTAATCTACTAATGGTGAATAAATGATAATTTATTGCATTTTTATATTAGGTTAATTGATTCGATGATCATTTTATTTCATTTCTGTTTTCAAAAAAAAGAGAGAGAAAAAAAAGGGGGTATAATTTGTTAAATAAATAAAACTGATTTCTATTTTGTGATATCCAACTCTATTAACTTATAACTAATAACCAATATTATTGTACATATCGTGTTATATAAATGTTGTTATGCATGTTGTTCCATTATCTTTATTATAACCCAGAAATATTTGCATTTTTTAGTTTTCGGTCTTCAGTATACACCCACTTAACAATCAGCTGATATATTATGTAGCACTTTATTTGAAGCCTAAATACCAAATATTGGACTATTTGAACTTATACGTTTCGAGATAAATGCAAATAAGTGGCTCAAGTGGGAAATCTGCTTAGCTAACGCAGCCCCTGTATGACGGACGTTTTTAGGTTCGAGGAAGGAGTAAATCCATAATACTTATTATCTGGTCATCAAAGTAAATGTATCACTAAATGAATTACGGCCAGCTTAAGTACAAGGTATTTTTTGCCTCGGCTAAGGCTCATGAACTTAAGTGATTCCAAAGTCGAAATTGCCGTTGAATGAAGGGAATTCATTGCGAAATCTGCTTAGTCTAGCGTGATGGAGCGGTTCATAATAATAGAATCGAATAACAAATCTTTACACCATCCTTTACAATTGAATTAATGAATTTTCAAATATAGTTACTTAATGCTTTCTCTGAAAGAAGGCCTAGAACAATTTGTTTGTTTCAACTAGTCAATTACTGTTCTTTATTCAGGGTTCCTAAAAGAAAAATTAACTCTACTCATTTGAATGAATCGATTGTTCTTGAGGTAGAAATATATACCTATGCAATGACGTATAAAATAGAATGGACTATTGTTCTAATAATAGAGCTTTAATTTAAATTTCCTTGAATGGATCCCAGACCTAAATTTGAACAACTTCTACAGTAATTATAACTGACAGTTAAACTCTCTAATGAACCAATTTGTGGAAAGACAATTACTGTGTAATGCCAGAGTCAAATTAATTATATTGTCAGTCCGATGTTAGGGCACATATATATTTGTTTGTCAGTATTATTTTAAAACGAGGAAGAAAGAGAGCCAATGAAATCAATTTTCTACCCTAAATAATGAGGAAGTTAAGGGGAGAGGGAACGCCTCGTGGGACAGCCTATATATATATATATATATATATATAGGGTGCAGAAGTAGGCCATACAAGTTAGGTAAGAGAACTATAATAAGGAATGTATTTGTAAATAAAATGTCTTTAAAATTAACAAAAAGTTTGAAATTAGAATTATAGAGAAAAAAAGGACCCATTCATAAGGATCTAAAATGCTCGAAACGCATTGGAATATTAATAAATAAGATATTTTTAAGAAGAAAGGAAGTTGTTTTACCCAATATGGCTACACTGAAACAATTTAACAAGAGGGTCATCTAATGAAAGAAGAGATTCATATAATGTTTAGTTAGATCGTTGCGGGTTTTGTCTTGTGTAATATTGTCATTAGATATTAATTGCCCTTTCACAATGTCCACTAATTTTGTTTCCTTGTGATCAAATTGTATAAAATACTTTTTCTATCAAAATCACAAATTGATATGTAAATTCAATTGAAATCAGAACTGATATGGACGACTGAAAAATAATGGTGTAAGCAAGTACATTTTGTGAAGGCTATGTATTGGACGGTATAGAACAATGAATGTACTATTAAAAGTGACTTTAATGACCTTTCTTAATATTCTACATACTAAATTTACCTTTTAAACTAAACATGAAGAAACATGATTAAAATCCAGGGAAATACAGACTTACACAGACGAAGAGATAACTTAGACATTCCACATGACTTAACAGGGACATTTGACCGATAAAAGTAATTACATAGACACAACCATTTACATTAAAAATTAATATATACAACACATTATAGTCTAAAATTTCTACATCATTTCTTTTGGTTTCGCTTTTTTTTCTCCCTTCTATACTTATATTTTCATTTAAATTATTTTCGTTACTCTGATGAACTGGTTCAGGAATCACCGTATTCCTTGGTTCATTCCTTTTCCCCTCTTTATTTTTATAATTTTGCTGTTTGCTATTTTGAGCACACCTGGATCATCTGAGTGAGGCGTAACTCATTTACATAAAAAAATATTTAGAACAATAGCCCATAAATTTAATGTCTTCGCAAAGGTAAATATTCCTGCCACCGAAATTGAGAGTAAAAAGTCTAATAACTATATAATTTATATAAAATATTTTAAATACTGAAAAACAACAGGTGTATTCAACAAAGGATCCAAAATTGTTAGTTCACATTCCAGAAATCTTTTTATTCAAGGATGCGATTCTAGCCGTGTGTCTTTCCGCCGTCTACTGGAAAACTAAGAATCTAGTAAAAAGTCGGTGGACGGGCGAAGGTCGGCTAGAATTAGAGCAGAAGACGGGCGGAGAGTCGGCAGAAGGGGAAAGGGGGAAGGTCTTGAAGAAAGTGAATAAGAAACGCCGAGAGGGTTGACAGATATGGAACTGACTGGTTTTTGCCCGGGAGACTCCCGGGACTGGAATACAGATCTCCAGGCCCTCTGTATCTCATTGCTGGAGGCAGCTCTATTTACTGTCAAATCCATTTAGGCTAATTGGGCTTTATGAGCTCGGAGGCCGGCTTCCAATCGGCTCCATAGATGGCAGGCCAGCATTGACGGCTTCCAAGTATAAATGCCTTCTATATTTAGAAACTGAGGGGTTTAAGTTAAACGGCTAAGATCCATGGGACTGGACGTGAATTGACTTCATCAAAATGTCTTTATCCTTAATAACGAAAAATAACCTTAATGGTTGATTGAAGTGTTTTGTATGAGGACATTTTTATTATTACGAATTATTCAATACGTAAGCCCTAATATGCTACTACTAGCATAAAAGTGGAGGATAATAAATAATAATATGTTACTACAGCGGAGCGGCATTGGCGAACATAGTAAACAACTTTCACGGTTAGTCTTTGAACTATCAGGTGTTCGCGAATATCTCGTTCTCTCGTTGCTATAGGTGCGTCGTAAACTTAGCAGGACTGCCACTTGATGGTATAGCATAATTGTGACCTCACCTCACCACATATTATTATTTCTATGTAAAAAAAGATAAGTGGAAAAGGAGGTGGGGGGGGGTTACTGAGGGATGAGAAAACAAGGAAGTACGAATAGCTCGATTAGTATTTAAAAAATGCATACAAAATCAATTGTAAATAATCAATAGTTTAACAAGATTGGTAGTATACCATTTTACGATCCGACTCATAATAACAGATATATTTTGAATTTTCCAACTCCCCTCCCCACTATTCCTGGTCCAATTTCACCCACAAACAAATATGATCTTCAGTGTTACATTTTCCAGCTAGAACATAAAATCTTGTTTGATGAGGTCATCACTCAACGAATTTGCATGTATCTCGCATAATAAATATCTCTCGAAAACAATATTCAGTATAGAATAAAGAGGCCCGTGATATATCAACTTATTCTTAACATGACATTATGAGCAACTGATGGACGGAAACTAAACTTTTCTTGTATGTTATGATTACGTGACTCAGGGAGTGATTTGATCGCTTATTTAGTTCATTTCAATTCTGTTTTTTGTATAAACATAACAATAAAAGACCATCCCGGCCTTCTATATTTTTCAAACACCTTCTACACCACTATGAATTTTTCCTTTTCCGCTTGAAGTTATAGACTTCAGAGATCCTTAGAAGTCAATTCATGTTTTGTGATCTAGGGCTTTTAGTAGAGAGCGATCAGTCACTAAAAATGAGTAATCTTTAATTAAGCATGTCCAATAGGTAGCAGGGAAAATCTATAAGGTTAAAGTATTAAGTCATCCTGATAGCGACAGCTATATGAATAAATACCACCTCAATAGCTGATTTCCCTTGAGGGAAATGTGCTAAAAAGTGAAGAGACTACGCCAGCGCCAACACTAGCGACCTCTAAAATCGAAATATTTTTTTAATTATTATTATTTATTCGGGAAGGTCCGGAGCGCCCCAGTGTCATGAAACTTAACATTTATAGTCAATAACTGAATGTACACAAAAAAAAAAAAAATAATTTTTTAAGATTCTCTCGTTGTGGAGTTCGAAGCTAACCTTTTCTTCTCCCTCGCTTTACGTTATTGTAATTGCTTTCCTGTATTTGTGCGTGCACACACACACACATTTGTAATCATTAATATATTGGACAATCTTCCCGAAAATGTATTTAAATCACATTTATATGTGTCATTCACCATCCATGCGTGCCAAAAGACTTACCATATATTAAATATTTCTGTTAAATGGTACGATAATATTAAATGTTTTCATGATTCAGATGTAGTTGTCAATTTCTTCGAATAACTGAATGAATCTCAATTAAAAGTGCTTTTTAACTTATACAATTGGTCCAAGAACCAATTAACTTTTTTTAATTATACTAAGATCTTCTTCTTGTTATTGGTATAGGTCTTTTTCGTCTTTGTTCCCCCTCTACGGATTCACAAACGGAACATTATAAATTATTTCAGTTAGCATCCTTAGGACTAACATTTTTTCAAGCTATTTCGAAACTGATAAGATATTTAACGAAATAGACTGATTTATCCTGATTCAAATAATACAAAGTTAAAATAATATTAGAACTGGGCGGAGAACCGTTTACGAAATTGATAGAAAATTATTAAAGTAAATTTGTAAGATCGTGCATTTATAAGTAAAGTACAGGAAGCAAATAATTAAAATTCAGTTCAGTATTGGTTTCGCCAAGTGAATTTTACCCCTCCTTGACTAAGCATTGCAACGTTTAGTAATTCACAAGATGCGTTTTTATGCCGAGATAAAGGAGTATTCGATAAAACACGGGGATATATTGTACACTTTTAATTAAACTGACACCAGTGGTAGTTTAAAGGTGAACTACTTGACACAAAATCATAAATTCTGAATGACACGTGACAAATGTCAATACACGAGGCCATAAAGCAATCGCTGAGTTGAATGGTGAATAAATCTTAAATAAAAGCAGGATATCGGTAGAAATCCCTCACCCCTGATCTATAACCTCCATATCAACAGTAACCTCCTGTAGATAAGATAGGTTATGTCATGAATCAGAATATAAATACATTGGTGCCCTGCCGATCGTATTTATCTCCTTAAACCCTAATATCAAATAGAGATATGATGAAATTTCTTTCGGACGAAATATAACAAATAATTTATTTAGTCCCTTTGAGATACCCGTATATCAGAGCGGGGCCTGTTTGCTCCTTGAAATCTCTGTATAATATTTATAAAATGGTTTTCCTTATCAGAAATATTTGAATTAATCGAGAAAATACAGACTGGAGCCACCGAATAGATACCGCGGTCCTCATCTTCTTATCAGTTGGCCATTGAGCCTTTTCAGAAACCCACGTCAATTTTATCATTTCTTCAAATAATCAAAAGATCCCTCAGTCTCAGATCTGCCCTTTGATATTACGGTACCATCCATCAAATACTTGATAGTTATAAAAGCCGTATGAGGAAATAAGAAGAATTAAGTAAAGCCCTATTATCAAGGACATTGTAAAAGCTATATTTGTCTTCTTTTTTTTTTCCATTTACACAGAAATTACTGAAACATTTCTAATTAAATTTACATTGATGTTTAAATGTTGTGTTAAAGTAGCTTTGTCATCTTTGAACAAGATCAACAATGACTTTCTGTTATCTATTATGTCAAAGAGCCAGGATTAAGAATAACACGGTCCAAACAAACCTGAAAACTAAACAAGCTACATTCTAACCCATATATATTTCTATACAGCTGAAATAATTCCAATATTCAAAAGGAAAATCACTAATAGTAACGGAAAATTCCACAATTTTTGAGTTTTGTTAATTAAAGTAGATATTCAAACATTTTTAAAAATATGTAATAGAATATAAACAGTTTTGCTGTTTTTGGAGAAGTTAGCCCCGTGTGAGGGTATAAAGGAAGTCAACAAGGGATATATCATAAATACCAGCGGATCAAAAAATGTTTGGGACTAAGATTATCTACATAATTTCTAAATCTTTTATGATAATAATGGTTTAGTGAGTAATTATTCTACAACTTGAACATTTTAGAACAGAGTACACACATCTATATACATGAGTACAGAATACTTCATATGAATATACATTCCGTGTTGTCGTTTTAAATATAATAGATATTTAAAGACTTGGAGGAATCTTTTTATTTAGATGAATTTCCTTATAATGTATAGAAAATAAATTGTTGATAAAACATGTCAAAAACAAAATATATAACGTAGAAAAATTATAATGTTGAGTGCTCCTGTATTAAATATTTCTACGTTAAATTGAACAGGAGGATTAAACCTTTCTTTTAATTGATAAATTATTGTTATATTGTAGTATAGTTTAATTGATTTTAATCATACATGTTTGCTTCAGGGACCCTCTTACTGATGTGGTAATTTTAAAACTGTGTGTGACAAGAATCTATGCATCTATACCACGCATTTACTCGGGTAACATTAATTTTGAGACTAAAATAACAGGAATTTATTTTTATTATCCAAATAATTAGAAATAATTGCAGGAAATTTTAAAAATGAATTTAATTATTTGTTTTATTATTAGGATTATTTAGTATTTAATTCACTCACATCGTAAGACCAATAATTTTGATGTCAGTCTCAAATATGAAAGAAAAAAATGTTTTAATTCTCACATCTGATATAATTCTCATCCTTGGAAATCTTAATGCAATACCACGAACGTAGAATATTTCAGTATAAATTTCATAATTATGAAAGCTATAATTTAATTTCAAACAGATTCCATGAATTAGTTAGTGTATTGGTAGGAAGAAGAGATCTATTGTGGGCAGCTGATATTTTAAAGCGGGGGGGGGGGGATAGCTTATTCCCCGATTCCAGTTAGTCATATCAGTTAACAAGAACACGCGTAATTTAATTTAGTCCACGCGACCACGCCTTCGGGTCAGATTTTATTACCTTGTGGAATATATTGGCAGCACAAGTTATTTTAAAGGGTTTTCAGGAGAAGTATTACTAGTATTAAATTCCATCGGTCCTGACCATTTTCATGTCATCATTGCTGTAGAACAATAAAAAAAAAATAAAAAAGAAAATTTTTCTTTCCCATATTACAAATGTGTTGATTTTTGTGATAACTCAACATAATTTGCTATAATCGTTACTTTTCGGTTTCCTTTCCAAGGAAAAAATCTTACTTTCAACTTGGAGGTCATCAAATGCGTTCGCGGGTCAGGAGGAATGAGAAAGACATGGATAACAATTTTTTGGATGAAACCGATCTATTTCGAATTTCTCGCTCGGCGTAGTCGTTGGTCATTCGAGTGCTCCAACTATAAAAACATACTTGTTTTTGCATATTTTCGATAGCTCTGCGGCTTTATTCATCTAGTCCTTAGGTTGCAACGGACCGATTTATAAGTCGGGTGTTTCCTGTGCTAGGAATTCTACAGACGGAGGGAGACGTCCTCCATATGCTAGGGACTGATATAATAGTTCAGTGTGTTTAGAGATAGATACCTACTAATTATTATATTAGTTCTTCCTCTATTGTCATCGAAGTTACAGTGCCCTTCAAAGCCGATAGATGCCTTAGAGATTGACTTTTTTTTTCATTTTTAGCTTCTATATTATACAGGGATTCCCTGTATACCTGGTTTGTCTCTTTTTCAAGCTCAAGTACCGTTACTCAATAGGTGTAATTAACCTTGCATATTAAGTGAGTATATTTTATGACTTGATAGTGAACCGTTGAGTGCTTCAAAATGTCTGGAAAAATATTTGTTTCTGATGAAAAATGTTTTACAGAACTTTCTGAGTGTGTGAACTGAAGGTAATTCTTCTTCAGATTACAACAATGATCCTGAAGATAGACACCGAACTGTGTCTATTGGTGAAATGCCTGGAACTAGTTACTGGAACATAATTATGAAACACCTCGAATGGGAATTAGACTATTATTGCTGAAACGTGAAAATTATTCACCACACGGGGCTCTGCAAGGGCATGTACTCACACAACTCGAGTACTAAGCAGCCTGAGGGCAAGAGACATCCTGTTGGATCGTGGAATGGCAACAGTAAAAATCTATGTTATTACTGGAATCCATAAAAGCTAAACTTGTTGATAAAGTAGTGCCTCGAATGAGGTATCTTTTTCTGACTCGAAACGTAGCACAATTTATTCTCTTTTTCAGCCTTAAGTAAGCCCCAACGTCCCATTGGTGCGATTTTCATTTTAAGCTATTATGCAACTTAAAACCTAATGTTTAGGTTCAACTTCAAACGATGACTACATTAACAAGATAGAAAAAGAGAATAGAATGGAGGGTAACGTCATTTTAGAATCATATATTGTAACGGACTTGTTACTATTGCTTATTTCAAATCTTCTATCTCCCTGATGTCTACCCAGCAGTCGAGGCTTTCTCACTCGACAATTTTCGACGGCTAACATGAGACAAAACATAATTTGTGTTGTTTTTTTTCAAGGTACTGGCTGGAGATCCTGGGTTTTTAGCAGATTTCCCTTAAGGGAAATCAGCTATTGAGGTCGTACTCATGATGCGAGTTTCGAAAAATTTCTTCAAATGTCCATCGATCCTACCCAGGAGATGACGAAAATGAGGTCCGTTCAAAATTATATATATATATCTATATATATATATATATATATATATATATCTATATATATATATATATATATATATATAGATATATATATATATTTGTCTGTTAACGCTCTAGTGGTCGCAATTCTTGTTTGATCTTTACCAAACTCGGAATTTAATCGTTTTATGTAAAAAGGAAGACTAAGTTCGTTAATGGCTGAAATCGGACCAGTGGAAGGGGGGGTTTAGAGGGGGGGATTTTTGAAAATTCAAAATATCTCCGTTATTATGCGTCGGATCGAAAAATTGTATAGAATAAATCTTATTGCAAATTAAATTTACTATAAATATTGTTCTATTCATTTATTCTTTATCTTGAATGTTAACCGAGATATTTGCATTTGTATTCTGCGTGATACTGGTCACCAGTAGGCTATGTTCGAACTTTCCGGCGAGAGCTCTGGCGGCCGTTTCTATAACTTCGCCCCTCGTGAATAGGTTTAGAGGTTAGGTCAACTGTTTTTTGGGGCTAAAAACTACTGGGTTGTTACGCCCTAAATAATGTTTTAGGTTTAGAGGTTTCTTACTACTACAGTTGTTATTAGGCAGATTTCCCTATTGTAAAACTTCACGTGGGAAATCTGCTTAGTTTACGCAGCCCCTGCGTGACGGACTTTTTTTTTATAACGATGAGCATTGAAGAACATTTCTCGAATTACTCGCTTCACAACCTTAAGGATATGTACATGGGAACCGGAGAATCTTTCAGCAACCAGAGGACTACAAAACTAATCACAACTCTAAAACTCTTAGAGAATTCTGTGGTGGTTTAGGATCAGCTCTCAGGTAAACGAGACCAGCCACTGGAAAAGTCTAGAACGGAACCTGAGATGGAGCGATCGATTCGCCACCCGGTGCGTCGTATGAATTGCCGACAAAAATAACTGTGCGCAACAATGCAGGCGTACGGAACGGCCTATGGGAGCCATCGGCAACCGTTTGGTCACGGGACAGCCAATCATTATTAGGCCTCCTTTCTAGGCTTCTTTTCTGGAATAATTCAGCCACTAGGTATAACTTGATTACTTGAATTATGAAGAAGCACACTGAGCTTATTATATGCATATCACTGACTGGAAGCGACAACGTTAAATCATATAAATTGAGTTTTTAATTAAAGCCATTGGGCATTTTGAGTCACGGTTAACGATTTCTACTTTAGATATGAGCTTCATAATTATACAGTTTATTTACTGAAGGCCACCTAAGTATGCAACTAAGCCTCTTGCTTTTTACGGTTCGTTTAGCTTAAAACATGTACTTACGAGTAGAATGCAAGCTGTTAGTATTCAATAATGATCTCATGTCTGAAACTTCAACCTGTTCCATGTGCAACATTGTTAGAACAGTAAAATGGGACACAATAGTAAAACCAAAATGAAATAACTATTTGGATTTTATTCCCAGGGGAGCTCTTCAAATCCACATTAATATGGATATGAGCACTGCACTGAAATACTTAACAACGTTTTCATATTGCAATTTAGAAGGAATTTAATTTCTCGAATCACAGAAAAGGGACTATTATTTTGTGTATTTAGTGAAGTAAAAAAAAGTACTTCAGGAAGTGGTGGCGTAAGCTAAGCAGATTTCCCACTGCAAATTCTATCCTTTATTTCTTCTGGAACAAGAAGCGTATGTTAACACGATTCTAGATGGACTTTGTGATATATTTACTGTATGTTAAATACGTATGACGAGGTTTAGGATTTATCCGAAAGTTGAAAAAAAAAAAAAAAAAATATTCCGGTAAACATTTGCGATATTGAAAATGTTTAGACAAGCAATTTTACTACGTTAATTTTAAAATATGAAAAGAAAATATAATATATTTCGTACCACCATAATAACAGAAATATGCATGATTTCTTATTTCACTGCCTCTTCAATCCCTCACACCTATTGGTAATAGGTGCACCTATTTATGTATTAAAGTGTATTCCAACAATCTTCGGATACGGCAGTGAAGCCAAGTTCGTTCGACACACGTTTTTTTGACAAAAATCAGTTTGACTAACGTCGTTTGAACAGAATATCTTTTATAATTTATTAGTTTTATACCATTTACTTTGATTTTAATATTTTGAACCTAGGACAATTTGTAAGACTGATGTTAGTAATTGTACTTAGGCTAAAACACGTAATATTTGTATACATTGCATGGACATAAGTATGTTTCGTTTTTGTTTTGTTGTTAGCACCTGGTAAGGACACATTAGTGCCAAAAGGCCATGTGCTTTTATAAGGAAATTAGTGGGAAGATTTCCAGTTATTAAATTAAATTATTTATTAACGTCCACTTTGTACAACTAAATCTAATTGGGACGGGTTATCTACAGGTTACCACCCTTATCTAGCCAAGGTGGGACTAAGGATTTTATTTAATGAATTCCGCCACTAAATAAATTCCTTTGATCAGGCGGGAATCGAGCTCGCCACTCTAGATTTACCATGTGAGATTAAGGTCAACGCTTTAACGCTCATGGCTAGCTTGAGCCCCTCCAGTTATTAAGACCCGTTTACAAATTTGATCTTTAGTTTTACAAGAAACGTTTATATATCGAGTTTGGTAACGATCATAATAAATGGCAATCTCTAGTGTCAGAGAAATATATATATATATATATATATATATATATATATATATATACATATGTATATAAATATATATATATATATATATATACATATGTATATAAATATATAATTTTGAAGGAATTCCACCCTCCCTCCTTCCTGAATCTGGTTAGATTTCAAACATTAACGACTATCATTTATAGTGCACAGTTAACTGTTACATATCAATTATTACATGGTAAACCTAGAGTGGCGAGATCGATTCTCGTCTGGGCAAAGGAAATTATTTAGTGACGAAATTCATTAAATAACATCCTAAAATCCCACCCTGGCTAGAAAAGGGTGGTAACCTGTAGATAACAGCTGATTGTCAAATACGTCATTAGTTGGGGTGGGGGTTTATTAAAGGCCGAAAATAAAAATTTAGGCATATCTCGATTAATATCCATGATAGTGAACAAATGCTCATAACAACATTTATAGAACATTGCAGTTGCAATGAGATTGGTTCTATACAATTTTTCGAGCCAACCCATAACAGACATATTTCAAATGCTTGAAATTTCCTTCTTGTAACCCACCTCTCCCTCCCATTTGCTGGATTCCATGCATTAACGAACTGGCCTTTAGTTTTATATAAAACATTTAAATTTCTAGTTTAGTAACGATAAATAACTGTGACCAATAGTGCGTAAACAGACACTTGAAGACATTTTTCGAGTATAAATTCAGTAGCTGATGAAACTCTTAGTGCCTTTTAGATAATTATTGGGACTATATCATGAATGAGTCCTCTAGAAGGAAACTGAATTCGTCCTGAACCCATCTATTATGGAATGGCCGTGACACAAACGAATATCTCCTTTCGTTGTAGACCAACACGAATAACACACACACCCCAAAAAAAAAAAATAAAAATACAATCTATATGTGGGCTGACTGTAAGACAGATGTAGCCCGTGCCGAGCAGCTGTTAGGCGCCGGTCAGCTGGCAGGCACCTGTCAGAGAATAACGGAAGGACTCAGCCACGTCCGCAACTTCAGCCCGTTAGATTCGGCACCTCCGATTCGGAGATAGACCTCCTATGTCCCCTTTTTCATCGGATTCTTATTAATCAGCCGCTGGATGCGGGGTATATCCCTAAAATATTGGCCTGGAGAACTGGAAATTTTAGAGTAACTCAAAAATCCAGCAGGGGCTGAGAAAACTAAAACGAATTCCCAAGTGATTGATCTCATGCCACCGTATAATTTTTATTTAGCAGCCCTTTAGGGAAATCTGCTCGCACTCATGACGCGATTTCCGAAATATTTCCTCAAATGTCCATTATCCTACACAGGAGATGACGAAAATGAGGTCCGTTCAAAACTATCTACTTATGTATAAATATATACACTCATGTATAAAAATATATTTGGCTGTTAACGCTCTAGTGGTTGTATTACTAAATATTCATGATAGGCACAATACAACAACAGTTAAGGGCAATTTAACGTGCAATAAGAAAGGGTTTGTACAATATTTCCATCCGATAAATCATAACAAAGGTATTTCTACTTTTAGAGATCTCCCCTTCCGATTTTAGCTGTGAACTAACTTGGTGTTTAGTTTTACTTAAAAAAACATATATATCAAGTTTGGTAACGATAGGACAAAAACTGCGACCACCTTAGTGGCTACAGTCAATTTTATTTATCAAAAATTGCGTCATGAGTAAAACCCCACTAGCTCATTTTTCTCAAGGGAAATCTGCTAAGACAAGAACGAATTAATATTTATCTCCCTAAATACAACAATTGTAGAGCATCAATACTGTAACAAGATTTTGTTCTAAAAAAGTTTTTTTGTGGCTTTGGTTACTCATGTCAGTTAGAGTATTGGCTTTATTTTCTCAAGGGAACCCTAGAGTCGCCAGTTTGATTCCCGCCAGGGAAATAGTAATTTATTTAGTGACAGACTCATTAAATGAAATTCTTAGTTCTATCTTGGCTAGAAAAGGGTGGTAAATTGCAGTTAATTCGCCCCAATTAGCCATAGTAGTAAAAGGTGGACTTTAATAAATAATAATGCATTTATAAAAGTTTTTCATAATAGGACTATTATACCTAGAGAACTAATGACATTGAACACTGAAATATTGACGTATGATGTACATCGATCACCCTAAACTAAATAAAAATTTGTGTTTCATGTTCATGATGGCTACAGAAACCTTTAAATGGGGTTTAGGATAAAATCGTTCACACATTAAACATGTTTTCTATCTTTTTCATGTGCAATACAAGTTCAATTTTAATTATTATTTACAAATGGAAACAGCAATAAATTTGAAAAGTAATGAATAAGCAACAACAGTTAGAGTAAAGGAAGTAATTTTCACCTTCATATCCCGAGATAAATAAAAAAAAACAGTTGTCAATATTTGACAGATGGAGGTGAACTGAGTATCATGTAAAATTGTAAATTAAACTTCTCCCGTAATTGATTTAAGTTGGTAAAAAATATCCCTGTATTAAACATGTTAGGTATGATCTACTTTTATATGATTTTTTGCCGTACCTCTAATTGATCTGTCATACAGAACCGGATGGTTTTTTATTCGACGCTGGAGGTAACCACGAGCTTCGAGGCTCTTGAATATATCTACGGGTATACCGCCTCGACTTGACTAAATTTTATGTTTGGCGTTCAAAAAACACTGGCTAAGCCGTGCCAGGAAAGAAGACTGAAAGAAACACACATATGTTGTTTTACAATTAGTTTGGCCCATGCCTCTGGATGGTGTGAGACACATGGTCAAAACTTGTGCGGATATAAGACTGGAAAACTTAAACCAGATGTTGTTTGTTTCTTGAGTTTTTAGAGCGAAACACTTCTAGGCTATCGTCGCTCCATATTATATATATAAAGTCTCGTTTTTTAACCAGATGTACCTAGATATATTGAACTAGCAGTTGTGGCTTTTCTTTGAAAATATTTAAAGACTGAATAGTGATATTTATTATAATAAATCTTATATAATTTATCTTATTGTTTAGAAGATTTACTTTAAGAGAAATCGGCGATTGAGGTTGTACTCATGACGACATTTTTAACAAATTCCCTCAAATGTCCATGGGTCCTACCTAGTAGATGACGAAAATGTGGTCCTTTCAAACTATATATATATATATATATATATATATATATATATATATATATATATATATATATGTGGAAATATAACTTACTCTGATAACAACACTCTAGCGGTCGAAACTTTTGTTTGATCGTTATCAACCTCGATATTTAAACGTTTTAGGTAAAACTAAAGATTGAGTTCGTCAATGGCTGAAATCCATCCAGTGGGAGAGGTGGTTTAGAGGAGGGGAATTTTAAAAATCTGAATTATCTCAGTTATGGTGAGTCGGCTCGAAAAAGTGTATAAAACTAATCTTATTGTAAATGTCATTTCCTATAAATGTTATTATGTCAATTCTTAATCTTATAAAAATTTATATTATTTTTATTTATTTAAGACATTTATTACTAGACATCAGTGAATACAATATTTTTACATTTCCCGCTCAATGGGTCCTCTTATGTTTTTTGTTCAAATCAATGAGAGCACTTAGGCGTTTTTCGTACATTTATTCAATCTAAAAGAATAAAAAAAATTGATCCTCTATTTCTATTCTTACTGTACGTGTTGGCAACAAGTAACACATCAACTGAATACTTAAATTTGCCAATGTTTGTCCAAACTATGGATGAACAGCAAGAAAGGTTTTCTAGAAGAGCATTTTCTTTTTATTCAAGTTGTCAATGACAAGAAATACAACTTGTATATGTGGTTAGACATAAACAAGATTAGAGAGAAAAAATAAATTACTTTTACTGGAGTAAATCCATAATTTAAGGTTTGCTGGGGAAAAACTCGTGTGTGATAAATAATCATTCTGTTAAATGAGGCACAAAAGGTTTTTTACTTTTTAATATCCATCAATATCAAAAAAGGGGAAAAATTGTTTATAGAAGGAATTTCATTAGTCTATCGACCACTGCCAATGGGATAATAAATAATATCAGCTGGTAAGAACACAGTTAAAACATTCAAAGATCAGCCGACTTTGTTTTGAAATAAAATACCTGGAAGGAATGTTGTCCTCGGCTAGCCTTGGAGACATAAATCGGGGACTAAGAAGATAATTTTTCTATAAACAGGTTCTTTCGAAACAACTCCCATTGGTCCAAAGGAGTATTTTTGGTCGGGGAAAGTCTAAGCTTCGAACTACTCAGAGTAGAATATCAATACTTTAATTCCTATAGGAGCTCAGATTAGCCATGTGAGTTAAAGCGTGCCTTTAACTCACAGGGTATAAACCTAGAGTGTTGAGTTCGATTCCCGCCTGGGCAATAGGAATTTATTTAGTGACGAACTTATTAAATAAATGTCCTTAGTCCCACCCAGGCTAGAAAAGGGTAGTAACCTGTAGATTACCCGTCCAATTTACCTTAGTAAGAAAAAGAGGACGTTAATAAATAATTATAATTCCTGTATTAACTTACTATTACTACAAAAAATAAATAAATGTGAACATCACATGACTTCCTTGTACTCCTAATAAAATATTCAAAACGTTTACCTGCAATTCATTTAAAATTATTCCATTTGAAAATCATATCCTATTTCTCCGATTCAATACTTTGGTTCAAAAAATGTTATAGAGCATAGTGAATAGATCTTTTTCTGATGAACAAAACGAGTCTTTTACAAATTATTTGTATCTATAATAGGTATGGATAAATTTGTACATTTTTTTATTTTCGTCCTCCAGTAACTCCCTCCCTCTATCCTTTTGCGATCAGAAAGCCCACAACTACCACAACCTTATGGCAATGCTAAATATTAAATTTCAAAATTCTATTGCAAGTTTATGAGTTATATGAGATGTAAAGCCATGCCTAAACTAGTCAGAAAGGGTTGGATTCTTAAATTTCATTAAAACACATCTAAATGCGTTGTATAAAATCAGGTCAATGATGTTCTTAATCATTGGCCCGAAGTTATACAACCAATACTGGATGTGTTTTAATGAAATTCAAAAAATTGGTTTTTGATGCAGGTGTGATGTGGTCCAAATTTGACAATGCTGGTTTAGTATATGTATAGATATCGACCATAAAAATTAAAGAAAAGGGAATCCCTTCAAAAGGAGCGACGAAGCTCGAAACACGTTGGTGATGGAGATAAATGGGATATTATTCAGAAGAAAAAAAGTTTTTGTTAATGACACTTTATGGCTACACTTCCCAACAATTTAAGATGCTGGTCATCTGTAGTATAGTATGCATATATACTTTTGAAAATTAGAATGTTTCTTGGCCCTGAACCCAGATCTCAACGTGACTTAAACGTTTTTCCCTAAGAGAAAACTATGTGAATCCAATTAATTTCAGCAGGTATTCAATAATCTTGCTGGAAACTCAAATACTAATTAAAATACTCCATGAGATAAAATAGTTAATTACATATTCTCCGTTATAGTCGTAGACGCCTATGAATATTTGTTCACCTAAATAACATACAGTTTACTCATTGCTTTTTATTTTTCTGCTTTTTATTACGCACCGGCATTAATATTGATGTGCTTTTGCACAATATTAACAGCCAAGGCCCACGTGATCTTTCAAGTGAAGACATTCCCGACCGATAATGCAATAATAATGCAGTTAATAATAACATATGGGAGTAGAAAGAGCTAAAGTTTTTCATTAAGGCGTAAGCATTGACCTTTTGCAATTAGTGGTCTTCGTGTATCTCTCCCGATTACACACGTTCATCGATAGATAATTAAAATTGATCATGCGAACACAACCATCATTTATTACAAAGCAAGATTAGCTAAGTACTAGTCTCTATAATCAGTTAACTATTATCTACGGAAAAGCTGCTAATTATATTCGTATACTTGTGTTTTCAGTTAAAATCATTTATTTCCCAATCACTTTCATGAGACAGGCATATTGTCATTTTCTTTCTATTCTATTTATATGTTTTATTAATTTTTATTTTTTTGGAGGGGTCACCATTCTTTGTTAGTCGAATAATATTTCTTTCCTAATTGTTGCTTCAGAAATATAAACGCGATTTTATTTATTTGCATTAAAACTCATTTTTTATTAACAAGCTATAGTTTTGCTTTATATATTTACTGTCGTATTTTTAGCAGATTTCTCTTATGGAAAATCAGTAAACGGGGTTGAATTTATGACGCGATTTTTGTGAAGGAATTATTTAAAATGTCTATTGATCCTAGCCAGGAGATGTAGAAAATGAGGTCCATTCAAAATAATATATATATGTATATATATACACACATATATATATATATATATATATATATATACTTGCCCTAGCGGTCACAATTTTGGGTTGATCACAACTAAACTCAACATGTAAGCGTTTCACTTAAAACTGAAGATCCAGTTCGTTAACAGCTGAAATCGAACAGGCGCACTCTGGAGCGATCCTTCATTAATGTTGGACATTGGGGGGAAAAATAAAAGTTTTAATTTGGGATTTTGATTGTATTGTGAGTCCCACATAAACCCCTTTCAAGTGAGCAGATTGATTTTGAGCCAGATGATGGCAATGGTTTTTACATACTGCCTGGTTATAATTGCTATGTTAAAAAAAGCCTTGGCTTATTAAATTCGTCGTGAACTCTTATTTCATTTTATAAATTATTGTTGTTTCCAGTACACATTAAGGGTATTATAACAAATCAAAAACTGGCACAAAAGGTTTTTAAAATTCCTCTTTTTTTCTTTTTTTTTACATCGAGCTGAAAATAAGTTTATTTAATTGAATTCGCTAATCGCTTGTATTTGCTTGAAAAAATACCACTTGGCATGTTTTTAGGAGTATATTGTCTTATTTACAACGTCTTCAGATCTTGCCTAAACTTGCCTATTCGTTAAATATTTTACTTTTAGTGTTAACACCCCGGGGGGGGGGGGTGAAAGTGCGGGCACTTTTAGGTGCGGAAGACCTCCCGCGGACCTTTCCCAACTACGTACGGTGTAAAACGCCTCCTCCTCTACGCAATTGACGCAGCCATTCACCTTCGAAAAAATAGTTTAATACGTGTTTTCCTTGTCTAAATATTGTAACGGTCCTTTTTCGTTTTGGACTATCTACTCTTCATTGCTGGATAAGGAGCTTTGAATGCCTTCGCCACCATGCATATCGATTAGATCGATCAAATCGTGGAGTGATCGGTCCCAAGTTCATAAAGAACTTCTCCAACAAAGAAAAACGAAAATCATTAGTGATTTTAGGGAAAAAATGGGATTAATCGTTGACCAAGTGAACCAAGGATTGGGTACATCTAATGACGGAAACACGGAGCGTAAGTTTTTTGCGTTTCCTCACATTTCGGGGTCAATCACAGGAATAGATGTAAATTTAATTAAACGGTTTTCTATTATTTTGCAAGCAATTTCGTCCAACGCTTTGATCAATACTGAAAAGTTTGAAAAGTTTACAAGAGAAACAGCTGAGATATTTGTGGATTTGTATGGATGGTATTACATGCCAGTAACAGTTCACAAACTGTTAATACATGGCCCGGAAATAGTCAAACATGCTATTGTACAAATTGGTATGCTCTCAGAAGATGCTCAGGAGGCTAACCATAAATACTTCCGCGCATACAGAGAATCTTTTTCAAGAAAATTTTCAAGGACGGCTACCAACAGAGATATCCTGAATAATTTGTTAATTAATTCAGACCCTTTAATATCACATTTAAGGCCAACACTTAACAACGATAGCGATCGCTTAGAAACAATATCTTCGGAAGTAAAAGAACTTCTAATTGAAAAATAAAAAACATTTGAAATTTTAGAAATGTTAGATATTCTTCCAGCTTACAAATTCTCATTATTAAATTAAATACATCGATTTTTTTTTTTTAATTTTTATTCTAGATATATTTTTGTTTACAATTTTAGTATTGCTTTTGTGAACTTCAATTTATTAAAAAATAAAAATTTATAACACATATGTTGATATTGTGTGTCTACAAATCACAATTCTCTACTCAGTAAGCGATACATAATCTGTATGTACACATTACACCCCTAACCACCCCTATCCTACCGTTATATCGCATCTGGCCAAATTGCTTAAATATTTGCTGATGAGGTTGTTCAATAGATTATTCGATGTGCTTTTATTTGACAACATTATCATTATTTTAGGATAAGTAGATACGGAGATATTATTGAATGTCCGGCTTACCTTATCACTCGCTCCAGTGTGAGGCGGGGGAGGGGCGATTTGGCTGGTGAAAATCGAAAACACCCCCGTTGCTATTTGATCGGAAAATGATATATGACCAATCTTGATATAAAGTTAATTTTCTCTCGAGTTTGTTTAATACACTTTTCCTTAGTTTGAATATTAACCGACCTTTTTTATTTTTTTAATTTTCAGCCTACATTAAACCTCCACTTTTGGACATCGCACTTAAACAACAAGCAAATATTTCATAAAACGTCTTATTACAAGATTAATTAACCAATATTGTTTTCAACTGATCTTCAGATGCAAATAAGGTGTGATGACACCATCAACTAAGATTTTATTGACTGTCCGCTTCTACTCACTGGATTTTTATTAGGAAATAGAGAATGTATGGTGACATGAGATCAGTATGTGTCATGCCAGCTCGTGGGGAATCTGATTAATTTACGCAGCCCCTGCGTAACGGACTTTTCATTTTATTATGTAGTCTAAGATTTAAATCGTTATATTTTTCATAGATATAAAGCTACAGAAAGTCATAAATTATTAAGATTCCACTAAGTCGGCTTAAAGTTGATAGATCAGACTTCATAGAAATTTAGTAGATGCAGAATGTGAGAACATTTTCTCCTTGTTTAAAATGCAGGAAGTATTGTACTAGTAAAAAATATTCGGTTTTCAATATTTTGTTTGTTTTGATATTCCTTGAACTATTGACTAGTTTCTGGCAACTCTGTCATACAGGTATGTGTGTATCTCCCATAACCCAAAAACACCTACTCCTGGAAAGTAGAAATTTCATATCACATGTATTTAATGTGAAATTTCACCCCTTTTTTAGTGAAATAAATTAAAGTTTATGGGAATTTAGAGGAGGGTGAATATAAATACTTACAAATTTGTCAGAACACAATGGAGGTACAGAATATTAGTAAAGGAGCTTCTTATTTGTTATAAAAGAATCTATAAATTAGGTTCAACAACATTTTGTGATCTTCTGCAAAGGGGCAGAGGTATAGTATATGGGTTTAAAATTAAATAATTTAAAATGTAAAATGATTAATACGAGTAATAAATGAAGCCATAAGGTGCGCATATGAGATTTAAGAGTTTAATGTAATTATGACGGTCTATTTGGTCCTAAAAAAAAGTATATGTTGTCTTCTTTCATATGAACATTAATGTTGTTTTTTATTGCTCAAAATGATTTGATCCATGAAAGTTTTATTTAAAATTATCTAAACGTCTTGTTTATTGTATAAACAAATAGTTATAGTAATGCTGTTATACAACGAAATCGTTTCAAGATTCTAACAAGTCCGTAATTTAATTAGTTTTCTCGCTATCCATGAAAATCTACAAGAATCTGCTAATAAATAGGACAATCTTAGATAAGGTCCTACAGGAAAACGAACAATTCATTAGTGGCGATATAACTATTATTCGTTGGTCTATTAATTAATAGATAATCACTTTAATAGATAAGAATAAAATCTTATCTACACGGACGATATTTAATCTGCTACGAGCAAGATGATTTGTTAAATTACTTTCTAAGATTTGCAACACCCTTTAACATTTAAAAATGATATCTAATTATCCTACTTCCCGCCGCCATGCTAGCAGGAGTTAACAGTTAACAAGAATGGCTGCTTGCATAGTTCATATATGATGTCAAAATGAAAGTATTTATTAGACTGCAATTATTGCTTTATGCATAAAGTATGACGCATAGCCATCAATGCCCGAGCCAATAAACGGGTTTCATATTACGTAAATAATGAGATATGACTTGTGTGCCAATTAAGAGCTCTCGGTTCCTGTTATCGGATATATGTGATATATATTTTAACTAACCCCAATTACGTTCAGAAAAATATTAAATGATAAAGCAAAACATAATTAGTTCTAGTTAAAATTAATTTATACAAAATATAGACTTATACATTCTTTATTTTTTCCTTATTTTCTTATGTTAAATAATAATATGCTATAAATACCTTTAGTTCTAAGCCCCCCCCCATTCATCAGTTTTTTTTTATAAATCTCTTTCCCAAGGGGGGGGGGAGTACTCCCCCTCCTCCGCTGTCACCGAAGACAATGGGCTCATAAATCGACTCAGACTACTCTGAATTCTTTCACGTTATGCCTCTGCCTTTTTAGTCTTAAGTTCCTCATATTCGCAAACTCTCTCATCGGCTTGCATGCAAATCGTGTTCAGTTTGAACGAATCGAATCCAAAATCCAATGCTCGCTCATTCCAGGGATGCGAATCATCAGGGATTTTCTGAAAATGAGGATAAATGCATTTTTCCAGATGATTTTCGCATCGATATCGATAATATCGATTATAACACATAGAGCCTATACTGTTTGAAATACGGAAAAAAATATAGAAAACATTACAGCTTATTAATGCTAATATTTCTAAACATCTCAATTATTTAGTCTATATAGGGATATATCCATATTATTTATTCAATTTGGATCATATAAAATTTGAAATATGTTTGTTATTATACATTGGATAAAAAAAAATGTATAGTGTCAATATTACTGCAAAATAATTTGATTATAAATGTTGTTGTATACTTTTTTTCCATATCAAGAACATTAACCGAGATAAGTGCATAATTTAGTTTTCGGGATTCAATAAACCCCCATCCTTCCTATGCAATATTAACAGTTAGTTGTTATATCATGGACCACTTCATTCCAAGGTTAAATGACAAATAATATTGTCATTGTACATTTACATTGTGAGATACATGCCCATACATTATACGATGACTTCTCAATTAAGATTTAAAGTTCTTTACTCAAAAATGTTTATTTGATCTGTTTCATATTGATACGTAACTATTGAACACCAATGATCATATTCGTTAATGACTGAAATCGGACCAGGCTCAGGAGGAGGATTCGAAAATTCAAAATATCACCTTTATTTTGAGTCCAATCGAAAAATGTTAAAGGACCACTCTTGACAAACTTGATCCTGTACAATAGTTGTTTCTAGATCTTCTCGTAACAAAAATATTAAGAGAGTTAAACGTAATTTCTTGTTTTCAGTTTTCAGTACCCTACGTATGCACAACGAATTTTGAATTACAATTAGAAATATAATATATATGGTAACATGACATTACTAGTGTCTCATTCCAGCACTTGCTTAGTTTACGCAGCCCCTGCGTGGCGGACTTTTAATCTTATAAGAATTTGATTTTTTTAAATTTTAAATATTTATTACTAGATATCAGTATACCCATTGTTTTTACATTTGCCTTTTATTTTTTTTAAACAGATATTAGAACATTTTCGTTTTTGTGCTTAATCAGTCAGTTATCGCTTTGACCGATGAGGCAAGCCCCTTACTCTTTTTTTCTGCCGCTGTTCCCTTAATAACTTTAATGTTGTAAATATTTTTGTGGTAGTCAAGTAGGAGTTACTTCGTTTTCTCGATAAAGAGGGCGCAAATATGTAAATAGATGTTTCTAAGAATGTTTGTGGTGCCACGAGTGGTGGGAGACTGCATGCTGCTACTTGCTGAGACACGCCCGTACCTGCAGCTACGCCAAGTGTGTCTGATGGTAATCTCATCAGCGGAGATAGTTTGAAAAACTTTATACAGAATTGTGATTCGGGCAATTTCACAATATACCCTCGGAGCATGGTTGAACCTAAAAAAATGGTTTCTAGATTGCAGAATAAACCTTGTCTGTACCCATAATTATTAATTTTGACTTATAAAACTGTTAACATTTTTTGACTGGTAAATTTTCAACAATAGCTAATCTTAAACCAGGTAGGCTCTGTAACCCTAAATAGAACTAAGGTATAATTAAAACTTTAATAATGTACATAAATAATAAATATCCTGGATTACACTTAATTTATATAAAGCTCTACTTAGGGTTATAGACCCTACCTGGTTTAAGATTAGCTATTCTTGACAAATTACCACATTGGTTAAGGCTGATTATCATACGATTTTTATTCTCGTATTGTGTTTTATTGAAGAAAGATGTCGACAACTACCGAGGAATCTCTTTAATAAATAATATAACAAATTTGTTAACAGCTATACTAGCTCGGAGAATTCTTGATTGGGCCGAGAGTGAACAGTTGATCCCTGAAGTACATGCAGGTTTTAGGGAAGGAAGAGGTTGTATTCAACATGTGTATTCAACATGCTGACTGCATTAGTTGGTATGCATTTTCAAGGGAAGGGGACCTACATATCTATCTATCTATTTATTGTTTTTTTTATTATTAAAGTGACATAGCAGAATAATATTAAAATTCTGGTTAGTACCCTTAGTCTCTAAGAATATGCCTTAATATGTGAGAGGCAGTAATTACTAATTTAAATTTAGCCTGTATGTTTTAGCATTGTAAATGCCCGGGAGTGCAAAACGCTTGATTAAAAATAATAAAAAGGGTTTACTGAGACCTTAAGATCTTTTTTTGCCTCAAATACTTTGAAGCCATAGGAGGTGAAAGTTAGCAAGACGATGTATATTGCTAATACAGCGTGATTTTATTATTTATTGATTTTTGTGTTCTTTGTACGTAGAAATAGTATAGTTCTTAGTGGCATTTTATTAAAATAGACAAGTAAGAGTTCATCCCACAACAAATCGTTGCATCACGTTGTATTTGCGTAATATTCGATGATAACTACTGACCTAATGTATATAATTGTAGTAGTTATTTTGATATTGTGAACTCTCACAGCTGTTGTTTTTTATTTAAATAATTTATAACATCCTATTTCTTTGTGCTAACTAATTTCAAACAATTTAGGGATATTTTTAGGGATATATTATTTTCAAAACGACTTTCAGAAAATGAGTATATTTATATCTTCTTTTAGTTAAATAAAAAAGACCCTCTTTTGTCGAACCGGAAGTTTGTCTTTTAATGCCCCTTACTCATACAATTGATATTAATCATTAAAGTACATAAAAGATTTGAGTTTCTAACGGCTGTATCATTTTGATACTTACGCCCTCAAGTGTGATGACATCTCTTGTCGCTCATTTGGCCAACTCTAATACAGTGGTCCAGTGGGGTAATAAACTTGGATGTTGTCGATTCAACCGTTAAGGGAATGGCAAATCTATTTGGGTCGAGAGCTGAGGAGAAGAGTAAGACACAGAGCATGGGAAGGTATGCAACGGGTTGGCCGTCGCAGGTAGAGAATGCCGGGAAACACTGGGCCTCTTCGGGTATATAATTGCGGGAGTCAAGGCAAAAACTGGTAATGGGCAGAGATGAAGTCCGACTGATTATAGGGACTGACTGCCTTCGCTCTTGGAGACCTTCTATTTATCTACTTTCGTCTTGGCCATGAACTACCATCAACGCACTTTTAACTATACTCTCTCTCTCGGCGTTGTCGGCAAAAAGGTTTGGTTCATAAGAATTACAAGCCCCTGGCTATTCCCTAGCCCTAAACCTTGAATCGTTAGGGCGGTATTCGATGCAATTACTGAATGTCATCTTGAGGTACCTTTGCAGGTAATTCGTTTAATGCGCTCACCGGGAATGGTTTCGGAACCATTTTCCAGTAATGGAGGTTATGTCGCCACCAGTAAAAAAAAGGTTTCTCTGAAGTCACATTAATAGAGAGAGACACACGTGTACATCTTGGGCAGGTATAGAAATATATAAAAGTCCGCCACGCAGGAGATGCGTTAACTAAGCAGATTTCCCACGTGTTTGCATTTACCTCAAAACGTAAAAGTTCAATGAGAACAATATTTGGTATTTAGGCTTCCTTCATAAAATTACAGCTTATTTATAATATGACATTAGTAGGAGAATGGGGATTAATGAAGGCCGAAAACTAAAAAAATGCAAATATCTGGGTTAATAATCAAGATACTGAAAAAAACAAATAGAACATTACATTTGCAAAAAGAAACCGATGCATAACAACGGAGATATTTCGAATTTTCGAAATTCTCCCCCTCTAAACCCCTCCTCCCACTTGTCCGATTTTCCCCGTTAACGAACCTGATCTTCATTTTTACATAAAACGTTTAAATATCGAGCTTGATAACTATCAGATAAAAATTGTGACTTCTAGAGTGTTAAGAAACAAATATATATAAAAATTCAAACGGATCTCATTTTCATTATTTCCTGGGCGGGATCGTTGGACATTTGAAGAAATGTTTTGAAAATCCTGAGTACAACCCTAAGGGAAATCTGCTAAAATTCAACACTGTGGCCTCCTTCAAAATATATTTGGATGTCTGAGGAAAAAATGATAATGATTTATATTAAAATGGTATGACTGATTAACGTGTTTTTTTGAGATAAATTGTGCTCCTAATTTCCGTAAGTCTGTTCTACTGGAAGTTTGATTGATTTGTAGACTGTCATGTTAAGCTGCTTTCCGGGAACGAGAGTTGGACTCTCCACAAAAGGGAATATAATAGATTGGATGATATAGAAACGTGGGTCTGACGTAAAATACTAGTACAAGTTGGATATAATAATAAAAAAAATACCAAAGTGACGTAACGTGAAGTAAGTTAAAGCAAAAGTTTAATCAACCCCATGGAAAAAAGGAGAGTGAAACTTCTTGGGAAATCATAAGCTATAACGACTCAATTTCAAATATGTTTGCAGGTAAGGCCCTTGAGCATAGGGGAAAAGGGAGGTCTAAAAAAACATATTTTCAGGACATCAATTAACATCTTATAGATTTCGGTGAGTATAGTAATATGGAAAGAGCAGCTTCCGATAGAACACAATGGTTGCAGCTACAAGGCGTAACATTTAAATCATGATGATGTAACATGTTAAGCATGGTGTCTATATAAGGAATGCATGTCACATTTAACCCATAACACACGAACTGCAGTGTATGCACTAAGATGAAAACAAAATTTAAATCTTTAACTGGAAGGAAGGAGAGTAAAACTGTGCTCATAATTTTGGGTTATAGACTAAAATTTGATACCTCAATATTCTAATGATTAATCTAATGAATCTGAATGATCAGGTTCGTTAACGACTGAAATCGGAACAGTGGGAGGGGGGGGCAGGTTCAGAGAAGAATAATTTCGAAAATTCAAAATATCTATAATAATTGTATAGAATCAATCTTTTAATTGCCTATAAATGTTGTTATTTACATACATATTTTCTCTGCCACGAGTATTAACCGAAATATTTGAATTATTCAGTTTTTAGCTTCAGTAAATCTCCAGTAATTTTACTCATGTCGCACATTCTTGTTTTCAGTCTTTATTAAATAATATTTTCCTATCATCTGTTTTTAGCAGATTTCCATTAAGGGAAATCAGCTATTGAGGTTGTACTCATAACGCGATTTTCGAAATTTTTCTTCAAATGTCCATCGATCCTACCCAGGAGATGACGAAAATGAGGTCCCTTCAAAACTGTATATATATATATATATATATATATATATATATATATATATATATATATATATATATATTTGTCTGTTACCGCTCTAGCGGTCGCAATTATTGTTTAATCGTTACCAAACTCGATATTTAGTCGTTTTATGTAAAAAGAAAGATCAAGTTCATTAATGGCTGAAATCGGACCAGTGGGAGGGGGTGTTTATAGGGGAGGATTTTCGAAAATTCGAAATATCTCTATTAGTATACGTTGGATCGAAAAATATTACAGAATCAATCTTATTGCAAATTAAATTTACTATAAATATTGTTCAATACATTTATTCTGTATCTTGAATATTAACTGAGATATTTGCATTTGTATTCTGCTTGTGCTCGGCAGCAGTGGCTATGTTCGGACTTTCCGCCGTGAGCTCTGGCGGCCGTTTTCGTAACTATTCGTCCCTTGTGAATAGGTTTAGCGGTTTCTTACTACTACAGCTGTTATTAGGCAGATTTCTCTATTGTATAACTTCACGTGGGAAATCTGCTTAGTTTACGCAGCCCCTGCGTGACGGACTTTTTTACATGGAAATGGAGAGTATGTGGTACTATGAGATAACTAGCGTGTAGCTTGCACCAGCACTTGGGAAATCTGCTTAGTTGACGCAGGCCCTGCTTGACGGACCGTTCTATTTAGAAGAAACTGTTCAATTGACTCAAGAATCTTAGTAGGCACCGGGATAAGAATTGAAGTCTTACCCGGACTCTCACTGGAAAACAACAATTAGGTAACACGTGAATTTTATTTGGGTAATTCTGTTCTTGTAGCCATTGATTTTTGTGTGTGCATATATATATATATATATATATATATATATATATATATAAAAACTTATTATAATTTATGCATTTCACATTCGTAATCCTTAACCAACTTTGATCTATGAATCTATTTATGTATGCCAACATGTTATCTCGCGAGGTATCTGGTAGATAAGGTATCTGAGTTCTAAAAGTAGTATCGTGGATTGTGAAGGCGCCACAAGCCATTCGATTGATTGCCAAGGTGTGCGCTAGCTGCCAAGGTTGATATATGACTCAAGGGTAAACTACTTCTGCTAGGACAATATTTAATTTAACCGAACAAATAGGAGTAGAGAGAGCGAGAAAAAAAAAATAAGTGTATATCAGTAGAGATAGCAGATTGGATTTTCCACTCTAGGTCATTGGACAACGTTCGGGAGAGATCATTTAATAAATTGAGAATAGAAGGTTTAAAGTAACTGAAATGATGGAAGTGATCTGGGTTCAAACATATAAATGTGTTACTGTATTTACCCCTTCCCATACATACATATAAAGAACTCCATAATACTAACGTAAAGTCAAAATTTGTTGACTTATGTAGATAAAAGTCGTTATTTAAATATTTTAAATGACTAATAAAATATTTATTTATATGATGAACTAAAAACGTCTACAAAGTTATTGAAACATAAAACAAAATATAGTTAAATACATTTGAGAAAAGAAATATTAAATTAAAACGATGTAATACAATAAATTTTTCATTTAAATCTTGGAATGATGAGTACATGGAATGCAGAATTCTAAGGCACAAGTTAAAAAAATTATTTAAATCCTTGTTCACACACCCACACACAAGCACACGCACACTAATAAAATATAAGTAGTTCATAATTTAGAACCGTTCAGTTGTAAGGGCCATGAAATCATTTATCCGTTCCAGAGCTTTAGAACGTGTTTTAGGGATAAAAAACGAAAAACAGTTTATTCATAATTTCCTCATTACTAGTGGAATGGGAAAATTCTCAATTTTTTTACTCTTCTGCATTCCACTGACTTAGCAGTCAAACTACCTTAGATCTAAAAAATGTCGTAAAAAAAGTTTATCAGTGCTCCATGGATACCGGACATTCCGTTCAGATGCTTAATATTGGATGTTATCTTATTCAATATAGTATTCAAAAGGGGCTCAGGTTAGCCATGTGAGTTAAAGCGTTGACTTTATTCTCACATGGTAAACCTAGAGTTGCGAGTTCATTTCCGCCTGGACAATGGAATTTATTTAGTGACGGAATTCGCTAAATAAAATCCTTAGTTCCACCCGGGATAGAAAAGGGTGGTCACGTGTAGATAACCCGTTCCAATTAGTCTTAACTGCAAAAAGTGGACGTTAATATTCAAAATACATATAAAACGACAGTTATAAAACATTACATTTGTAATAATTCGGTGCATATATTTCGAGTTTGGTAACGATTAGTCAAAAATTGCGACGATATATATATAATTAGAAGGGATCACATTTTGGTCATCACCATTCTGGTGGGCACGATGAACATTTGAGGAAAACAGTGTCATGAGTAGATTCTCTATCTGGATATCCGATAATAACTAATAACTAGACGTTCAGAAGTTGGAAATTCTTCTAAAGAGTTATGGACAAGTCCGTCATAAGTCGGAGCTGTGTAAGCTAAGCAGACTTCCAAGAGCATCAATAATTCTATAACACTTTTCGATTCGACTCATAATAACGGAGATATTTTAAATTTACGAATCACTCCCAACCCTTCTCTAAACCACCACTATTCCGGCCACCACGATTTCAGCCAATAACAGATATGATCTTTAGTGTTGACTGAAACAGTTAAATGTCGAGTAAAATTGAGATCAAATAAGCCTTTACGAAAGAAGAAGGTAAAACGTGTCTCTCATAATAAATGTCTCATGAAAACAATATATGGTATTTAAGCTTAGAATAAAGAGGTCCATGTTTTGATGTTGAGAATTTTATTCATTATGTTACTATAAGTAATAATAATAATGAAATGGAAATAAAAATGATATTTAGACGAAATATAAAGACATCAGTTCTGCACAACTCTAAAGATTTTAAGAAGGTCAGAAAGTGTCATAGCTTTGACATATTTATGACAGTTGTCTGTGGCAGGGAAGCAATATACGTAAAATGTAGATATAAGGTAAGCTTTTGGGAAGGCGTCCAAAGCCGTTCGCTGACTCGTCCAGTTAGGCCCGATAGTAATGCAAGGGCGCTCTACTATCTTACTGGACTTTTGCCCGAAAAATGGCGCAGAGAGTTGACTGTTATCGCTGCCAAGACTACGGACATCAAGACAGCAGCCTGTCTCCAGTTAATGCTAAGACCTGAGGGATTCCCCCTAGGTTGGCTCCAACAGGACAATAATAGCACTTGAGCCTTTATTTCTCTCTCTCTCTCTCTCTCTCTCTCTCTCTCTCTCTCTCTCACTCTTTCTCCCTCTCTCCCCCTTTAGTCACATTTATCTTTGACTTCATATTTCAATGCCTGCAGAATCTCAATGCGAATCTCTATACCTCGGCCAAAAGAAATGCATTCCAATGGCTGGCCTAAATTTTAATGCGGCTATAAAATCATGGTCGAAAGTACTTGACGCCATTTCTCATAGGCGAAGTGATTAAATATGTATTTAGACCTAACGTTAACAACTTCCGAGATTTATTACTATTGAAAGCGATATTAGGATACTTATTTGATGCCGAGCATCAATAAATCATTAGGCGCTTGATTAAATGACTTTAATAATATTTCACGATATTGAGACTTGTTATTAAAAAAAATTAAAAAAAAAAAAAAAACAACCATGCAGGGACTGCGTAAACGTCGGCTACTTGCGTAATGTCATCTCAGTATTTAATCTATATTTCCAAGTCAAAATTTTTATGAGTACTAATGTGGGTTTATTGTAGCCACACATACGTTGGTGTGTACTCAAAAAACACTAATAACTGGCTTAATGTTTTAGTATTGAAACTTGAAAAATTACTTGTGAAAATATGACCTACTTAACTTTAATTAACTAGTCCGTGGTGGAAGGTCAACAAAAAATGAAAACTTCAAATGATTATTCATATCACTTTTATTTCTCAGTTTCTCGTCCAAATTACGCCTCATCTGGGGAATTACTACACAAAGGAACTAAACTACTTGAGAAGTAAAAGTGATTTGGATAATCATTTGAAGTTTTAATTTTTTTTTTTTGACCTTCCGCCATAGACTAGTTATTGAAATATCGTTTCATGATATATTGATGGGGGCTCAGGTTAGCTATTTGAGTTAAGGCGTTGGTCTTTATCTTACATGGTAATCCTAGAGTGGCGAGTTCGATTCCCACCTGGGCAATACGAATTAGTGACGACCTCATTAAATAAAACCCTTAGCCCCACCCTGGCTAGAAAAGGGTGTTAACCTGCAGAACACCCCTCCAATTAACCATAGTATCATAAAGTGGTTGTAAATAAATAACACTTTTTTTTTATTTATATTGGCTCATTGTTAGCGTATCTCATTAAAAACTGGGGGTTACTGAAGGCTGAAAATTAAAAACTTCCCTCGCACAGGTCTCCGTAAACTAAGCAGATTTTCCTTGCTGGTAAGACATACTACTCATCTCACCTCACCGTATATTTTTTTTTTTATTTCCAAGCAAAAATCCGACGAAGATGGTGGGGATTTACTGAAGACTGAAAACAAGATGAACTGACTTACTTCATTCATGAGGTTAAAAAAAATGTATAGAATAACCATTACAGAGCACCAAAAGATAAACTAGATTGGTCCCATGACATTTTTCAACAACTCATAATAAGGCACATATTTTATAATTTCAAACTGCCCCCCCCCCACCCCGTTCCTAGTTAGATTTCAGCCATTAACGACAATGATTATTGTATGAATGAAACGGTTATAGACTACCGTATAGATCAAATAAACATTTTTGAGTTCCGGTCGAAAGCCTTAAAGATGACGTCATCTCACAATGTATTTGCATGCACCTTGCAGAGTAAAAGTTCAATTAAATCAATATTTGGTATTGATGCTGCTTCCAATAAAGTGGTTCATGATGCAAAAGCTTTTAGTTAATATGACATGAGTAAGAGTGTGGGTTTACTGAACGCTGAAAAATAAAAGAATGCAAATATTTCGTTTAATATTCATGACAGTACGATCAAAATATGTAGCCGATTTAATCTGTAGAAATAATTTGCAAAAATATCGATTCTATACAACGTCGATCAGACGTATAATAATAGCAATGTTTTGGATTTTCGAAATTCCCCAGTCCGCATTCAGCTGTTAACGAGCTTTGTAAATTTGCACAAGTACTCATTTTAATTATCTGAATTTTCTTAGTGTATAGGGCATAAAGCTATCTGTTTCGGAATGAATTTCAGGGGGAAATCACTTTGATTAAGGAGTATTGTATATCTTAGTTTTATTTGATAACTCGTCTTTGGTTGACATTCAACTTCTACTCAGACCAAAAGTATTTGATTTTTTAATTAAAAAAGCCAATTTGTTTTTATACAATGGATGAAATTAATCTTAAATGAAGAGTCCGGTTTTTTATTACTTGAAAAAAAACTAAGACACGAGCAAGAGAATTCATAACAATATTTAATTAAGATCCATTAGTTTGGATAAAACTGCTTTTGGCCGTGGCGTCTTATAAAACCGGTTACTATAACTCAAGCCCGCTAAGTAAGGTCGTTTCGAATAGCAAGCTAACGGACTTCATCCATCGACATTGACGAGGAATCACCTTTCTCTCTAATGGCGGTAATAAAAAAGATTTTACGGCAACTTTTTTAATGTCTCCATCCAGAGCAGGCGGCTGTTGAGGATTTTGAATAAAATTCGTACTATTCCCTGATTTATGACTTACCTACGCAGCGATGGAAGGGATTACCATATGCAAATGAGAGACTGGAAGCTTTATGAGGTATATAAGAGGCTTTTAATAAACTCTGCTTCACCTTTCACAGTCGAGGGTATGAGGAATTTATAATGAGTAATTACAAATATACTTTATTCATGAGCTGTTTGCTTAATATGTGGCGCTACAAACCTTGTAGGATCCCCTGTGTTCAATGTTGTACAGTTATGCAATCCAAGAAAGCGTCCGGATCCTTGGTGCGTCTAGGTGCATGTTCTATATTGATGCATAAGTTTTTATCACTTCATAATTTTTGGACTGTAGTTTTGAGACCAGTCACAGTAGAAAAGGCCTTACTACTTACTTTCGACGAATAAAGTTTTCATTTACAGGAGATAAACAGTAGCCACATCAGTAATTCTAATAAAACAATTCATGAAACTTTTCCCCCTCCATACTTGTTCATTTACGCAGAAATTTTGCCAGCTTGAATATATCCTATTTAACCTAATATCCCATAAGCGAAATCGGCTAATGAGATTGTACTCATGACGCGATTATCAAAACATTTCCTCAAATGCTTAACAATCCTAACAAGGAAAAGACGAAAATAAGGTTCGTTCAAAATTGTATATATATATTTATTCGTTCATATTCATACTTATTGGTTAATGCTCTAGCGATCTCAATTTTCGGTACCTAACTTGATACCTAAGAGTTTAATGTAAAACTAAAGATCAAATTCGTCAATAACTAAAATTTGACTGGGGAGGGGTATAAATTATAAAATTGAAATTATTTCCATTATTATGAGTCTAATCTAAATTTTGAATCCGTTTTATAAGTCGAATCTTGATTTAAAGTGCTTTGTGTATGTGTGTTTTGGTCGATACACTTTTTCTCTATTAAGGGGCATATTTTCATCATACTGAAACTCCCTCCCCACTTTTTAGCCATCGAACTTTAACAATACGCCAATAAATCATGAAACATCTCATTCCAAATTTAAATCCAAATATTGTTTTCAAATGACAATTAATAAGTGATGAACATGCAACTGTGCTCTCAATCAATTAAGGTTTTACGTTTTTCCTGGAAGGTGTTAATTGATCTATACCACACTCGACATTTAACCGTTTCATTTAGCGCTGAAGAAATATAAGAAGAATCCCGTAAATGGCTTAAATCTATCCCGAAATAGTGCGGGTGGGGGGGGGGGGTTAGAGTGGATTTAGAAAATTCAAAATATTTCCGTTATACTGTTAAATACTAAACTATTGATGCTCTAGATCTGTTGTTCTATACATTTTCTTGTAATACAAATATTGAACGATTTGTTTATTATTTCGGTCCACAGTAAACCCTCACTTCTACTCGTCGGATTCTTGCTTAGAAATAGAGAATATATGACGAAATTAAATCATTTGTGTGTCGTCCAGTGCATGGAAAATCTTCTTAGTTTATGCCCTTGAGTGACTGAAGTTTATTTTTTTTAAACAGATACGAGTATTAGAAAATATTTGTTGCTGTGCTTCATCAAAGTCATATTTATCGCTATGACCAATGAGGCAACTACATATTTTTCAACAGCTGTTCCCTTAATATCTTTCGGCATCAGGTTCATACTTCCTGGGCCACTTTTAAAAGCGTTATTTATTAAACCAGCTCCAGATCTCTCCCGCGAGCCACAATCTCGACTAGATCTTTCTACTTATATCTTGGCAAACATTCTTCCACGTGGTCAAGGCCTGTAGAAAAGCCCTGGGAATCCTTTTCTCTGGCGTTCGGTAAACATTTTTAATCCAATTCAACTGTCAATTAATGTCACAAATTGATAGTGAGTTCTGTCCACATAGTTTCCCCATATCTTGAAGTTTTTCGAAACTCCTATGAATATCGAAATGCGTATTCTTTTATAAGATTCCCCTCATGGGAAATCAGCAATTGAGGTCGTACTCATTACGCGGTTTTCGAAAAATGTCCTAAAATACCAATCGATCCAGGCCAAGGTATGACGAAAAGGACGTCCGCTCAAAACTGTATGTGTGTTTGCATATGTATACGTTTGTTTCATCCATTGTTCCTAAAACACAATCCTTATCCTATATGTCTTGAAATCTGTAGAATTGAATTGAAATTAAGCTTTTATTCACGGTGATATTATTTTTCATTTTATTTTGACAACACTAGATAATAAAATTACGGTAAATAATGATAAGAATTCTGAATGCATTTGCGAGTATCGTACAGGAAAGTGATAACAGTGATGTTTATCTCTGTGGAACAGAAATGCCAGTGAAAACGATTTTTTCCACGATGAATGCATTGACAGAAATCTGTCAGGATCTCAAGATATACTTACTACAACCAGGTCAGATAGATTAAAAAAAAATATATTGATATACTGTTTGGTGAGTAGAACTCGTTAGAAGTTGCTATCAAGGGAAAGAGTATATAATCATTAACAGAAAAAGGGATTTAAAAAAAAAAAATTAAAGTGTTATTCCATTTCGAATGCATTTGAAGCGGAGTTAAATCAATTGAGAGCTAGCGGTAATACAAGGCCAAAATTCCTAACGTATAATTAAGTTGATTGGGGAGTTGCACAAGGAGCAGCTATTTTGCTGAAAGGCGCCAAAGATTTAATGACTGCCTATTAAGAGAATTTTTTTTTTTACTTTTTCTCTTTCCCAATTCACAACTGGGTTCCATTATCGGGAAAGATGTCTGATTACGATTAGACGTCTGCTTCCTAGCTGGATTCCCGGCTGGATGAATAGGGCGTACCCTCTGACAGCGTTCCTGGGGAACGGGTCGGTGCATTTATGACGCTCCGTTCGCTATTGCTATTAAGACTTGGAGGGCCGAAAGGCTTTCTCGTTTGGTTCAACATAATTATACGGAACAGACTTGTTTGATTTAGTTCCTCCAAGACTATTATATATAAACAACTTATCACACTTGAAGTGATAGTTTCTTGAAATGTTTGAAAATAGTACAACAAGGATTAACTCTGTTAATTCCCGAGCAAAATAAAGTGAATAAATAGAAAATAACGGAGGTGTTTATGAAATGAATATTTCCTTTTTACTCCTCCCAGCTACTCTCCTGATTCGATTTCAACTTTTACAAATGTACAAAATAAATAGACACACGTCAAATAAAAAATAAATAAATAGAATGGACAAAACTAAATATAAATTGTTAGTAAATTTACAACATGAGGAAAAAAAAAATAAAACAACAAAGAAAAAAAAGTTAAATATAAATAAAAGAAAAACTATAAATAGTTAAACTGGAAGGAGGCAAAACTTATATTCCACAGTGCTTACTACAACACATAACTTTCATAATTGTAGACAATAGGTTTTATATTTCATCAAATAATCCATTATTTCTTAAATACTTAAAAACATCATCTATAAATTGGCTACTGTCGGCCAGTAGTTCGCATACATTTGTGGGCCATGGGTTCGTTTTCACTTGTGTGCAGTCAGTTAGTATGTGTTTTACAGTCAGCGTTCTGTTGCAGTAGCGACATATAGGTTCATCTTGTCTGCTCATTAGATATGAATGTGTTAGTCTTGTGTGTCCTGTGCGTAGGCGTGTATGTAGTTTTTTGGGTGGTAGACCTGGGCTTCTATGTAATATCACAGCTGATATTTCATAGATCTAGGAGCCATTGAATGTCTGGACCGGCGAGTGATTCGTTCATTCGTGACCAGCCAGGTACCGACATGCTCTAGACGGACTCCCAACAACCCAGCTATTTACCTTAATAAGTAGGCGGCTTCCTCGTCTTCTCTCTCTCTCTCACTCTCTCTCTCTCTCTCTCTCTCTCTCTCTCTCTCTCTCTCTCTCTCTCTCTCTCTCTCTCTCTCTCTCTCTCTCTCTCTCTCTCTCTCTCTCTCTCTCTCTCTCTCTCCTCTCTGTCTTCCACTCTCTCTTTCTCCTTCTCCCAGTCTCTCTCCACCCTATTCCCTTACATCCATCCCCTTTGGCCCTACGTCATTATTCTGTCCGCCTTCTACTCCTACAACCATTTTTTCCGGATAATTTGTAGAACAGGCAGATAAGCCTTTTTTTCCTTATAAAAAATATAGCTCTGGGATGTTTACACAACTAATTGCTAAAGGACTCTTAACGTTTCTTTAGTTTGAAAGCTTTCTTCATTTCTCTATTTCCCAGGAAGCACTGTGATTCCATATATTGTAAGGCGACATCGATGCAGTAAATATATGTATGTATGAACATAAAAGTTAGTTAAGAGAATAATAATAAGAGATGCATTGAGAATAAAGAGTGTTAAAAATCAACAAAAAATTGAATTTGTATTTCTAGAGAAAAAGGAAAGCCTTGATAAGGAGCTTGAAGTGCGTTGGGTTTGAACTTCATGTTTTGGACTGTATAAGGGGTCTAGAGGAAGCGAAAATAAAAATCCGTCACGCAGGGGCTGCGTAAACTAAGCAGATGTCCCACGTAAAGTTATACAATAGAGAAATCTTCATTCGAGAGCCGAACAGTTACGGAAACTAGCTTTTGGCGGGAAACTCACTCGTCCGCTACCCGCCCACATTTAATAAAAATGTAAATATCTCGGTTAATATTCAAGATATAGTAGAATAAATGTATAGAACAATATTTATATTAAATTTAATTTGCAATAAGATTGGTTCTATATAATTTTTTGATCCGACGTATGGCAACGGAGATAGTTCGTATTTTCGAAAATCCCCCCTCTAAACCTCCCTCCTACTGGCCCGATTTCAGCCATTAAGAACTTGATCTTTATTTTTACATAAAACGATTAAAATAAAGTTTCGTAACGATCAAGAAAACATTGCGACTGCTAGAGCGTTAACAGACAAACACACACACACACACACACACACACACACACACACACACACATATATATATATATATATATATATATATATATATAAAATTGTGCTGATTTTCGAAGAGGTTGTATTTATATAGGGTGTGTTATTCTTCTTGGAGTTTTTGGTCAATGTTGGTGAAATAAATCTTAGTTTATGCCGATATTTCGAGAATCTTTATTTTTTCTTCTTCAAGGTTGTAATAACAAAGTGTAATAGTATAAAGTAGTACATGTAATTTTACAGCGCTGAAGAAGAGAAAATAAAGATTCTCGAAATATCGGCATAAACTTATAAAAAATTTATTTCACCAACATTAACTAAAAACTCCGAGAAGAATAACACACCGTATGTATATATAATTGTCAATGGACCTCATTTTCGTCATCTCCTGGGTAGGATTGATGTACATTTGGGGAAAATTGCGTCATGAGTACGAGTTCAATAGCTGATTTCCCTTAAGGGAAATCTGCTAAAAACTTGCAAACCAATCTATAAATAAGAAATACTAGTTTATCATAAAATATTTATAAATTATAATTCACAGATCATAGAAATACTTTTATATTAAGTGCAGCAATCTTGCAAATTAAGTGATCCGAAGTTATTCTTGCCAATATTTAGTGTTACATCATGTAATTCAATTATTATTCAATGTGGCATAATATACTGAAACATATCTCGTGCAGAATTTATCTACACCTTTGTTTTAAATACATATGTAAGAGCGGAACCTCTTTTATCATACCGTTCTGTGTTTATCAACTGATAAAGCAAATTAAGGAATGAGTAACATTTTCAAGCCAGGACAGGAATGTTAAGTACACAAATTAGTCATGAATGTGGTTAGGAGTTAAAAAAAAATGTTGGTAGACTTCTATCGTTAAACATTTAAAAGAGAACTAACAACTTGTTGATGAATGAACATCATTCTGTATTTGTAATGTTCTTTGTGTTATAAGCCAGAGGCGGTGAGTAAGCAATGGTCTTGTACAATGAACTGCCAGAATGTGGAGTTTTTTTTTACTTGAACTGTCTGATTATAAATATTCACAAAGGGAAATGTATTTGTGTTACAGAAACAAATGTGTTCTTGTTTTCATTTCGTACACGCATGTACGGTATTTAATAAAATTAACAATACAAATAAATAAGAAAATAGTTTTAAAATGGCCTAATTAGCAGGGTATTATTTAGAAAATATTAATTGAATTTATCAAAAGTTATTCGTGTATTTAACAATTTACTGGGCTGTACACAGTGATTACTTATTAATCAATGTTTTGGGGCTGAGTAACACTTATGGTAAGTATTATATAATACTTATGAATGTATTATATAATTAAAATCATAAAATCTACCAGGCATAGACAGATAATATGATTCTTGAGTTATAAAAGTCAAATTGTTTATTAAACAATTTTAGACCCTCCATGGTTCGTAGGTTCAGTGGCTACTCCAGCATGGGCCTAAATATATGCAAAACCCAAATGGAACTTTTTCACCACTAACGAATTTGGTGTTTTCTCTGAAATATCCTGTAGTATGTTATTTATAATTGTTCAACAGATAGGCCACTGAAGTTGTGGCAACTGGAACTCAAAACGTAAAGGTTGTGAATGAGTTGAAAATCAAGACATTTTATTAAATAGCTCTTTAAATGCATTCTTTCTAGAGAAGAAAAAATTATGATAACCAAATGTTATTTATTAACACCGTCTTCTGCATGTAAACAAGGCTAATTGAGGTGACTTACCTACAGGTTACCACCCTTTTCTAGAGTAGTAAATTCCTATTGCCAGGTGAGAATCGTATTCATGACTTTAGGTTTACCAAGTAAAATTAAGACCAATGCCTTAACTCATGAGGCTAACCTGAGTCCTCCAATAAAATAGGATGGAATTCAAGATATGAACCTAATAGCAAAGGGAACGATTATTATAATATGCCTTTTAGCGCAATGTAGAATCGACATTGTTTCAAAATATGGAAATTAAATATTTATTGGACCAGTGAAAATAAATATTTAAAATGGAGCATTTGCCATGGAATCCTATTGCATCTCATCTATATAAACCGTAATGAATCCTGAACAAAATTTAAAGATAAACAAGAGCGTAAAAAATATGTTTATAAGCTAGGAAAATGTGTTACAAATAAAAGTAAAAAAAGATTCTATTTTAATGATTTTCTCTCTCATAAAATTTAATTTAATTATCAACAAGTAATAAACTTACATTTTTTTATTATATGTAAAGTCTATTTCTGCTTGGTGTTTGAAAAGTCGGTTGATATGTTCCCTAACATTTTCTCAGTGCTGTAGCTTAGACCAAGACATACCTGAAACAGATAAAAGGAAAATTAGTGTTTGGTTATCATAAATCTGTAATACACAATAGATATATTTTTCTTTTAAGGCCGAAAATATCTATTTTGAATTAATAATTACTAAGTGTCCGGGTTTTCTCGGTAATGTGTTGCAACTACAGCCTATGCCTGATAAACATTCCCGTTGACAGGAAATCTGGAAGTAAATGTGTGTGGCGGTTCCCTGTTGTCGTATTTCTGAGACCGTCCAATAATAAAAGCTTCAGGAGAAGTGGAGAGAATTCCAATCGCATCCCATAATTTGCTAAAGCCATTTCTCAGATCAGCCAGTTTACAGACTAAACCTTTCGTGCAAACTTTCAGACCCGTCCCACAGACATTGAGTAGGTAAGATGAAGAAGAATCTGTAATGTTACGTATTACGTGAATTAATAGTGAAATCAGTTAAACTCAAAACGATAATTTTTGAAAGATACGACATCTTAGCAATGTATGTTAATTTATAAATTTCAATTAATAACAACTTATTTCTGAATATATGGAGGGGAAACTTATCAATGGTTATTCAGAAAATAACCTTCATCCCTCAAAAGTATAAGCGTTTTTTATCATGAGGGATTTTTAACAGGTAACCATTTCCCAGTCAGGTAAGCATTTTACAAAGAATTCACTGGACAAATGACAATGAACAATTTTTATTGCAAAATTCAACTTAAAATAACAAGTTCACATTTTTGAGAGCAAACTCATTTTTGAGATTCTTGAAATATTTTTTTAGTTACATGAAATAAGTTATTATTATTTTTTTTAAATATTACTTGTATTAAAGCTTTAAATCAAATAATACACATACGAACAAATTTTTCATGAAGGTTTTTCCTATCTGTTGCATTAAAATGGAAGATTTTATTGGTCCCAGACCTAGATCATAACCTAAGTAGAAATAGTAAAGGTGATGAAATCGATTAGAACTTCTTCTTCAACGTCCTTAATTAAGATTTGTGGCGCATTTTCAATTAAACGACACATTGCCAATAAAAATTTAAGTCATCCTGATTCAAAATTAAACACTCCTAAATGGAAGAGTGAATAATTTGTGGGTAATTCATTCAAGTATAACAATTCAGTTCTTCTTTCTTTATAATATGATTCTCAAAAATGAAGTAATTAGATATGGCTGAAACTATGTGTATCATCTAATCTTGTTCAACCCCTTGTAACATTGACAAATGATAATTGATTACTTGCTTATCATGATAAATTACATCAGTTGAATTTAACAACTCCTTATGGCAACACCTGTGTAATATTATTCCATAGTATCAAAGAAAGCATACAAAATTTGTTGCCTACAACTTTGTGCAATATCAGAGCTATTGGATATACTTCCTGGGCCCAATATCTGCCAGAATAATATACTATTTCGGAATATAATATACAGTTAAAATAATTAAAAGCAATAGTTGACAAATACATTTTTAATAATATTAAAAAATATATATTTTTTTGAAGTGGCTTAAGAGTAAGAAATACTTTTTTAGCTGTATATTTACCCTTTAATCATTCACCCATCATCATTAATAACAGCACTTTTTCTGCCAAAAGCCAACTTCTACTTCCGTTTACTTATTTTGTATTTTTATTTCTGTACATGTGTTATTATGTCTCGTAGACGCCTGTGCTCTTTGATATATTATCCGAGATATTTGCATTTTTTAATTTTCAGCCTCTAGTAAACCCCCAACTACTAGTCATCGCACGTTAACAATAGCAAATATACCATGGAGCGTCTTATTTCAATCGTAAACGACTGGTTTCAGTTTTCAATGGACCTTTACAATTTGAGATGCATACAAATACTTAGTGTGATGACGTCATACCTTAAGATTTTATGTTCTCAACTCGAAAATGTTTATTTCAACTATACCATGCTCGATATTTCACTTTTTCATTCATCGCTAAAGTTTATATTAATTAATGTATGAAGGTGAAGGGGGGGGGTGTAGAGTGCGGATTCGAAAATTCAAAATATCTCATTTATTATGAGTCAGATTGAAAAGTGTTATAGAACCAGTTTTGATAAACTATTGGTTCAGTAAAATTTTAAGTGAGTTATAAGTATTTTCTTGTTTTCAGCCTATAATAAACTCCCTCTACAACTCATCAAATTTTGATATTGAAATAGATAACATGTGAAATGGCATTACAAGTGTGTCATTCCAGGGAGTGGGAAATCTGCTTAGTTTAGGCTACCCCCTGCGTGACAGATGTTTTGCTAATAGACCTCGATAGGAGGTCAATCAATCAATAACTAGACATGATGGAGCCGAAACTGTTAGCTAATACCAATCAGCTGATGAACAGTTAATTAAGAAATCTCAAATTTAGATCGTTAGTTTTCCTCTGACATGGAGGAATGACGTAGATATTTAGGAGAAAATCAAAACTTCAAAATATTTTCGTTACTTTAAATAGGACCTAAAAACGTTATATAATCAATCTATTTTACTCGAAATGTAATATGCTAAACTCTTTAGGTAGATACATTGTTCCTCCAAATCAAGTGTTAACTAAGATATTTGTATTTCATGGTAGTGGAAACTAATGCGATATTTGCTTAGAGCACCTGTGAACTAAAAATTTCATATTCAGTTTAAATTTCAACTCCGGTTAATAAAAACATCTCAGGAAAAAAGGTGGTTTTAGACCTGTAGGGAGTCCAGCACTTAGGAAATCTGCTTAGTTGGCGGACTGCCGTTCGCAGTGCTCCCATAAGAGAAGTCAGGTATTGAGGTTCAACTCGTAGCACGATTTTCAAAAAATTGCTTCAAATGTCCATCGATCTTAGCTAGTAGATGGCGAAAATGTGGGCCATTCAAAAACTATATATATATAAAATTGTAACCTCTGTCTGTACATTGATTTTTTTCGCGAAATTTCACGATAACTTTTCGTTTCACATGTCATAGACACCATAACTGCATTTTGTTTCTTTGGTGTCTGTTTGTTTGTTTGTTTGTTTGTTTATTTGTTTGTTTGTTTGTTTGTTACCTTTTCACGCATAAACGGCTGAACCGAATTTTATGAAACTTGGTATGTATATTAATACTAACCCAACTTAGACTTTAGGCTATGTTAATATTCTCTAAGACGAACAGGAGTGGGGGTTATAAGGGAGGCCTGAATTTAAAAATAGCGATATTTCGGTTCTTATTGCTTTTTCAGCAAATATGTACATTACAAAAGTTGTTTATTTTGTTATTTAGAGTAACTTTTGTTATATGCGTTTTTGCCGTATACGGAAGTATAAATGAGTTATACGCTAAAAACTACTGCGGAAGTCAACAATTTTATTTGGCACAAAAGACTCAACCGAACTAAATAAAACTCGGTATGTGTATTAGCAGTGAGGCCTTCATTATAATACGCCATGCAAACATTTCTAGGGACGGGCAGGAGTGGGGGTTATAAGGGAAGCCTGAAATTAAAAATAGCGATATTTCGTTTCCTATTGGTTTTTCTGCAAATATGCACTTAACAAAAGTTGTTTATTTTGTTATTTGGAGTAACTTTTGTTATATACACTTTTGTCGTATACCTAAGTATAAATGAGTTATAAGTTAAAACTTTAACGGGCACTAACGGCTGAACCGAACTTAACAAAACTCGGTATGTCAATGTCAATTAGCATTAATTCTTCCATGATTATAAGTTATATTAAAATTTTTAGGTTCGAACGGGAGGGGGGTTATAAGGGAGGCCTGATATAAAAATTCACCATATTTACATGTATAAGAGACGGGAAATATAAAAATATCGAAGACTGTGAAGCCTTATCGAACAAATAATTCTATTATTAGCAAATCCACGGCAAAGATGGGTATCAATCCTAAACAATGGGACGGGTAAATGACAAAATATTGTGCAATGTAAAGCCTGCTAAAAAATACCTTCACCATTCAGCCTCAAATGAATTCCCGGGCGAAGCCGGGTATCTGAGCTAGTTTTATATATATATAGATATATATATATATATATATATATATATATATGTGTATATTTGTCTGTTACAACAGTGTTGTATGTGGTCACTACTTTTTTTATCACTTCTAACCTCGATATAAATAAATATTTATTTATTTAAATGAGTTCCGCAAAACCGGCGATTTACTCATAATTAAATCGTGCACGCAAAAAAAAGAATAGAAAAAAAAATAGAGGGAAACGTAAAAGGAGTGAACAAAGGTGGTTTTTGATGGGTTCATTGGAATACTATTTTTATAAGAATCAAATTGTATTGTATGGAAACATCAAGATGGTGAACCTGGATATATAAGAGTTTCATGTAAAAATAATGATCGAGTTGTTTAGCGGTTGAAATCGGACAGGAGGGAGGGAGAGGGAGAGAAAATAGAAAATTTTGAATAACTCCGTTACTATAGGACGTTTAAGGGAAAATCAGCTATTGAGGTCGTACTCATGACGCGATTTTTGAAAAATGTCTTTAAATGCCCATGGATCCTTACTAGTAGATGACGAAAATGAGGTCCGTTCAAAATTATATATATATATATATATATATATATATATATATATATATATTTGTGTGTTATCACAATATTTGTTAAATCGTCACGAAACTCGATATATAAGTGTTTTATGTAAAAAAGAAAGATCAAGTTCATTAAAGGCTGAAATCGGACCAGGGGGAGGGGGGGGTAGGAGGGAGGAATTTCAAAAAATCTTATTATCTCCGTTATTATTCGTCAGACCGAAAAATTGTATAGAACCTATCTTATTGAAAAAGTAGTGTTCTGTAAATGATCTTATGTACATTGTTTCATTATCTTTAATATTGACAGAGATATTTGCGTTTTTATTGTTCTCGGCCTTCAGTAAACCCCCACTCCTACTCATGTCATATCAACAATAAGCTGTTATATTATGAAACACTTTATTCGAAGCCTAAATAACAAATATTGTTCTCATTGAGCTTTTACGTCGAGAGATAAATGCAAATACATGACGCAAGTGGGAAATCTGCTTAGTTAACGCAGTCCCTGCATGACGGACTTTTCTATAAATGTTGTTCTATACACTTTTTCTAAATTTTATATAATAAATGAGTTTTTTTTCTTCTAATTTTCAGCGTTCAATAACCCCCCCCCCCACTTAGATTAACAATAACCGAATATTGCCTTACACAATATATGCCTTATTAAAGCTTAAATACCCAATATTGTTTTTAATAGATCTTTACTAGATGAGATACATATGTGCAAATAAGTTGTGTGATGTCATCAATTAAGATTTTATTAACCATCTAATGTACTATTTAGATTTCTATTAGGAAATTGAGAATATATGGCGAGATGAGATCAGTATGCGTCATGCCAGCACGTCGGAAATGTGTTTTGTTTACGGGCCTTTTATATATATATATTTTTTTAATGAAGCATCTTCGGCCCCATCCTAAAGCAAACGCTATTAGCCCATTGGGCCTGCCCACCCTATATTTAAAATTGTTTATAGAAGGGGAGATAAAATAAAAGGTAAAGGTTAATAAAATAAACGGCCGAGCGCATATGTTGGATACTGAAGGCCGTGGAGCCAGTAGTTTTAATCTGAGAAGACAAAGCTGTTAGCTCTCTTTAATTGGAGATAGCTAAGGCAGTGCCGCCGTGTTATTAGTGTAAATACATCAGCTGACTCCTCCCATACACAATCAGCCATGCGATATTGGTTTGACGGACTTACAAGACGGCTCTCTCCATATACCAACATTATAATTAGCCTGTGCCTCTCATGAATAGCTAAACAGTAATTTTATACATTAACGATAAGGAAAAAGGACATTTATTGATGTTAAAATATTGATTATTCATGATAAAGCTGCGCCAGGATTTAATGCACCGATTAAGAGTAGTATCTTCACAATCTCGCTACGGTATCAGCAGAAACCGCGAGAAACATTCACCAATTTTGTTATCAGAAAGACTTTTCACCAGAGATTCACGATGTTTCCGATTCCATCAAGGGGGCCAGGTGAGTTAAAGTGTTCACTTTAATCTCATATGATAAACCTAGAGTGGCGAGTTCCTCTGGGCAATAGGAATTTATTTAGCGACGAACGCATTAAAGGAAAGTCCGTCACTCAGAGGCTGCGTTAGCGAAGCAGATTTCCCACGTGAGTCACGTATTCGCATTTATCTCAAAATATAATAGTACAATGAGAACAATATTTGGTATTTAGGCTTCAAAAAAATGTGCAGCTTATTGGTAATATGAGATGTGTAGGATTAGTTGTAGGATTATATGCAAATATCTCGCTTAATAATCAAGATAATGGAAAAACCTACATAACAACATTTACAGATCATTACATTTGCTATAAGATTGATTATATACAACTTTCCGAACCGACGCATAATATCGGAGACATATCGAAATCCCTCCCCCCTTTAAACCACCCTCCCACTGGTCCGATTTTAGCCGTTAATCAACTTGATCTTCATTTATTCATAAAACGTTTAAATCTCGAGTTTGGTGTCGATTAAACAAAAATTTCGACCGCTAGAATGTTGATATATATATATAAAAAAATTTGAACGGACTTCATTTACGTCATCTCCTCGGTAGGATCGATGGAAATTTGAAGAGATTTTTTGAAAATCCCATCATGAGTACAACCTCAACAGCTGATTTCCCCTAAAGGGAATATGCTAAAATCCCTAGTCCCGCCATGGTTCAGAATAGGGCGTTAACCTGTAGATAACCCGTCCAAATTAGCCCTAGTAGCAAAAAAGTGGACGTTTATGAATAATAATAATGATCTCACATGGTTAACCTACAGTGGCAAGTTCGATTCCCGCCTGGGCAATGGGAACTTATTTAGTGACGGACTCATTAAATAAAATCCTTAGTCCCACCCTGGCGAGAAAAGGGTGGTGACCTGTGGAAAAGCCGGTCCCGATTAGGCATAGTAGTAAATTAGATGTTAATAAATAATTATGATAATGATTACATCCATATATTTGTTTAATGACGAACTCATTAAATAAAATCCTTAGGCCCACTATTAGCAAAAGTCTGTCACGGAGGGGCTGCGTAAACTAAGCAGATTTCCCACGTGAAGTTTTACAATACAGAAATCTGCCTAATAACAGCTGTAGTAGTAAGAAACCTCTAAACCTATTCACGAGGGACGAATAGTTACGAAAACGGCCGCCAGAGCTCACGGCGGAAAGTCCGAACATAGCCACTGCTGCCGAGCACATGCAGAATACAAATGCAAATATCTCAGTTAATATTCAAGATAGAGAATAAATGTATAGAACAATATTTATAGTAAATTTAATTTGCAATAAGATTGATTCTGTAATATTTTTCGATCCGACGTATAGTAACGAAGATATTTCGAATTTTCGAAAATCCTCCCCTCTAAACCCCCTCTCCCACTGGTCCGATTTCAGCCATTGTAATGTAATGTTACATATGTTTTATTTTATTTTTATTTTTTACTTTATTTTTGTTTTTATTTAATTAATTTATAGTTCTATAATGTTTACAATTATTATATAAGAAATATTATGTAATGCTGAAATGTGTGTAGTATCCAATGGATGGAGCACACAACATGAAAATAAATTCCCACGTTAGAGGGATACTCTGCGTGGAAAACAGGAACTTGATCTTTCTTTTTACATAAAACGACTAAATATCGAGTTTGGTAACGATGAAACAAAAATTGCGACCGCTATAGCGTTAACAGACAAATATATATATATATATATATATATATATATATATATATATATTTATATATATATATATATATATACAGTTTTGAACGGACCTCATTTTCGTCATATACTAGGTAGGATCGATGGACTTTTGAAGAAATATTTCGAAAATCCCGTCATGATTACAACCTCAATAGCTGATTTCCCTTAAGGGAAATCTGCTAAAACGTGTTAAATAATAATAATATTTCATATCATGTGATGGCAAATAACTTTTTTTAAAAATACTATTTTTTGGTTATGTTTAGGTTTTTAAATTCATGTATGACAAAACTAATAGAGAACAATTATTCCGCATTTTTCACTCAAAGCGTACACTCGAAATGACACTAATCGGACGAAAACCAGAATGAAATATTGTAAAGATGGTTGTTATAACGGACAGCTACCTGAACGATTTGTTTGGCAAGTCGGGTGTTTCAGCTGCGCAGAAAAGCCACCTGACGCTTCCCCGGAAGTGCGTGACGAAGATAGAATTCCTCAGCAACTACTTCAGCTTCAAACTGATAGACCTGAGGAACAACGACCTGAGACATGTCAGAAATATAAGGAATCAAAACTGCCTCACCTACCTCTTCCTGCAGAACAACTCCATCAAGAGTCTTGAAGGATTTGCGAACCTCAGGTGCTTGGAGACGCTCTACCTCGATGGCAATAAGATTGAAGTTATTGAAGGGCTGGAAATGTGCCCCTTGAAGAAATTAAGTGTTTCGGGACAAAGGTAAATATTTAAAAGCTATCAAACAAATTAATTTTCTTAAGAAAATGGAGAAGACAACTCCTTTTATATATATACCTTCTATAAAATTAATATGAACGAACAAATAGGCCTTTAATGGACGGGTTTTTATAATGTACAAAAATCATAAAACTTCAAAATATATAGCCCACTATATATTATAAAAACAAATATACACACTGTTCGAAAATAAAAATGAAGAACACAAAATAATAGGTATTGAATAAATAAAAGGAAACAAATTGAAACTTAGTTCAAACAAAACCAACAGAGAACTAATGAACACAACTACGAGGGTACGCCATATATTTTCACACTAAAGTAAAAGGTAATTGTGAGGTTACTCGCAGTGTACCCACTTTAAAATTAGAGCAATTATTTTAGTTCAAACAGTTTATGGCAACACTGTCACTGAGACCGGGTGGCACCTACTAGGGGTCTAGGTTGAGTTGTTGACCGTCAATGCCGACAAAGAGCTTTAGAGAGCAGTAGCTTGATTCGTTCATCTTCTACCCATCATGCTAGAAAAAAATTCTATAAAATTCCTCTTCTTATTCTGGACCCAGTATTCTAATATGTTCAAAAAGCTCTTTGTCGGCATTGACGGTCAACAACTCAACCTAACCCCAGTAGGTGCCACCCGGTCTCAGTGACAGTGTTGCCATAAACTGTTTGAACTAAAATAATTGCTCTAATTTTAAAGTGGGTTAACTGCGAGTAACCTCACAATTACCTTTTACTTTAGTGTGAAAATATATGGCGTACGCTCGTAGTTGTGTTCATTAGATCTCTGTTGGTTTTGTGTGAACTAAGTTTCAATTTGTTTCCTTTTATTTATTCAACACCTGTTCAATGGGGCTCAGGTTAGCCATGCGAGTTAAAGCGTTGACCTTTATCTCACATGGTAAACCTAGAGTCGCGAGTTCGATTCTTGACTGGGAAAAGGAAATTATTTATTGTCTAAATTCATTAAATAACGTCCCTAAAATCCCACCCTGGCTAGAAAAGGGTGGTAACCTGTAGATAACCCGTCCCGATTAGCCTAAGTTGCAAAAAGTGGACGTTAATAAATAAATAATAATAATATGTTCAACATAGCTAAGTGTTAAGGGTTACCTATAAAACACATTTTTTTCCACGAAAACGTTATTCACATTACCCTACATGTTTCGTGGCTTAACTGCCACCTCTTCAGGACCCATCCAGTTCTGAATTGCTCGTTCCCTCTTAGATTTGTTGAGACAGTCCTTCCTTACTGGGAAGGTCGTTGATACTTCACGTAGGGTAATATGAATAAAGTTTGCGGGGAAAGAAATGTGTTTTATTGGTGAACCTTGCCATTAAACTATTAAGAATATATAAAATTCTTAACGAGGGGGGCTCAGGCTAGCCATGAGAGTTATAACGTTGGCCTTAGCCTCAAATGGTAAAGCTAGAATCGCGAGTTCGATTAACGCTTGGGCATTGGAAATTATTTAGTGACGAACTCATAAAATCAAATCCTTAGTGCCACTCTGCCTAGAAAAGGGTGGCAAACTGTAGATAACCCGCCCCGATTAGCCAAAGTAGCAAACAGTTGACGTTAATAAATAATAATAATTATTAAAAAAAGTATCCAATTTATCTTTTTAGATTCCCTTAGTACAAATCTTTCTAATGTTATTCTACCACTAAAATACAAGTGTAAATGGAAAAATATATTTGGAAGAAAGGGACACGATTTAATACAAATGTCTCGTCTGATATTGGGGATAGGGGTAACCAAGAAGAAAGCTGAATTCGTTACGAACAACGAAATCAAATTTATAATCGGGCTTAAAGAATATGTATTCTTGAATATTTAGGCTGGTTCAAATAATAACTTGAGTAAAGTATTTTCAAAGTGAATTAATATATGCCTCCTCTGAGTTTTAACTGAAATATTGAAGGTCTAATTTTTTTTAAATACTGGATATTTTTTCAAAAGGATTGCTTAAATATCTTTCTTTAGCACACTCGATTGTTTTAAATATATTTAAAGAAAGTACATAATATTTTTAATGGGTTTCAATCTCCATCTGTCATGGGATTCTCACAAGGTAACTATAATGATTGACAAGGTAACTAATGTCTGAATGATCTGCTGTACCCCCAGAATGGGACTTATTTTCAAATTTTTAGCTAGCTGGAGACTCATATTAAAAATTATATATAAAATTTAGTTTTGTTTATTTTAATGTCATGTGATTGATGATTTAGCTGTTTAGTCAGCAACTCACCATCGGTGAACAGCAAAACTTTTTTAATAAAGTGTTTTTCTTCTAGGCTAATTTTAATTTACCTATCCTATCTCAACCTAGAAAACACTCTGAGCTAGTTTAACCACCATAGGACCTACAATGAGAGGAGTGGTATCTGAAAGTATTAAGAATTAATATTATTAATTATATTATAATAAAAAAAAATATTAGGAAACCTAACAGCATTGTATTCAATATAGGGAAATATTTAAAAGTAATAGATACCGCAATGTTAGCCTGTGTTTGGCACCATATGTGATGTCATGGCTATTCATTTTTGCTATGCTGATGCTTTCAATGAAGACCTCAAGAATCGTTCCCGTAATTATAAAAATCCATTTGCATTGCAAATCAGAGGAGCTAAATCTTCCAGATTATCTGATAAACGTAATAAATTAAAGTTTTGGCTCAAAAACAATCGAGTTAGCCCTGAGGACATTTTTAATTCGAAAATGAACCTCTATGCACCTTGGCGTAACTAAGTAGCTCTTAGAGCATGAAAGTGGCAAATGAAGGTATATCGGAAGGCCGCCATGTGTAACCAGATGGTAGGCGACGTAGCTCAGGTATATTCATTTTTTACTGACTTCCTGAGGAAGTGCGCTATTATAAAGTGAATCGGATTTTTATTTTTAAATCGTCATTGAGCAATTTACTTCCATTTTTTTTAAAAGCCAATGTCTTAGGCGCTTTCCACATGAGGTGTCTTTAAGTCTATATCAGTGGTCAGGTTATAATGAGTGAAAAGTAGCTGTTTTTGGTCAAGTGTAAGAACCTACAAGGGGTGTGCACAGCCTTCCTACTCCGATTTGAACGAAAATTATTTAGTGTTTAGTACCCAATGAGAAAAGAATTCTGATAAGGCTAGCGAACGCACTTTTCAGGCCTTCGTCTAAAAATGTTAAATATTTGCCTGAAAGTCTTGAGGTGTTGCTAAGGCACATACTTCACAGAGTTTCCGGTGATAATAATATATTTTAAAAATATACTTTAAAAAATACATTGTACAATTCAAATGAATGACATCCCAAAATGTAAACCCCATATCATTGTTAATTTACGTTAGTCATTGCTGCTGAGTGCTATGCGAAAATCATTTTTTTGGTTTTCTTTGGAAATAAAATAAAGATGTTTGGTTCTCATTGGACCATGTACATAGCAATATTAAAATAAATGGTGAATGTTTTAGAAGTCTTAATAATAATAAGCATATCCATTTCATTTTTTTAATTATTATTATTTTGGGAGGCTTATTCTCAGTGAAAAACTGGAGTAAAATCCATATCGGGGGAAAATCCAACCGATATGGAGTTTGTGATTGTCACATGTTATGGGGAATTTAAAAATTTTCGAACTATTCTGGCAGTATCAAGAAGTACCCCTTGCTGTGCTTCTTTTATAATTGCTGTTGGCAGATTCAAGTTCTTGGTGCCTGCTATCGTTGTTTTTGGCACTAGTCCATTTGAACTTACTATAATAGGCGTAACTATGGCAGATTTCAGTTTGTATACCTCTTTGAGCTCGATAGCCAATTCTTGATATTTTCTTAATTTTTCGGCATGGGATTTTCGAATATTCTCATCATTGGGCACTGCAATGTCAATAATATCAGCAGTCTTATTGATCTTGTCAATAATGAGAATATCCGGTTTGTTATGGTGCACAGTATGGTCAGTTATCATCGATTCGTCCCAAGCGTTGTATTATTATTATTATTCTTTATTAACGGCCACTTTTTGCAACTAAAGCTAATTGGGACGGGTTATCTACAGGTTACTACCCTTTTCTAGCCAGGGTGGGATTTTAGGATGTAATTTAATGAATTTCGTCACTAAATTATTTCCTTTGCCCAGGCGAGAAACGAACTCGCCATTTTAGGTTTACCATGTGAAATAAAGGTCAACGCTTTAACTCACATGGCTAACCTTTTAATGATTATTATTATTTTATTTTATTAAGAATATTACAGTCTGCATATAAATACATTTGGTAACGTGAATGTACAATATAATCGTCCTCCATCACCCTCAACAGAAGCTACACCGCTTCACCACAATGAGAGGAGCTGCCTTTCCCTGCCTGGCATGGAAGTCAAGAGGCGACACTTTATAAGAAAATAGCCACTGCTATCACCTCACTTTACACTTCTATAGATCTCTTGGCCACTGTCTCTTGAGGCGCCGTGGAGGGGAATATGGATGAGTGGTACTGGAAAGGGCTAGTACTTCTGGATTAGGATGATTGGATAGCCTGCTGTGGAATTTTCTGAATCTTAAGGGAATTAGGTCTCCATCTTAATAAAGAAGTTTTTTTTTATTAATTATTTATCGTATTATATATGATCTATATCAATAATTTAATAACCAATGGTTCAATTAAAATATTATTTAATGAAATTATTATGTCAGAGTTCCATTTCTTTAAGGCTTGAGAAGGGGCAGGCTTTGGCTTTCGATCCGACAACTATGCGAGGGCTGGCCTTCCACCTGGAAATGCTTAACGTCTCTAGTAATAACCTTCTCTCCATAAAACCTGCCCACTACCTCCTCCAATTGGAAATCCTCGACGCCTCGGAGAACAGGATATCCGATACCAAAGACGTATTCGAGACGCTCTTCCGGTTCATGAATCTGAAGACTCTGAACCTCCTCGGGAACCCACTGATGAAGAAGAAGCCCATAGCGAAGAAGATAGTCGCCCACGTTCCGAGTTTGAGCAGCCTCAACGGGCTGGAAGTGACGGCAGAGATGCACGCAGCTTGCGATCACATGAGCAGGATTGCTGAGGGAGGAGACTGGTTCGACGGATCGGGAGCGAGGAGCATCCTGGAAAGCAGATGCCGGGACATCCCGAGGAACTTCAGGCCCTGTATCACGGCATCTCTTTTGAACAAGGTAGCACAGACAACTTCGAAAGAACCCTTGATTAATGAGAGTTTAAGGATGAAATAAAAATTGTAATACCGAAAGTTTATTTATTTAGTGTAAAAAAAAAAAAAAAATCATTCAAAGGATAACGCTTAAAACAAAAAATAGGAAATCAAGCATAAAGCCGGAGTAAATAACAGCCATAAATTATGTTTTAAAACTCACAATGCAAAAGTTAAATCCATCAATTTAGCAAGGTTCTGTAACATTATTCAATAAAACTCATAATAACGGAGATATTTTGAATTTTCCACCCCTAGTCTCTGATAATTATAGCCATTAACGACCATGAACTTTAGGGCAGAATGAAACAGATAAACATTAATCATGATATATATTAAACTAACATTGTCGAGTTAGAACGTAAAATTTTAATTGTTGAGGTCATCACACGAACGTATCTGCGTGTTTCTCACAGACTAAAAGGTTCCAAGTTTTTCTTGATATCAGCTTTTTAGCAAATTTCCCTTGAGGGAAATCAGCTATTGAGGTCGTACTCATGAGGCGATTTTCGAAAATTTTCTTTAAATGTCCATTGATCCTGCCCAGGAGATGACGAAAATGAGGTATATATATGTCTGTTAACGCTCTGGCGGTCGTAATGTTTTTTTGATCGTAACCAAACTTGATATTTATGCATGTTTTATGGAATAATAAAGATCAAGTTCGTTAATGGCAATATCGGAAAAGGAGGGGAAGGGGGTTAGACGGGAGACTTTCGAAAACTTTTAAAATCTCCGTAATTATGCGTCGGATCGAAAAATGGTATTGAATCAATCTTATTGCAAATGTAATGTTCTATAAATGCTGTTATGTACATTTTTTCAATATCTTAAATATTACCCGAGATTTTGACATTTATTAGTTTTCGGCCCTTTATTAGTAAACCCCCACTCTTACTCGTGCCTTATTGACCATAAGCTGTTTTATTGTGAAGCACTTTATTTGAAGCCTAAATAGCAAATATTATCCTCATTGAACTTTTGCGTCTTGAGATAAATGCATATACGTGATGCAGGTGGAAAATTTGCGTAACGCGACTTTATTAAATATGGAGCCTTGAAATGATCTAACAACCATAACATTTACAGACAGACAGACATACATACACACACACACACATATCTATATATACTTTGTTTTAAAAGAACTTCGTTTTCGTAATCTCCTGTATAGGATCGTTGACATTTGAGGAAATTTTGAGTACAACGTCATTAGCTGTTTTCCCTCACGGGAAATCATCTAACAATTAACAATTAGGAAACACTTGGCTTTCCAAAATAGGTCCTCCAAAAACTTTTTTTTAATAGCCACTAGAGTTTTACAATTTCTGATTTATGATAAGGTTAGACGAGTTGGAAGGTATTCTGGAATGTTGATTCTAATGGCCTATATATGAAGCCTGGCCAGACATTCCATTGGCCATAACCTTTTTGCCTTTCAGTTACATATTTGGCTGTAGGCTGTAATTAAGTTGTAAGTGTCAACAAGATTTACTTGTTGTAGTACAATTATGTGTGTAGTACATACTTGCACACCTGCATTTCTCCACGCACTAGCTATTGACCTGAACCAATATTTTATTCATTTAAAGCAGAAAGTAAACCTTATGCCCAAATAAAAGTCCGTAACGCAGGGGCTTCGTTAAATAAGCGGATTTCCCACGAGCGTCACGAATTTGCATTTATCGTAAAAAGTAAATGTTCAATGGCAATATTTGGTATTAGGCTGCAAATATAAACGTGCTTCGAATATAAACAGTTCATTGTTAATATGACATGAGCAGGAGTGACTTAAAAAGTCCGTCACGCAGGGGCTGCGTAAACTAAGCTGATTTCCCACGTGAAGCTTTACAATAGAGAAATCTGCATACTGGTAACACAATACCACCGTGATTAAATACAAACGGTAATGAGAAATCTTTCAGTTAATTAAAATAAATTCCCAACTGAAACGGCTTCTGAATTGTAAGAATAATTTATATTTTAATAACTCAAATTATAGTAGTACAAGAACTAAAGAAGGGGGGGCGGCGGATGTAGTTGCATGAATCTCACAAAGTAATGAAGGTAAGGTAAGGTTAGAAACGACAGGTAAGGTTAGAAGAAGCCTCCCACCTGAGACGAGCAATGACGGAAATGGCCGACCTAATCCGAACTATACCCGACCACAGACTTCATAAAAATGCAAATATCTCGGTTAATAATCAAGATAGAGAATAAATGTATATAACAATATTTATAGTAAATGTAATTTGAAATAAGATTGGTTCTATAAAATTCTTCGGTCACATGCATAATAACGGAGATATTTTGAATTTTCGAAAATCCCCCCTCTAAACCCCCCTCCCTGTAGTCTGATTTCAGCCATTAACGAACTTGATCTGTCTTTTTACATAAAACGGTTAAATATAGAGTTTCGTAACGATCAAACAAAAATTGCGACCGCTAGAGCGTTAACAGACATATATATATATATATATATATATATATATATATATATATATATATATATATAATTTTGAACGGACCTCATTTTCGTCATCTCCTGGGTAGGATCGATGGACATTTGAAGACATTTTTCGAAACTCGAGTCATGAGTACGACCTCAATAGCTGATTTCCCTTAAGGGAAATCTGCTAATACTTCGTGTTGACGTTATTCCGACAAATATTTGGAAACTGTATATATGGCTATGGCCCGATAAAGTTCAGAGCTCTCCGTTAGTATACGTTGGATCGAAAAATATTACAGAATCAATCTTATTGAAAATTAAATTTACTATAAATATTGTTTTATACATTTATTCTGTATCTTGAATATTAACTGAGATATTTGCATTTGTATTCTGCATGTGCTCGGCAGCAGTGGCTGTTCGGACTTTCCGCCGTGAGCTCTGGCGGCCGTTTTCGTAACTATTCGTCCCTCGTGAATAGTTTTAGAGGTTTCTTACTATTACAGCTGTTATTAGGCAGATTTCTCTATTGTAAAACTTCACGTGGGAAATCTGCTTAGTTTACGCAGCCCCTGCGTGACGGACTTTTTTCTTCTGTGATAGATTATTATCGCATCATGAGTACAACCTGAATAGCTGTCTTCAACCGATCTGCTAAAGCAGCGGTGGCAGACTCCCAGGTCATTCAAGGACTATAGAAATATCATAAGTAAATAATGAAATATCAAAAGCCCATATATTAAATCCACCCTATCCTTATATTTAAAAATAATAATTCAATGACCTAAGGAAAGACGTATACTTCATCATTCAAATTATGCAATTACCTACGCAATGTAAAAGCATTTAAATAAATCATAAATTTTTAAAAGGTTAAAAAAAAAAAATAGAGAAACAAACCTGCTTTAAACTGCTGCAAAATTTGATTACAACTCCAAGTGAGTTATACATTTTTTTTATTTTTGTATAAAAATATTTAATTCGATAAATAATAGCCACTATTAAACAAGATTGACTATTAAATGTAGTGGCTGGTTGCTATTTTAATCCAGTCACAAATTGCTAATCATTATATGAAAATAACCAGACCAGTATATTATTTGTCTGGAAAACTCACCTGTCTAATTGCTAAGACTTGCATACATCATAATAGCAACCATTATGCTAGATGACCTTCGGTTCTTGCTAATTCATAAATAAAGGAGAACACAACAAATTGGTGAAAATTAAATTTAAAAACCTATCATTTAATATAATCGAAAATGCTGATGGGAAGGCCTAAGTTTACGAGAACACGAACGTTTATTTCGCTTAACTAATAAGTCAGACACGCAGGTAAACTAAGCAGATTTCCCACCTGTTGATACGACACACTAGTAATATTCATCTCACCATGTATTCTGAGTTTTAAAGTAAAAATTTGGTGAGCAGCAGTGAGGGGTTTAAGGAAGGCTAAAAACAAGAACGTACAAATAACTCGCTTAATATTTAAGCTTAGAAAAGTCATACACACAGGTGATCCGTAAACTAAATAGATTTTCCACGTGAAGGTTTACAATATGACAGGTTATTGTTAATATGACAAGAGTAGAAGTGGTGGTTTACTGAAGGCTCAAAACTGAAAAATGCAAATATCTCTGTTACTATTCAAAATAGAGAATAAATGTATATAATAATATTTATAGATCATTAAATTTGCAATAAGATTAGTTCTAATAATATATTTCATTACAAGGGCGGAAAGTGACTGTTTCCTATGCGAGATCGTGTTTTACAGCCGAGGCTGGAAATTAGATCGAGCATTGGAAACTCACTTTCCGCCCGAGTTATGAACGATACTTTACATCACGAGGCAAAAAATGCGAAATATAATTTAAACTCGTAATTATTAAGTATTATCATATTAAATGATTTGTTTTGCATTCTGTAGTATCGATTATTTCTGAACAGCTGATTTAGAGCACTAACCTGATGCAAGTAACATAACTTTAATAACTCTTTCAAACACAATTCTTTATTATTTGAAATAAATTTATAACAAATTCAAACATTTACAACTCAACAATTTTAGTGGCTTCCTTCATTAAATTTTCTGGTATGCTCCCAGCCATTTTGTATAAATAAAATAAGTGGTTTGTAAACATGAGATGTAGCTGCGACAATCGATTAGTTGATAACAAATGACAACAATGTCACAAATTTGGATTTATACAGAACTCTTTTAAATGACATAAACGAATTTTATAATAAAACTAAGTTAAATTAGTGTAATTATATTTTCTAATGATAAGTAATCGACCAATAATATCTTTAGTGCTTTAAAATAACTAAAATATAAATCGTTTTTCGAATAGTAACCTAGCGTTGGAAACTGTAACTTCATTAAAGGGAGGGAAAAGTTTTTCCCTCCCTAGAGTGGGAAAGAGAACAGCTGTTTCAAGTTATTATAAAAAGACCCACTTTCCATACTTACATACGGTAGCGAAAGTAACTACTTTCAGATCAGAGTGATGTAAAAACTTTTTCTATACGCCGTAACAATAATTTTGACGTATAGCAGTAATCATTTTGAGCAAACCTTGTTTTCGTGATCTACTGGGAAGGATTGATGGACATTTGTAGAAAATGTTTGAAAATCGCGCCATGAGTACGACCTCAATAGCTGATTTCCCTTGAGGGAAATCTGCTAAAAAGACATTGAACAGCAATCTTAGAGCATCAGTGGTTTAGCAAGATTGATTCTATAACATTACATGATCTGGCTCATTATAACGGAGATGTTTTGAATTTTCCTCTCCTCCCATTTAAACCACCATTCCAGGTCTGATTTCAGCCAATAACAAATATGATAATTCAAATAAAGGGTTAGAACCGCCAATATAAATGATACTATTGGCATACCTATCGGTAGAGACCGTCGTCACTGGCTGATGGTCGAGTACCGCTGGCAAGCGCTTTCGATGCAATGGCATCATCTTCAAGCCTGTCAATTGTTGTACTGAGTTGGTCGTCCGTCAGTCAGTGGGTTTTATGCTCTGTTCACCGTATTAGTTGTTTTCGTTTAGTCCGGATCTGTTTACTTACCACTAAGATCTGTCAAACGAGGATTGTTGATGTTCAGGTAAATTGTTTTCGTGTGGTGGGTTGTTTACGTTTTAAATCAAATATGATCTTTAATGTTGACTGGGATAGTTAAATATTGAGTATGGCGCAGATCCAATAAACATTTTCGAGACAAATCGCTAAATCTATACTGATGGCGTAATCACTTAACGCCTCGCAAAATTACAAGTCTCTTGAACATAGTATTTGGTATTTAAACTTAGAATAAGGTGGTTCATAATACAGAAGATTATTGTTAACATGACGTGAGTAGAAGTAGGGGCTCACCGAAGTCTGAAAACTGAGAAATCCAAATATCTCAGTTAATATTCATGATAGAGAAAATAAGCATGGGCATTGATAGGGAATGAAATTTGCAACAAGTTCGGTTTTATACAATTTTTCGATCCAACTTATAATAACTTAAGATATTTCAAATTCTCCCATCTAGTCCCTCTCCCCCTACAGCTAGTCCGGTTTTTAGCCGTTAACGAACATGGTCTTTAGTTTTACATAAATCGCTTATATATCGATGTTGGTAACGTGCGACCTCTAGAACGGTAACAGACATGTATATATATATATATATATATATATATATATATATATATATATATATATATATATATATATACACTAGCTCAGATACCCGGCTTCGCCCGGAAATTAATTTGAGGCTGAATGGTGATGGTATTTTTTAGCAGGCTTTACATTGCACAATATTATGACATTTACCCGTCCCAGTGTTTAGGATTGATAATTCTAATAATTCTATTATTAGCAAATCCACGGCAAAGATGGGGCCATGGATTTGCTAATAATAGAATTATTTGTTCGATAAGGCTTCAAAGTCTTCGATATTTTTATATTTCCCGTCTCTTATACATGTAAATATGGTGCATTTTTATTTCAGGCCTCCCTTTTAACCCCCCTCCCCTTCGAACCTAAAAATTTTAATATAACTTATAATCATGAAAGAATTAATGCTAATTGACATACCGAGTTTTGTTAAGTTCGGTTCAGCCGTTAGTGCCCGCTAAAGTTTTAACGTATAACTCATTTATACTTAGGTATACGACAAAAGTGTATATAACAAAAGTTACTTTAAATAACAAAATAAACAACTTTTGTTATGTGCATATTTGCCGAAAAACCAATAGAAAACGAAATATCGCTATTTTTATTTTCAGGCTTCCCTTATAACCCCCACTCCTGTTCGTCTCAGAGAAAATTAATATAGCCTAAAGTCTAAGTTGGGTTAGTAGTAATATACATACCAAGTTTCATAAAATTCGGTTCAGCCGTTTATGCGTGAAAAGGCAACAACCAAACAAACAAACAAACAAACAAACATACACGAAAGAAACAAAATGCAGATATGGTGTCTATGACATGTGAAACGAAAAGTTATCGTGAAATTTCGCGAAAAAAATCAATGTACTGACAGAGGTTACAATATATATATATATATATATATATATATATATATATATATATATATATATATATATATATATATATATATATAATTTTGAATGGACCTCATGGATCGACGGATATTTATTAAATTTTCAAAAACGATTCAGGAGTACAACCTTAATATCCAATTTCCTTCAAGGGAACACAGGGGCCCACAGCATTTAGGGGTTGCAAGCGGATAAAATCGTAAATAAATAATTAATCTACATCAAAACACATGTTAAGCTTAAGAACCTCAAATATTTATTATTATTTATTTACGTCCACTTTTTGCGACTAAGGGTAATTGGGACGGGTTGCCTACAGGTTACCACCCCTTTTCTAGCCAGGGTGGGACTAAGGATTTAAATGGGCTTACAAAATCTCACATGCTAAACCTTGAGTGGCGAGTTCGGTTCCCGCCCTCGGCTATATGAGCTTATTTAGTGACGGATTTCAGTAAATAAAATCTTTAGTTCCACCCTGGCTAGAAAAAGGTGGAACCTATAGACGCCCGTCCCAATTAGCCATAGTTGCAAAAAGTGGACGTTAATAATTAATTTAATTTAATCACTAACAGTGAATATTTAATTAATGGTAGAAAAGTCATAAGAAAACGTTTTATTATATGAATAATAATGTTATATTCTTGATGTAGGGGAAAAAAGGAGGGGAGACTTACCATATTATACATTAAGTAAAATGTTTAAAACGTCTGTTGTTTGTATTAAAGTTAAATAAAAATGCCTCAATAAAAAAGGATATTTTCTAAAGGATCGGTTTCAGTCAATTTGCCTTTGTATTTGATGTTTGGTGGACACTCTAGCATCCTCATAACAACACATATATTGTATAATATTCATGTTATGATTATTACAGATAATTATAGTCATAATACAATAGCAGCTTTAATACACTAAGATAACAATTGTTAAAGTAAACAATAATAGTTGCAGCATAATAAAATAATAATAACATAATAGCTTTAATACAGCATGAAAATAGCTTTAATAAAATATGACAATAGTTGTAATAACACATAACAATAGTTGTAACATATAATAGCTGAAGTAAAATAATTATAATATAGCTCAACAAACAAAATATACAAATACATAAGCCTGTGACCCTGCTCAGTGTAAACAGACCAAGGAAGGTTACAACCAGTGTTCCTAATATAACCACAAATGTAATACATAATATGCAATACTTTTTAAATATTTCTTGTCTTGTTAAGTAGAAATAACATAAGCACCATCTGTTACACTGTAGTTTAATAGCAATGTGCAATATATATATATAAAGTAGTACCTATCTGTTTCTACAGCCCTGAAGAAGAGAAAACAAATATTCTCGACATATTGGCATTAACTAAATTTTGTTTCAATAACATTGACCAAAACTCGAAGGAACAACAACAACACCATATATATGCTTATTGTGTGAGCGTAGGCAGATTTCCTCCCCACCTGTTGTGAATGCACAGGGCTGGAGTGTGTGGTACCTGTCACCAAGATATAGCTCCCGTAGCAGCAGCCCCTCTGGAAGCATAATTTGTAAACATCCCTCCACAGCTGGTCTCTCCGTAGGCCAAGGGGACCAGAAAAAACTGGCGCCATCCCCCCTATCCCTTTTACTCTGTGTGCCGCTTCTTCTTCTCTCTTTCTCTCTCCCTCTGTTTACCAAAGCTACCCCAACTCTTGGCCAGGGTTAGTGTTTAGTCTCCTGCGGGTGGGTGCGGTTTGTGTTGGCTGGGGCCTTAAGACAATATTGTTGACACTTGCGGCTCGGCTTACCGCACATACTGACCTGCCGGTCTTTGTGCAAGGGCCCACCCCTCTGAGCCTCTCGTTTGAATGTAAAAGGACAAGTGTTCCGGGCTCCTGCTACCTACTCACAATGACACAGACTAATGACCTGTTGGCCCATTGAGATGATTTACACAGCTGAGGTGAACAGAGCATTACTGTTTTGTGTACCGTTTGCGGCTTACTTCGACACAGTGATTGATGGCTGAAGGCTAGCAGGTAATCAGTAACTCCAATGGGAAAGTGAAAGCACATTTAAAAGGTTATCTCCTTCAACTTTGGTTGAGCCAATTGGAATTCTATCGGCCCCCGAAGTTATTAATCATTCTAGGGATTCATGAACTCCGAAACTGCACTACTTTTTCGCAGTTCTTCAATATCAAATGCTCCCTGGGTTGTAAGAAACAGACAAATAGGAGGTCACGTCAGAGGTTGTAACGAAATATCTTAATTTTGTAACAAATGTAACAATTTGTGTATAATACCTTTGTTGTATTTGGCCAAAATAAAATTTTCCTTCTTTCTTTCTTCTTCTATACTGTACATGCAGTTAGCTCCTGGAGTTCTGCAAGAAAGGGAGGGAGATGCTCCAGTCTAGTATATAATTCCACCAGCCAGTCACCCACTACTTCCTAACTTCGGCCATGCAAAGATACAAAACATAAAAAACAAACAAAAAAAACCCTTCTCTACATTTCCTTATCATATTCGTTATATATATTATAACGACTACATTTATTTGACGTATTTTGATTGCATTCTGATTCTAAGCAGGGTCTATCATTCTGTCCCCAGAACAGAGGATAATCAGGGCTGATATGAGTATTCCAGTTCAGGCTAAACAGGTATTCAAACTAGAGTAGTATAAGTTCCAAAATAAAGAAGATTCCTTTAAGTTTAAAATATTAAATAATAATCTCCTTACTTTATATGTATATTCATTGAGGTAACCCTTCAGAGAGGGAATTTATTTCCTACATGGTCCGTATAATACTATCACATCCCATGTGTTTATTTTAAAGTGTAGATAATATTATACAAAATATAAGTTTTCCAAATTATTTAATATAAAAAAAATTAAATGAAAGAAATTAATATAAGGAATATAAATACATAACATTCATAATATTAACAATTTTAATTACAGAACGTATATATGGTTTAAGATAAATAATAAACAAACATAATAATAGTAACTTACATAAATAACAATTGAAGAGAAAAAAATGTACAAATCAAAACTAAATCTGGAATTAAAATATATAGATAAAAAATTATCCATAGTAAGTATTGCAGTATCCCTATGTTTTTATAAACTTTCTCAGCGAAAGTTCGAAGAGCTTTATTGAATTTATAAAATAAAATTCCTAAATGAATAGGTCAATGCTTTACTTTGTTTGTCACTGTCTGCTTTAATATTTGTCTTTCGTCTGTCAAAAGTCTGCAACCGTGAGTTAAATGTGCGTTTGTTTAGCACTAAAGTCGCAAGGCGCATAATTCAACGCTTGTTGAATCTATGTATGTATGTATTAACTGAGCCATGTTCTGTTATTAGTTGTGATATATAGAAGTCAGTCATATCAATTTTCGTATTCATATATCCTGGAATATTTTTTGTCTTTTAGTTGTACTTGTCAAATGAATTTGCCATTTTCTAATTGTGTCAGTATGTAACAACTGTTTGAGTCGTGTTTTGGGCATTTTGGAACAACATTCTGAGAGTATAGGCAAGTGAGAACCTGATCTATCCGCTATTTCATTACCTAAAATTCCAGAATGTCCACGTATCCAATCCAAATTTATTTATAAAGTTTTATTTTCTAATATATATATAACATTTTTACCAGATTCTATTCTAGCATTAAGTGAAATTTGTTAAAACTCAAATAGTGCGTTTGTTTCCGTCAAAAGAGCTGCACAATAATCAATAGGCTTGAAAATGCTACCATTGCATCAAAAACGCTTGTTACGTGCCCTTGACGATCAACCAGTAATGACAATGCCTACCCACAGATTTGACAGTAGTTTTTAAAAAGGTTTAACTGTGTTTCAAACATTCGGTCAGTCTTCGTTTCCATATGTACAGAGCTTAGGGCAGAACTTTGAAGACAATAGACATTGGAGATGCCATTTAGTAAAACTGTATAAGGGAAAAACCAATATCAGGAAAATTTACAAATAAATATATAAACTAAAATGTTATTATTTATTCGAATCCATTAAATAACTACACCGCTATGTGTGGGTAATTAGAGGGCTTTGGTAGATTTAAGAGATATCAACCCCTTAAGGAAATTAATAGATGGAATTAAAAATAAAAAGCTATAAAACATAGGCGTTTATAGGAATAAATTTAATATTAGGAGGAGCATATTTGCATAAATGCCAGAGGAATTTCAATGAATCTTTTATCCGTAAAGTGGGATCATTATAAAAAAATGTTAACCCCGTTCAAATACCTCTCCTCCCCCCGGGTTTAATTGACTTAACCGAGGCGAGTCAAGATGATTTTCTTAATTTTCCTCCCAAGATTGCTCATTTTGCTCTTATTTATTTATTTTTATTAACCTGGGATCTCTGCCAAGACCTTGTAGAACCAAGATGTTTGACAAGGAGTTTTATCTTTCATCTGGTTGAAGATCGAAAGACCAGATTAAAGAACACATCTTGTAGATGGATTCGAAGAAATTTCTCAATAGTCTATAGCCGTGGTCTTTTTTTTTTTTAAACATATGATGAATTCATAAAATTTATATGTAAATTATTTTATATGTAAATTATTTATATGTAAATTATTTTGTTTATATATTGAAATTTAATACGACCGAGCTAATCGGAGTTGCTAATCAAAAAAGTAACACCCCATTTTAAACAAATTTATGGTGAGCTAGTCGCCAAATAAAATTTCATGGCTACGTAGAAATTGAATAAAAAGTGCGCCTTGATCAGCGCCCTAACGCATGTGATCTATGTGGATTAAAATATTGATATAAATCCTGATGGATAATTTTTTGTCGTCTTTTCACATGATTACAAGGAAATGTATTGAGTAAAATACACACCAAATTAAATACTTTTTATGAAATAGAAATTAGAAATTTTTCTTCAAATGTCCATCAATCCTACCTAGTAGATGATGTCTATATATATCTATATACATAAAATTGTAACCTCTGTCTGTACATTGATTTTTTTCGCGAAATTTCACGATAACTTTTCGTTTCACATGTCATAGACACCATTACTGCATTTTGTTTTTTTGGTGTGTGTTTGTTTGTTACCTTTTCACGCATAAACGGCTGAACCGAATTTTATGAAACTTGGTATGAATATTACAACTAGCCCAACTTAGACTTTAGGCTATATTGATATTCTCTAAGACAAACAGGAGTGGGGGTTATAAGGAAGGCCTGAAATTAAAAATAGCGATATTTCGTTTCCTATTTCTTTTTCACCAAATATGCCCATAACAAAAGTTGTTTATTTTGTAATTTAGAGTAACTTTTGTTATAAGCACTTTTGCCGTATACGGAAGTATAAATGAGTTATACGCTAAAACCTATAGCGGGAGTCCACAATTTCATTTGGCACAAAAGACTCAACCGAACTAAACCAAACTCGGTATGTGAATTAGTACTAACGACTTCCTTATAATAAGCCATACTAACATTTCTAGGGACTGGCAGGAGTGGGGGTTATAAGGGAGGCCTGAAATTAATAATAGTGATTTCCTATTGGGGTTTCGGCAAATATGCACATAACAAAAGTTGTTTATTTTGTTATTTAGAGAAATTTGCTCAACACTTCTTTTCAATATGAACTACCAGGTACCTCACCTTAAAAAATTAATTCAAATGTATGTCAATATTTTCTCCTTAATAATTCAAATCTATGCATAATGCAAAGGAAACGGGAAATATGACAATATGCAGGACAGTGAAGTCTTACATATAAAATTAATTTTATTATTAACAAATTCACAGAAACGACAGGTGTTAATCCTAGTCACTGGGACTGGTAAATGCCAAAATATTGTGCAAAGTAAAGCCAAAAATATACCATCACCATTCAGCCTCAAGTGAATTCCCGAGCGAAGCCGGGTATCTGAGCTAGTATATATATATATATTTGTTGCTTTCACTTACTTCGTTTTGAACTTCCATGTTGGTTTTTTTTTAGTCCAACTTGTTCTAGTGATGCCACTATATTTTATTCATTTTAAGGCTAATTGGTTATCTACAGGTTTCCTCCCTTTTCTAGCCAGTTTGGGACATTATTTAATGAGAGCGTCACGAAATAAATGTTTACAGCCCAAGAGAACTCACGACTGAACTCCCCTCTTGACAATACATTATTTAGTTATCGAAGGACTCATTGAATAAAATCCCTGTTCATTGCTTGTTATACCAAACGCTGATTGAAAAAGGATATTAAGCTGTGAATAATCCGCCCCAATTAGTTTCAGCAACAAAACTTGGGCGTTAACAAAGAAAAGTTTTGTTTTTAAATTTTGAATAAAGTAAATTGCATGAATTGTCAACACTTGATTGTATTATCTCTGTAAAGAGTGTATAAACAGGAAGAACTTCGAAATTGCTCCATAAATCAAAACGCTCTAATTTTCACTGATAAAAAAAAACGCGGAAGGCGATCACAAGGACATGGAGTGGTTTCCCGGCGCCTTCTGAAGAATGTATCCAATAATAAAGGACTTAGAGTGCTTGGAAAGGATTCCTCACGAGGTCAAAATAAGCTAAGATTGAGAAGGCTGAGAACAACTTTATTACACCTGCTGTCTTGATCCGTTTACCTTGGCACCAATGAAAAAATCAGAAAGGACGAACGAATATAAAAAGGCAGCTTGGGCTCCGAATATTCGTATTGCTTGATAGAGTTTTAATAAATAAAATTGACTTTTTTGCATTGGTCCGGATTAGCAAATAAAAAATGATTATCATCATGATCGGAGGCCTTGTAGTTGCAACCATTTTGTTCCTTCAGAATGCTCTTTCATATTACAATACTCACCGAAATCCACAATATGTTTGAAGTTCAAAATAGGATTTTCTAGGCCTACCACTTCCCCCGTGCCCAATGACCATTCAAATATATTTGTGATGAAGTCTCTGTGTTTTATGATACGCCCAAAACTTTTCACTCTCATTTTTTCCATGGCCCTGATAAGACTTTTGCTCTCACTTACCTCAATTTAGAACTTCCAGGTTGGATTTTAGCAGATTTCCCTTAAGGTAAATCAGCTATTGAGGTCGTACTCATGACGCGATTTTTGATCCCACCCAAGAGATGACGAAAATGAGGTCCGTTCAAAATTATATATATATATGTGTGTATATATATATATATATATATATATATAAATATATATATATATATTTATATATATATATATATATGTATATATATTTGTCTGTTAACGCTCTAGCGGTCGCAATTTTTGTTTGATCGTTATCAAAATTCATATTTAAGCGTTTCATGTGAAAAGGAAGATCAAGTTCGTAAATGGCTGAAATCAGACCAGTGGGAGGGGGGGTATAGAGGGGGGGATTTTTGAAAATTCAAAATATCTCCGTTATTATGCGTCGGATAGAAAAATCTTATAGAAACAATCTTATTGAAAATTAAATGTACTATAGTGAGTGTGGTCGACGGAACCCCGCCATGTTCTGGACTCTGGTGGCCGTTTCCAGAACTATTCGTCCCTCGTGAATAGGTTTAGAGATCCCTTCCTACTACACCTGTTATTAGGCGGATTTCTCTATTGTAAAGCTTCACGTGGGAAATCTGCTTAGTTTACGCAGCCCCTGCGTGACGGACTTTTTTTTTATTGAGTCCAACTCCAGCTGTAGTGATTTTAAGCTAGACCCACATTTGCATTGCTTCCAATCTATTATACTCCCTTTTATAGAAAGTCCCGTAAACCAGCAAGCGCCGTACAAAAGACAGAAAAAGTTCATTTGGTTTCCATGTTTATATGCATATTAGTTAAAATATCCTCCTATTGCTTTGGGAGGCTTGTTTAGCAAGTACTATTCTTTTATTGACTTCGTCTCTAATATCACTGTCCATAAAATGAATAATATGGAAATCAAATGTTACATTTTAGCAGATTTCCCTTAAGGGAAATCTGCTATTGAGGTCGTACTCATGACGCGAGTTACGAAAAAAATTTTCAAATGTCCATCGATCCTACCCAGGAGATGACGAAAATGAGGTCCGTTCTAAACTTTATATATATCTATATCTATATATATATATATATGTGGTGTGTTGTTCTTTTCGGAGCTTTGGTCAATGTTGGTGAAATTTCACCAACATTGACCAAAGCTCCGAAAAGAACAACACACCACATATAAATACAACCTGGTCGAAAACATCAGCACAATTATATATATATATATATTATATATATATATATATATATATATATATATATATATATATATATATGTCTGTTAACACTCTAGCGGTCGCAATTTTTCTTTGATCGTTACCAAACTCGGAATTTAATCGTTTAATGTTAAAAGAAAGATCAAGGTCATTAATGGCTGAAATCGGACCAGTGGGAGGGGGGGGGTAAGAGGGGGGATTTTCGGAAATTTCGAAATATCTCCGTTATTATGCGTCGGATCGAAAAATTGTATAGAATCAATCTTATTGCAAATTACATTTACTATAAATATTGTTCTATACAGGTATTCTATATTTTGAATATTAACCGAGATATTTGCATTTGTATTCTGCATTGGTCGGCAGGAGTGAGCTGTTTGGTACTTTCCGAAGAGAGCTCTGGCGGCCGTTTTCGTAACTATTCGTCCCTCGTGTATAAGTTTAGTGATCCCTTACTACTTACTACACTTGTTATTGGGCAGATTTCTCTATTGTAAAACTTCAAGTGGGAAATCTGCTTAGTTTACGCAGCCCCTGCGTGACGGACTTTTGATGTCTAGAGTCATTATAGAAAACAGAAGTCTCCAGTCAGCTTTAATCTTTTAAATATACAGAACAAAAAGGTAATTATATACTAAAAAGTTTTCAATGTCAATAAATCAATCATGAAATAAGAATATTATAGACCTAAATTTATGATGTCATTAGTAAAACTGTCAATAATTTTAATCAAGACGGGAATAGAAAGTTTAAACTTTGGATTTTATACTGGGATCATAAAATGAAATCATTAGGGAACATTTTAAGTACACAAAAATTAGAAAAAAAAATGTAATGAACCCGTCAAAGTATAATGTTTTTTTTTTTTTTTTTTGAAGAAGGGTTTTTATTGGTCTTAATAAGAGCTCATAGGATGGTAATTTTAATAGGTGGGTAGAATATAGGAGTAATTATTCTAGTCCTTCGTAGTTCGGAGTGCGCGTGAGGTCCTATCTGTAATGATGAGCCAGTCTCTGAAGGGGTTAATTAGATGTTACACTGAATATAAAGGATACTAATTCGGTATGTGTTGCCACCATAAATAAATACAAACACCTTTCACATGACCTCATTCTAAAGCAGTTACGAAATAGTTTAACTTCGGTTTGAATTGACTCGGAACTAAGTACACAATGAATGTGGGTGTCACAACTACCGAAATCAAATAATTTTCTAGAGGCATCTTGAAAACATCTAATTAATCAGTGAATCAAGATTTGTATAAAACGACATAACGTATACATATGCTAAAATGTCGCATAACGCAAGACAAATCCTAAACGTCTATCACACAGGGGCTGCGTAAACGAAGCAGATTTTGCAAGTGCTGGTATGACACACTACTGATCTGATCTCACCACTTATTTTCTATCTCTATGCAAAAAAAATGTCCGTGACGCAGGGGCTGCGTAAACTAAGCAGATTTCCCACGTGAAGTTTTACAATAGAGAGATCTGCATACTGATAACACAATACCACCCTAATTAAATACAAACGGTAATGAGAAATCTTTCAGTTAATTAAGAGAAATTCCCAACTGAAACGGCTTCTGAGTTGTAAAATATAATTTATATTTTAATAACATTTTAGTAGTCCAAGAACTAAAGAAGGGGGGGGGCGGATGAACAGAACGTATTTGCACAAATCTCACAAAGTAACGAAGGTAAGGTAAGATTAGAAACGACAGGTAAGGTTAGAAGAAGCTTCCACCTGAGCCGAGTAGTGACTGAAATGACCGACCGAACTATACCCGACCACAGACTTCATAAAAATGCAAATATCTCTGTTAATATTCAAGATAGAGAATAAATGTACATACCGATATTTATAGTAAATTTAATTTGCAATAAGATTGATTCTATACAATTTTTCGATCCGATGCATAATAACGGAGATATTTGGAATTTTCGAAAATCCCCCATCTAAACCCCCCCCCCTCCCTGTGGTCTGATTTCAGCCATTAACGAACTTGATCTGTCTTTTTACATAAAACGGTTAAATATCGAGTTTCGTAACGATCAAACAAAAATTGCGACCGCTAGAGCGTTAACAGACAAATATATATATAATTTTGAACGGACCTCATTTTCGTCATCTCCTGCGTAGGATCGATGGAAATTTTTCGAAAATCGCGTCATGAGTACGACCTCAAAAGTCCCTTAAGGGAAATCAGCTAAAAAAACCTATGAGTAGAAAAGTACGAATAACTTGCTTTATATTTGAGTTAAGAAAAAAATGCATAGAACACCATCAATGAAGTGAAGATCATCAATAGTTTAAAAAGATTGGTTCTATAACAGTTATCAAAAGGACTCAAAATAACCGAGATATTTCGAATTTCCGAATTCGGTCTAACCCACACCCTTATTCCAACTCCGATTTCAGCGATTAATGTCAACGAAGCGTTGCACAAAACTGTGAAACATCTAATATATGGGATAGTTTCAATAAAACATTTTGAGTTTAAAACGTAAAATCATAATTAATGACAGCATCACAATACATATTTACATGTATCTCACACAGTATAAGTTCAATGAAAACAATATTTGGTATTTAAGCTTCGAATAAAGTTGTTCATGATATAAGAAATAACTGTTAATATGACATGAGTAGGAGTGTGGGGGGGGGGGGAGGTTACTAAATGCTGAAAATTGTTAAATCCAAATCTCACGGGATATATTACAGATTGATAAAAAAAGGTTATAAAACAATGTTTATATAATAAGGAATTACTTTTGTCATTAGATATGTTCTTGAAAATATTTCGGCCCAGTGCATAATTACAGAGATATTTTACTCATCTTCCACCGGTCCGATTTCTGCCATCAACAAACTTGATCTTTAGACCACTTCAACAAGCCAAACTTCCACGTACGTTTTTCATACTTATTTTAGATCTTTGATTCCGCCCGGTTCTTCCACAGGACCAACTGGCCAATGCTGCGATATTTCTGCCAGCTATCAATCAGCTGTGTGTTGTGACAATCTTTTGTAGGATGTGGTCGACTTTGGGTTTGCTTCTTTCAGGACGCGGTTAAAATATACAGCCCATAATGAGACTCCGTCTCTTAAGCCAGCAGTAACAGCAAACCCAGCGGGGATCCTCAAGAAAACCCCCTTCCAGAGTTTCTGTGTGAAGAAGTGTTTTACTAAACGTATAAATGAAGATTTAGTATCGTTGTATGCAATAATCAGGTATACAAGACTTAGCTGTAGAGCTATACTTAAAGGAAAACAAGCCGTATAAGCCTAAAAGATATCAAGAAGAGTTCATGTTTTCAAAACATAAAATTTCAATAGTACTATTTCTTGTTGGAGGCAAGTTTCTTTCATATGATGTCTCTATCTTTACTTAATCTTGTTTATATATGACAATGATTAGTCCGGACTCTGGATTGCTCTGGATTGGAGCTGGCTGGTGGAGGTCCATCATCAACTGAAGGATCAAAAAGGTCAAACACCTCCACTCTTATTAAGAGTGGAGGTGTTTGACCTTTTTGATCCTTCCGTTGACATTGATTAGTAATTTTTCTGTCTGTTGTAATATTGGAGAAGTCAAGAAACTCCTATTATCAAAATAGGAGTAAATATTTAATAAATCAACATTCGCTTATAATACAGACAAATATCAAATCAAATTGAGCAATTTATAGTAAAATAAGAGACATCGATAAAGCAATGGGAAGTGAAATTTCGTTTAAATAACAAATTGATATCTTAATTCGAATGGTACGCCACTAAACTTTATATATTTTTTAAATTTGTGTAATGGAAACTGGAAAACAAGTTAAATTATTTTTCTATTCTTTATACCCGGATGAAATATTATTATATTCACTGTCCTCGAGGCTTATCAGGAGTCGGCTGCGGTCAACTGTCAAACAGAGATAAGGATAATAGTTGTATGTATGAGATACTGATGGCGCCACTGTCTCCATTGCTTCCGGAGGATAGGATCGGCCAGCCACCGACCTGTGACCCCTGCTCACAATACCCGTCTGCTCACAATACCGTGTCACAATCATGGCAGAGTCACAATCCTCGCCCCATCTCCTATCTCTATTGGGATCTGGGAAACGCGTCCGTTACGCCCGCTTAACAGCCGCCATATGTACAATTCAAATGATGTTCTCAGAGCTCTAGTATCCCCATTCCAAAATGATTTTTAGCAGTTTTTCCTCTTAAGTGAAACCGGCTATTGACGTTGTACTCACGACGGGGAAGTTTTCTTCAAATATCCACCAGGTATGATACTCTATGAATGACCAAAAAAAGTCCATCTCTCAGAGGCTACGTAAACTAAGTTGATTTCCCACGTGTGCCATGCATTTGTATTTATCTCAAAAATTAGAAGTTCAATACGACAATATTTGGTATTTATACTTTAAATAATGTACTTCATAATATAACAGCTTATTGCTATGAGTTGGAGGGGGAGGGGGTTTACTAAAAGCCCAAAACTATGAAATGATCATCTTTATTAACCGAGGTATTTGCTCGGTTAATAATCAAGATATTGAAAATACGTACCTAACAACATTTATAGAACATTACAATTACAATAAAATTGGTTCTATACAGTTTTTAGTACTGACGCATACTAAGGGAGATTTAAGAATTTTCCAAATTCCACCGCTCTATAACCCCCCTCTCAATGGTCGAATTTAAGCCATTAACGAACTTGATCTTTTTTTTTTTTTTACTTAAAACGATTAAATGATTATATAGAAATATAACATTTTGAACGGACTTTTAGCAGATTTTCCTTAAGAGAAATCAGCTATTGAGGTCGTACTCATGACGTGAGTTTCGAAAAATTTCTTCAAATGTCCATCGATCCTACCAAGGAGATGGCGAAAATGAGGTCCGTTCAAAATTATATATATATATATTCGTCTGTTAACGCTCTAGCGGTCGCAATTTTTGTTTGATCGTTACGAAACTCGACATTTAACCGTTTTATGTAAAAAGACAGATCAAGTTCGTTAATGGCTGAAATCGTACCAGAGGGAGGGGGGTTTAGAGGGGGGATTTTCGAAAATTCGAAATATCTCCGTTATTATGCATCGGATCGAAAGATTGTATAGAACCAATCTTATTGCAAATTAAATTTACTATAAATATTCGTATGTACATTTATTCTCTTATTCTCTATCTTGAATATTAACCGAGATATTTGCATTTTTATGAAGTCTGTGGTCGGGTGTTGTTCGGGTTAGTTCGGCCGTGCTTGGCTCTGGCGGAAGCTACTAACCTAATCTTTGTTACTTCGTGAGATTTATGCAAATAAGTTCTGTTCATCCGCCCCTCCCCCCTTCTTTAGTTCTTGGACTACTAAAATTTGAGTTATTAAAATATAAATTATTCTTACAATTCAGAAGCCGTTTCAGTTGGGAGTTTACTAAAATTAACTGAAAGATTTCTCATTACCGTTTATATTTAATCACGGTGGTGTTCTGTTACCAGTATGCAGATTTCTCTATTGCTAAACTTCACATAGGAAATCTGCTTAGTTTACGCAGCCCCTGCGTGACGGACTTTTTCGTCATCTACTAGGTAGGATCCATGGACGTTTGAAAGAAATTTTTCGAAAATCGCGTCATGAGTACAACCTCAATAGCTGATTTCCCTTGAGAGAATGTCGATATTCGCCGGTGAATGTTAACAAATACCCTGTCGGTATTGTATGTCGACAATCACATCGGTGTATAATAAACCTTAGAGATCATTAGCCGCCTCCAATCGAGACTCGAGGAATTCACGATCAGAACTTTACGTAGTGAGTGATAACGTAGCCGCCGTTAACCAAGGAGGACCTGGAATGATTTGTCTCCAGTTACCTTCACCATCAGAAATGCCCATAAGTTCTAACGGAACATGGACAACGGGGCAGTTACTAAGTATTAAAATTCTAGACAATGAAAAATTTACTTGCGACACACAAACAACAATAACATCTCTACATTACTCTATGGCTGCTCAACTTTAGGTCAACATTAATAGTGAACATAATTTTAAAGGAGACAATTGGCTAAAACCACCCCATATATTATTTAATAAATATAATAATGATCTCATGAAGTTTATCAGAAGTATAGATATGGATGTAGCAAAATAGATTAGAATTTAGTGTTGATTATGAGGAATGAGAATTATAATTAAATATATTTTGCCTTACACGGACTTGCGAATTAACGATGAGCAAATAAGTTGAGTTAAATGTATTAAATAAGTTTTTCAATTTCATAAATCAATTATATTTTGTAATTATTCAATTTATTTCATAATTCTTTTATAATTCCTGATAATTTATTAAATTGTAAATATTTCAAAACTTAATTTCTTTAAACATAACCATATATGTTATATGCCATGTGGCAATGGAAAATGTACTCAAATGACTTCCCATAGGGTTACTATGAGGGGAAAACAAATAATAATAAAATAAAGGTAGGAAGCCTTAGAGGAACTGGTCAGTTGATGGGATAATTAGCATTTTTGTGTTTTCAGAAAACATCTCAACGCGCCCTGGCAAAATTAAAAAAAAAAAATAAGGTAGTTGCTTTTATTTTAAATCACCTTAGCCAAAAGTACTGGATTAGTTTCAATCATCGGAGTATACTTACTCTATTCAAATATTTTGTTCACACGTTACCTGTCAATTGGCATAATGTCCAGATGGTATTATCTTTGAATCCGTCCGAGAAAGTTCATTAAAGACAATATGTTTTGACGCTTAATGCTTCCAACCACCTGCATTGAGTTTCTAAGAGAGTATGAAGCTATCCTAAGTGGATGTTAAGATGAGAAATTTGATAGGCACATTTACATTTATTTTCCAAGGTAAAAGTGCAGTATATCTTCAGTATTCAACATTTATTTGTGTGAACCAATAAAACTTTGTTTCCAATGAGCTTAAAATAACAGGGTATGTTTCTCTCCCACGTCGAGATAGCTGGACTTAGTTACTGCATTCGATTAAGTATTCTTTATTTTCAGAGTAGAAATAAACGGAGCAAGTTAATAAAGTTATTAGCATGTAGCAATGTGGAGGTCAGATTCTGATAGGTGCCAATTACCAACTGGCTTTATTATAGAACCTCTCACAGTCCTTGAGTGACGGCGCCACCGATGTAACCAGGGGATGTAATCACTTTCCATGATCTCGGCCAGTATTTCATATCCGGGAATGCGGAACAGGCGCAAATGACGACTGGGAAATTAGCTTCATTGTTGTTTCTTGTCGGCTCTGAATCTCTTCATTTGCCCCCACGTTATAGCGCCTCGTCGCACTTCGTGTTCAACGAGGCTACAAAGTCCGGGTTACGTGTAAAAATAACTCGTTTCATTAAAAGCCTCTGGGAACATAACACTTGTTGATCGTGGTCTCGAACGCGGAAAATGTAATTACAGCGTCAGTGTAAAACCGAAGTTTTTTTTTTTTTTGATAACGAATTGCATGATAAAATGCCAGGGACGCAAATGTTGTAATAAATAATATAAGATTGTGATGAAGGAAAATTACGTGTGTGCCTTGTTAAATCGGGTAGACCCTATTGCGCAGCAGTAACAATGCAAAATTCTAACAAGGGCCATTATATTAATAATATTTTAATTTTATTATGAAAGTTATGGTTATCCCATCGAATAATCAAAATATAGGGATGAGGTCTATTTTTAAAATAAAAAAAAAACACTCACTTCTCTTCCTTAACACTTTTTTTACACAACCTCAGTTTACTTCAGTGCCTAAAATATATATAGGTAGGTGTATGTATGCTAGGTAATGATGTAAACTTATAAATACTCTTGAAGAGACTTCATAAGAAGTGAAACGGGTAGAGTGGAGCAATAAGGAAGAGAAGTCAGCCACACAACTAATTACGATCTGCGAATATATTCAACAACTAAATTTTTTAAAATTTCATATATCCGAGTACATTTTTCAAGCCATTTTGAAGTATTCCAACTACCTGCGGATGCAACCAAACCTTTTCTTCTGACCGTCTAAACGTTCTATATCGTAGTGAGAGTAACGTCATTAATCAAAAAACTAGATTTAAAAACAATGGATTTAATTTCCACTACCTCCATATAATAAACAGCAAGAAAAGCCCGTATGAAAACTCAGAGTAGGCACCTACATGAAATTATTATCTAGTTAGCGCCTAAGGAGGAATCAGTTGTTAGAAACTTTTTTGTGGTATTGATCGATTTATTGGGTGTCTAATAGAAGATTCCAGTATAATTTTTGCAAGGATTCAAGTCGTAAGTATTTAAAAGTTTTACGTGAATAGAAAGACCAATGGCTGAAATCGGACCAGTGAGAACGGGATTTGGAGGAGGAAATTTCCGCTACTATACGTTGGATGGAAAGCCTATAGAACCAATCTTATTGCAAATTTAATGTTCTATAAAGTTTGTTATGTACGTTTTTTTCATTAGCTTGATTATAAACCCAGATAATTGTATTTTTCAGTTCTAAGCCTTCTGTAAACCCCCACTTTTAGCCATCGCGCTTCAAAAATAAGCCAATATATCATTAAACGTCTTCTTCCAAGTATAGATATCAAATATTGTTTCAACGGGCCTTTATTATATGATATAAATACAAACAGTTAGTGTGATGACGTCATCAAGTAAGATTTTATTACCAACTTCCACTCAACTTTTTTTTTTTTTTTTTTTTTGGAAATAGAGATTAAATGCTGAGATGAGATCAGTGATGTGTCATTCCAACGTGTGGTAAATCTGCTTAGTTTACGCAACCCCTGCGTGACGGGCAATTTGATATCATGCCTACGACAAGTTCGCTTCATTGCACTTCACACGTTCACTTCAATTTGACAAGCTCTGAACTTTCGCTCAGTTAAGAGGCTAAATCATATGTGACGATGGCGAGAGGAGCTCTGATTCCCTAGCCTGACTTTGATTCATATGAATATTTGGAAGGAGCAGATAGAAACATTCAAAGCTATTGGCCTTTGGTACTCACGGAGCTATGTTATATCTCAAAGAGAAAATCAAATAAAGAATACTTAAGTGTTTCCCTGCTTGTTGTCGTTACGCACTAATGAACGAGCTACGCAGCTTGTTTTACTGCTTCCTTCAAAACCATGGAAACTATGGACCTGAACAGATTATCTTTATCTATGCACATGTTGGCCAAGAATAAAATCTCCCGCATTCGAAGAGCGCTACTGAAACAGAATTAAAATATCTGAGTATTTGAAATAATAAATATCTCTTTTTTTTATGATTCGTAACAAAACGCGAGTAACAGGACTTGTTTTATAAGTACTTCCGGGGAACTTAAGCTGGTAGAGGAACGACTCAATCCTGGATGTACGCAGTAGGTCTGTTTTTCTCTACGGTGGTTTTTATTTAGGCAAAGTGCACTTTCAGTGCAACTGCTCCGCCTTCAGTGCCTGTTGGCATACACAAAACCAAATGAAAAACATGCATTCAACATATATAACTTTGTCCATATCATATAAATATTAGACAAATACAAAAACCATAGCCTAAACAATAAATAAAACCTACATAAAATACAAGTTGAAGGTAGAATAAATAAAATTAGAATTACAAACGGATTCATAGGGAGACTATTTTGAATTTCCAACCCTTCTCTTCTCTATTCCTTAGCACAATATCAACCATTAACGAATATGATTTTTTTTTTTTCTAGGAAAGCTGGGAAGAAGATGAACGAATTAATCTGGATGTACACAGCAGGCCTGTTTTCCTCTACAAAACGTATTATTTTTGACAGAGTGCACTTTCAGAGAAACAGCTCCAGCTTCAGTGCTTGTTGGAATAATCAAAAACCTATGGAAATCATAAATGTAACAAACAGTATTTAAATTGACAATCTTAAGCTAAAAAATAGAAGAAAGCATAATTAAAATACATGGTAACGGTTACAGAATATCACAGAAGTATTGACTTCCTCCGGAATTTTCGAAATTTTTCTTCAAATGTCCATCCTACCTAGTAGATGACGAAGATGAGGTTCGTTCAAAACTGTGTATATATTTATTTATTTGTCTGCTACCGCTCTGGCGGTCGCAATTTTTATTTGATCATTATCAAACTTGAGATTTAGTTATTTTATTTTATTCAAATTCGGTAACGGCTGAAATCGGACCAGGGGGACGGGGGGTTTAGAGGGTGAGAATTTTGAAAATTCTAAATATCTCCGTTACTATGTCAGATCGAAAAAGTGCATAGCTTTCTTATTCTATGCACTAAAACATTCTATCCATAATAATTCTATGCTCTAAAAACTTCATTGAATAAATCTTATTCTGTTTGTCTTTCCGGTCTATCTATACAGCACTACGAGGCTGGCTTGCCCGTTTGTTTACAATTCAGCCGCTTTCCGTTGTAGAGATTATTAACTGGTATTGTATATTTAAAATTTGCTGAGCATTCATGGTAATTTTACCTGTATGTATATTATCTAGTGTAAACCTTCAAGTAGGAAATCTGCTTAGTTTACGCAGCCCCTGCGTGACGGACTTTTTTTTAAGGTTAACATAGTTAATTTAAATACTGTTTGTTACATGATTTCCATAGGTTTTTGTTTATGCCAACAGGCACACAAGATGGAGCTGTTGCTCTGAAAGTGCACTCTGTCAAAAATGAAACTTTTGTAGAGGAAAACACTCAGTTTAATATGATCTTTAGTCTGAATAAAACGTTTAAATATCCCGTACGGTATAGATGAAATAAAAATTTTCCAATTTCAAAGCCTGCCTCAAGAGGTGATTTCCCTTCAGGAAAATACAGTTGCAACTGTTGTTAGTTCTTGACTAGTTATTCTGAAAAGATGTTCCTATTTAGCGACGGGCAAGATGTGAGATAACGCAGAAGGTCTGGAAGTCCCAGATAAAAATAGTGAAGGCTCCCACAGAGATGACCGACTCAACTGGATAATGCTCACACACAACAGCATCTATATTTGGCCCCGGTGCAACGAGACTGTGCAGTATATCACCTTAGGGCTAAGGATGATTACAACTTTTACTGACGAAAATAATCATTTCCCCGGAAGGGATAATATTCGTGAATACTATGATGTTAATAATATAAGTCCGTAACGCAGGAGCTGCGTAAACTAAGCAGATTTCCCACTTACTGCTATGACATTCTCCATTTCAATGAAAAAAGTCCGTCACGCAGGGGCTGCGTAAACTAAGCAGATTTCCATCGGGAAGTTCAGTAATAGATAAATAAACATACTGGCAACACAACAAGACCGTGAAAAATACAAACGGAAATAAGAAATGTTTCATCCAATTTTAATAGCCTGCCGACAGGAAGCGTTAGGTTAGAAATCTAAACAAACTGTTCGGCCACCGGAAAGAAAAACAATTACTGAAATATATCAGAATATAACACATTAATTTTATTGAGAAATATTTACTATATCTAGTACTGTAATTAATAATGAGTCAGAATAATTGTTATCTCAATCAATAATATTTTAGTAGTCCAAAACTTTAAGATGGGGGTGGGGTTGACAAGGGCATATTTGCATGTATCTCGTATAATAAAGGTCTCTTGAATACAATTTTTGGTATTTAAACTTCCAATAATGTGATTTATTATGTAGCAGAGTAGTAGTGGCGGTTTGCTGAAAACTGAAAAATGCAAATATCTCGGTTAATATTCAAGATAGAGAATAAATGTATATAACAATATTTATAGTAAATTTAATTTGCAATAAGATTGGTAGTATAAAAGTTTTCGATCCGATGTATAGTAACGGAGATATTTCGAATTTTAGAAAATCCTCCCCTCTAAACCCCCCCTCCCACTGGTCCGATTTCAGCCGTTAACGAACTTGATCTTTCTTTTTACATAAAACGACTAAATATCGAGTTTGGTAACGATCAAACAAAAGTTGCGACCGCTAGAGCGGTAACAGACCAATATATAGATATATATATTATATAATATTTATATATTATATATATATATATATATATACACACAGTTTTGAACGGACCTCATTTTCGTCATCTACTAGGCAGGATCGATGGACATTTGAAGAAAAATGTCGAAAATTCCGTCATGAGTACAACCTCAATAGCTGATTTCCCTTAAGGGAAATCTGCTAAAACCGATGAGTAGGAAGGGGGGGGGGTTACTGAAGGGAAACAAGGAAATACAAATAACTTGCTTAGTACTTGAGATTTGAAAAAAAAAAAAAATAGAACAACAATAATTGTAGACCATTAGTAGTTTAACTAGATTGACTCTATAACCTTTTCCTATACGACAAATAATAACAGAGGTTTTCTAACTCCCCCTCCCATTCTAAACCACCACTGTTCATAGTCCGATTTTTGCAAATCACAGATATGATCTTTAGTGTTGAATAAAACGGTTAACTATCGAGTATAGTACAGATCAAATGTACGTTTTCGAAACAAAAACACAAAACCTTGGTGGCATAATCACACAACGAATTTGCAGGTGTCTCGCATAATAAAAGTCCCATGGGAACAATATTCAGAATTTGAGCTTAGAATAAAGAGATTCATAATGCAACAGCTTATTGCTATTCGGAAATGATTTGGAGTGGTGATTTACTGAAGACTGAAAACGAAAAAAGTCCGTCACGCAGGGGCTGCGTAAACTAAGCAGATTTCCCACGTGAAGTTTTATAATAGAGAAATTTCAGAATAGAGAGTCAACGACAGGGTTACGGGAAGAAGCTCCGCCTGAGCTCTTGACGGAAAGGACGACTAGGTCGGACGTACTCCGAACTCATTTACCGACCAGCAGACTTCATAAAAATGCAAAATATATCGGTTAATATTCAATATACGAGAATAAATGTATATAACATTATGTATAGTAAATATAATTTGCAATAAGATTGGGTTTATTCACTTTTTTCGATCCGATGCACAATTAACGGTATATTTTGGAATTTTCGAAACATCCACCTGTCTAAACCCCCCCCTCACTCTCGTCCGATTTCACCCATTAACGAACTTGATCTGTCTTTTTGCATAACACGTTTAAATATCGAGTTTCGTAACGATCAAACAAAAAAATTGGCGACCGCAAGAGGCGGTAACACACCAATATATATATATATATATATATATATATATATATATATATATATATATATATATATAATATGTATAATTTTGAACGGACCTCATTTTCGTCATCTCCTGGGTAGGATCGATGGACATTTGAAGAAATTTTTCGAAACTCGCATCATGAGTATGACCTCAATAGCTGATTTCCCTTAAGAGAAATCTGCTAAAATTGCAAATATCTCCGTTAATATTAATCTTAGAGGAAATACGTATAAAACAATATTTATAGACAATTGAGTTTACAATAAGATTGGTTCTATACACTTGTTCGATCCAACGTACAATAGGGGAGAAATTTCAAATTTTTGAAATTCTCCCTCTCCTTCCCATGTCCGATTTTAGCCGTTGAAGAACTTCACCTTTAGTTCGAACCTATAGTAGGAATGTATGTTTATATATCAAGTTTGGTAACGATAAAGCACTAGAGCAGACAAATATATATACACAGTTTTGAACGGATCTCATTTTTCATCATCTGCTGGGTAGGACTGATGGAAATTTGAGGGAAATATTTCAAAAAATGTCCGTCACGCAGGGGCTGCGTAAACTAAGCAGATTTCCCACAAGAAGTTATACAATAGAGAAATCTGCCTAATAACAACTGTAGTAGTAAGAAACCTCTAAACCTAAAACATTATTTAGGGCGTAATAAACCCAGTAGTTTCTAGCCACAAAAAACAGTTAACCTAACCTCTAAACCTATTCACGAGGGACGAATAGTTATAGAAACGGCCTCCAGAGCTCTCGGCGGAAAGTCCGAACATAGCCTACTGGTGACCACACGCAGAATACAAATGCAAATATCTCGGTTAATATTCAAGATACAGAATAAATGTATTGGACAATATTTATAGTAAATTTTATTTGCAATACGATTTATTCTATTTCATTTTTTAATTTGACGCATAATAATTGAGCTATGTGGAATTTTCAAAAAACCCCCCTCCCACTGGTCCAATTTCAGCCATTTACGAATTTGATCTTAATTTTGTACATAAAAGTCCGAAAAATATCAAAATTCCGAGTTTGTTAAAGATGAAACAAAAATTGCCATTGCTAGAGCGTCATCTCAAATATGTAATATATATATATATATATATATATATATATATATATATATATATATATATATATGTCATCTACTGGGTAGGACTGATGGAAATTTGAGGGAAATATTTCAAAAATCGCGTAATGTGTACGACCTCAATAGTTGATTTCCCTTAAGGGAAATCTGATAATAACGTCAGCTAAATTAGAGGCGGGTAGGGTGTTGATTGTTTCGAAATTATTTTGCCAGTACCAGCCGTAACTAGGTGATTCATGAAAAGTACATGACGCAGTGCCTGCGTTTACTAAGCAGATTTCTAACAGCCCTGTGATAATAATATCTAGTTCTGATATAGATCAAATTAACATTTGCCGAACGTAAAATCTTAAAAGATGACACTACGTATTTACGCCCCACAGTAAAAGTTCAATAAAAACAATATTTGGTATTTCAGTTTCCAATGAAGTGGTTCATGATACAACAGCTTATCGTTAAAAGGGCACGAGTAAGGGTAGTAGTTTCCTAAAGGCTGAAAACTAAAACTATATGCAATATCTTGGTTATTATTCATGTTAGAGAAAATACGTATATAATAACATTTGTAGGAAGTTAAATTTACCATAAAACTAGTTGTACATAATGTTTCGATCTGACGTATTATAATGAAGAGATTTCGAAATCCCCTCCCCCCTCTAAATCCAGCCTGATTTCAGTAGTCAGCATTCTGAAACATTAGTTTTAAATAAATCGGACAACATGCTTAGTAGTGATAAGACAAAATTTGCCACGCTAGAGTGACACACACACACACACACACACACACACACACACACACAATTTTGAAAGGGCCTCATTTTCGCCATCTCCTAGGTAGGATGGATGGGAATTTCAGGACATTTTACAAGAACCGTGTCTTGAAAGGAAAATCTGCTAAAATAATCGTGGAAGAGATTCATGCATGAAATCACTAAGAAACAGGTGTATTCTCATATCCGTATATAACCGTTTAATATGGGAATCTGAATCAATAACACAACTGATCAATCAATCACACTCGACTCAAATAAGCCAGTCGTCACACAAGGGCTGCGTAAACTAAGCAGATTACCATGGTGATCTCATCTCACATAATTCTATTCTCTATGGCCAGAAGTGTTAGAGGTTTAGAACGTAAAATGATGAAGTTAAACCGAAAATAATTGCATATATCTGACACAATAAATGTTCAACAAAAACAGTATTTGAAAATAATGCATCTAATGAAGTGGTTCGATATAACGCTAATTGTTAATAGGGGTTTACTGAAGACTGAAAACTTAAAAAAAGTACACAAATATGGGTTAATATTTATGATGAAGAAAAAACATTTTCAAAATTCCCTCCTCAAAACACTCCCTCCCACTGGCCTTTTTTCAGGCATTAACTAACTTGATATGTAGTTCAACATTAAACGTTTAAATATCGAGTTTGGTATCGATTAAATTAAATTGAAATCGATAACGCGTTAACAGACAAATATATATACTGAACGGATCTCATTTTCGTCATCTCCTGGGAGGATTGATAGACATTTGTATAACTTTTTCGAAAATCGCCTAATGAATACAACCTCAATATGTGATTTCCCTAAAGAAATATCTACTAAAAAAGAGCAATTAAATTACTAATAACGTTCTGACCTCACTAATACACAGGCCAATGGAAAATGAATGCAGACAAGATTTTTCGAGCAATAATGTGGGCAGAAAAATATAAGCCTTTTGAAGAGCATATATAAACAAACATTTTTAATATTTAATAGGCTGATACAATAAAATATGCTCTTTTTTGTTTTGTTTTTGAAAACAAAAACCGTTATAAAACAATATTTTAAGTTCAAGAGAATGCAAGTACTTCTCTTTCTACGGAAAGTGCATAAGGGTATTTTCCTTTATATATGCATATCGGAAAATTGCTAGAACCTGAACTCTCATAGTTGCTTGTACAACAGGGCTTTTGCAATTACAATGTAATGATAATTAATAATAATTAGAAAACATTTGTAGCCTGGCGTTGTCTATTAATCCATAAAGGATCTTTTCCTTACAACTACGGAACCAGGGCTCCCATAATGAATATTTATCAAATGCAAAGAGGTTATAAATTATAGAATCCGTGTGTTAGTGTGATCTTTTATATCTCTCAGCTCAGGGTCACTTGTCCACCAATCTGGAATGTTACAAGCCTCATAAACCATGAGCCGTAGGAATTTTAAGTATCATCTTAAGAGGATCTAAGAAAGTAAAATCCCAAGATGAATTAGTTTACAGTAACAGGGACGTAAATGTCTCGTGTATTCTTAGCTTTAGGCTCCTCTGAATGAACGTTCTAATATTGTCCCATCTAAACTTTTTCCCTACGACAAATCTTACGTAAACTATTCAGTAATAGAATCCGTAAGAAATAGCCTATTCTCTGAACCGATACTGACTCCCAAGGTCGTAAATTCTAAATGGATATTGACTCACTCTTTATTTATGTTATTCATTGATCTACTTAATTGTGTATATGAATTTTTCTCTACAACAGTAGTACAATTGAATAGTTTTCCTCTTCTCCAAACCGGCTTTCTGCTCCAGCGGTCTTCTCGTCACTCTGCTAATTTTCGGTAGCTCTACGGCTACCTTCTTCAGGCTATACATCGTCAATGTTGTTCCGGCTAGACTGAAGTCCGGGATCTGAATGATCGTTCCCACCCGCCAAATGATCGTAGCACACACAAACAAATTTTTTATTGCTATTTATTTGAGTTGTTGTTTAGCAACAGAATATTGCTGGAAGGTATAAGCAGCAACAGAAAGAAACTTTGGTGGGAAATAACATTTAGAAATTGATGTACCCCTTAATTCTTAAATGAAGTGTACCAAACATTTTGCATATTTTATTTAAAACACAAAATCAGAAATCGAACACCTACATCATATATTCTATAACGTTTTATCTTAAATTAATCGATTTTAAATTATCAAGTTCAGGATTGAATTGTAAATAATCGATTTGTAGTCAGCTGACTTAACCTACCTCGGGAACCTCTCAGTACCAACTACCTCCTCTGTGAGGACAGCAGCAACGAATGTAAAGGGGAAACGAGCACTTCAGAAATGTAAGAAGCAAATTATAATTATTTATTTATTTAGGTTTGCCGCAATTTAAGCGATTCACTTTTTTCTTAATTTATAATTAGATTTAATAAATATATCATAGATGTAGGCACTTGCTAGTAAAATATCTAGCAAAAGAATAATTAAGGGATGTGTTAAATTAATGTTATTACTTTTTTTAAATATTTTTTTGAAAAGTGATAGCCCCTGAAGAGGTGGCAAGTAAGATACGAAACATCTGAACAGTTTCCATAAATTTTGCACTGAAAAAAATGTTTTTTTTATTGGAGACCCTTGCCAAAAAATATGAAGAAAACTTAAAAGGAGCACAAGGAAAGCTCGTTTCAGGGCTGACTTACATAAAAATAGCTCCAAAACTGCGTCATACTAATAGATAATCAAATAATCTCTGTGGCTTTGCAATGCACCACAATCATATGTCAGCGGTCAGATAACAAGAGCGGTGATTTGAAGTGAGCAGAGACATAAAGGCAGTTGAAAACATTCAGCCAGATAATAACGCCTCCCGGTTTCCTAATTTTCATGCAATGTAAAATCTTGAAACGTGACGGTTTGCCAAGAGAGATGTTGGAGTAGGTGGAATGTGCTTCCTACTTTACTCCAAACCATAATACACATGTGAAAGGCTCGGTTCATGATAGGACCGCTAGATAAACCACGTCCGGCAAACACTTCAGCAATGTCATCACTTAATCTAGTTCAATCTCACAGGAAGCCGGATTCGGTCACTGTTTAAAAAAAAAAAAAAAAACCAATGTGAGCACCGATTGGTTTCCTTGTAATCCCATCAAATTAAATATACAGAATGTTTCCAGTCGCTCCATTTAAAATTATTTCATTTGGAAGTCGTATGCAGTATCTCCGTTCCAATGGGTCGGATCGAAAAAGTCATAAAACATAGATTTGGACCTTTTTGTGAGAATAAAACTGTTCTTAAGCACAAAAAAAAAGTTTTAGAATTATTAATCAGTATGTATCTCTTTATTATTCAACTCATGACTGTCCAAGAACAAAAGCCTGCCTTCTAAATCTACAAAACATATGTTCTACACCTAACCTATAAAGAGAGATTTAAATATTCCAAAGAGATATAAACACAACAATCCTTCATTACAGTCATCATTTATAGGTACTGAGAAATTGGCAACTTTTTAATTTTCGCCTTGTAGACCCTCGCCCATTTTTAATTATGAGATATGCGTACAAACGTCAAACTGAAATTAATTAAAACGGCTCCAGGGAGCTACTCAAGTTTGGGAAACTTGTCAAAATGGATGTAGATTACATTTGAAGTCCGAAAACCATTTTTTTTTTTTTTGCGAATACATTACATTCGAATAAGCAAGTTCCTAATAAATGTCCCTTCCACTTAAAGTCATGATGAAGATACTTATTGATGTCTGGATTGAAAATTTCAGTAGTTTTTCTCTTAAGGGAATAAGCTTGAGGTTGTACTCATGACACGATTTTTGAAAAATGTCTTCTAGTGCCCATCGATCCTACCCAGAAGATGACGAAATTGAGGTCCGTTCAAAATTTTATATACACATGCAGTCTGCTAACGCTCTAGTAGTCGCAATTTTTGTTTGATCGTTACCAAACTCGATATTTCAATGCTTCATGTAAAAATAAAGATCAAGTTCATTAACAGCTTAATTTGGAGTTGGGGGGGGGCTAGAGGGGAAGAATATATAAAATTCGAAACATCTGCGTTATTATGAGTCAAGTCGAAAAATTGTTTAAAAACAATCCTGTTGTGAATTTAAGAACCTATAAATTTTGTTATATACATTTTTTTCCTATCATGAATATTAACCTAGATATTCGGAATTTTAGTTTTCAACCTTCAGTAAACCCCCACTCCTACTCGTTTCGTATTAACAATAAGCTACTACATCATGAACCACATACCTAATTCAAGCTTAAATTCCAAATACTGATTTTATGAGATCTTAGATTCGTAGTGTAATGACTTTATCATTTAAGATTTTACATACTGATTATTAAAATGATTATTTGATATGTGCCATAATTGATTTAAATCGTTTGAGTTAGCACTAAAGATCGCATTTATTACTATATATACATATTTATATATAAAAAAAAAAAAAAAACTAGTTGTCTGCTATACTTTTGCAATAGAGATCACCTGAAAGCAGAAGTGACGAAATAAGTCGAAACCTGATGATGAAAGTGAGTGAAGCACCGTCAAAAATTAGATGATTCGATGACGAGCCCAAAGAATCTAATGAGAAGTTATTTAAAAAAAAAAACGACCTATGTTTAAATATGTATATATAAAATAAAAATTTATAGTTATGGTACATAAGTCAAGATATTTGATTTATCACATTTGTTAAATATTTTAGTCCTGTGTGTATCTGGAAATAGGATTTAGCAAAAGAATTTCCTAGATATATGTATGACATAAGTAAAAATAAACTGATCTATTTGTAGGAACGTTTGAAAACAACAGGTTGTACACCTGTAGATAAAATAGGTCAAAGCTATTCTAAAAGTAGACAGCTAGGTATCGCAATTGAGACTGTAAAAACAAATATGCATCTCACTAAATGCTTCATGGGTCCAAGTCAGTAAAGGAATCAGAGGAAAACGATGTAGAAAAAAGTTATTTTTTTTTTCAAAGAGCTTAATCCCACTACAAAGTTCTTTTATGATGCCTAGTTAATGATCTTCAAGAAATTCAACACTTCCTTCAGATATACTGGTAATTACACTTGTTCAAAGCAGACATTAAACTACCTAAGGTGTAAATAAGAATTTAATGATTCCAAAGAGAAGACTAAAAAAAAAAAAAACAGCACGCTAGCCATAGAAACTTCTCTTAGAACTAAGTATAAACATCAACCTTTAATGTACTTTACCAGTAATCTCTATATAACAACCAATCAATTAAAAAAAAGGGGGGGGGGTAAATTTTGGTGAATTCTGACTGCTTTCATAATGCTAAGCAGATTTTCCACATTTTGGACTCGTTGCAGATTTTATAGAATCTAATAAAAAGACAATGTAAACAGAACTTTAAATTTAATATTATTTAAGCAAGGTATGAGATTTGTAGTACCTCTGGCTAAAAATTGAAGGAATAGTAGTTTAAATAATGTTGAAAATTAACGCTTTCACATTAATAGTAATGTTAGAGAAAAACGGAACAACAGTGGTAAATTGCCAACAAGATAGTTTAAAGTTTAAGTAAAATGTTTCAATCCAAACTTTTTTTATTTTTCCTTTTTTTTCTTAAAAAAAATAAATACAGATACTTAATCCTATTTTAACTCAAAATAAAACGATTGGTAATATATTGGCCAAGAAGTAGTGCAGTAGAAGTGTGAGTTTACTGAAAGCTGAAATCGAAAACATTTAAATGTATGAGCAGATATTAGAATTTGAAAAAAATGTATTTGGCAATGTTTGTTGAACATTTATTGAACAATTTGTAGTAAGATTGGTTGTATAAAGTTTTTAGAAACGACGCATAATATCGGAGATAATTCAAGAAGTATGTGTGTGTGTGTTTGTGTGTGTGTGTGTGTGTGTGTGTGTGTGTGTGTGTGTGTGTGTGTGTGTGTGTGTGTGTGTGTTTATATATATATATATATATATATATATATATATATATATATATATATATATACCTTACGGTAAATCATCAAAAGACATAGAATACATTTATCAACATAGATTTTTTATAGTGATTAATTATCATAGAAATATTTTAGCAAAAGCAAAAGAGCAGAATTAATATTCTGTTTATACGGGTGGCCATGACTGATCTAACTTGTCATAAACAGTGCAGTTATGTCACCATTGGAGCTATTTTCGATTTAGCTCGCGTAAATTGTTGCGGCCGGCGGCGTCACGGTATTATTAACGATGACATTCCGACGGAGAGCATCGCTGTCGTTGATTAGAGACACGCGCTTACAGACAGCTGACCGCTACGCTCGGACACGAACGGCCGATTATCAGGGGCTCCTATTAAACCAACATTTAATGGCATAATAGTTACTCTGGGCGATTCTGATTGGAGGATGGGAGATGAGGGTCAAGATGCCTCTGGATCGGGGGGAAATGAACAAGGAAGATTTCGGGCAAATATTTATAATCAATTATTGCTTGTTATTAAGTTTTTTCTTGTTTATTTTTCCTTAACAGATTTTCTGCGCACAGTTATCTTAAAAATAACATCAATGACCACCGATCGTATGGAGGATGATGAAAATGAGAGCCATTCAAAATTATACATATATATATATATATATATATATATATATATATATATATATACTACCGGACCCGACAGACAATGTACTGTATGATATTTCAAGCGATTAGTATATTAAATTTAATAATATTGTGTTTAAAACAAAATTTATATTTAATAACACAAAAACAACTTTTGTTAAGTGCACGTTTGCCTAAAAAGAAATAGGAAATGAAATATCCCGAATGTTTTATTCAAGGCTCCCTTATAACCCATATAATCATGGAAGAATTAATGCTAATTTACATATAGAGTTTTATTAAGTTCGGTTCAATCGTTAGTGTCCAATAAACTTGTTGGCTCCCACTTCAATTTTTTAGTGAACATCTCGTTTTTACTTTGTTATACTACAAAAGTGAATATAACAAAAGTTACTCTAAATAACAAAGAAAAACTATTTGCCAAAAACCAATAGGAAACGAAATATCGCTATTTTTAATTTTAGGCCTCCCTTACGACATTAACTCCTGCTCCATCTGCCGAGCTGATTCGTGAATCTAAACCATCCAGGACATCACTCAAACCCATACAAAAAAATTCATTCAAATCGGTCCAGCCGTTTAAGAGGAGTTCAGTGACATACACACGTACAGTAGAATCATATATATAAAGAACATATATATAATTGTAATATATTATCAAAATATAATTTTAAACAGACCTTCTCATTTTCGTCATGCACTAGGTTGGATCGATGCACAATTGACACAAATTTTATCTATCTATCTATTATCTATCTGTCTATTTATCAATCTATCTATCTGTATATATATATATATATATATATATATATATATATATATATATATATATATAGGGTGTGTTATTCACGGAGTTTTGGTCAAACCGTAGTATTGACCAAAACTCCGAGAAGAATAACACACCCTATATAAATACAAGCTAGTCGAAAACATCAGAACAATTTTATATATATATATATATATATATATATATATAGTCTGTTAACTCTAGCGGTTACTATTTTAGCAGATTTCCCTTAAGGGAAATCAGCTATTGAGGTCGTACTCATGTCGCGAGTTTGAAAAATTTCTTCAAATGTCCATCGATCCTACCCTCCTGTCTCCTGATGACGAAAATGAGGTCCGCTCAAAATTATATATATATATATATATATATATATATATATATTTTATTTTATATATATATATATATATATATTTAAACTCCCTTAAAAGTAGGGTTACTTCAGGAAGGAAATAAATAAAAAAAATATATATATATATATATATAATAGTATATATATATATATATATATATATATATATATATATATATATATATGTGTGTGTGTGTGTGTGTGTGTGTGTTTTATCTGTTAACGCTCTAGTGTTCGCAATTTTCGTTTGATCGTTACCAAACTCGATATTTAAACCTTTTATGTAAAAATAAAGATCAAGTTCGTTAATGGCTGAAATCGGACCAGTGGGAGGGGGGGGGTTTAGAGGAGAGGATTTTCGAAAATTCGAAATATCTCCGTTACTATACGTCGGATCGAAAAATTATATAGAATCAATCTTATTGCAAATTAAATGTACTATAAATAGCGCTATATACATTACATTCTGTATCTTGAATATTAACCGTGATATTTGCATTTTTTCTGTTTTCAGCTTCTGAGACGAGATCGGTTAACTTCGGGTCTAGTCGTGAGTTTCCGTCAAGAGCTAGTTCGGGCCGTTCGCGTAACTGCCTCTATTGAGAAACTTCTCTATTGTAAAACTTCACGTGGGAAATCTGCTTAGTTTACGCAGCCCCTGCGTGACGGACTTTTAATATTTGTTTGACTATTATCTAAGTAGACATTTAAACGCCTTATATAATACCATTGAGCAATTACATTAGCGATTGAAATATGTCTGGGATAATAACTGACATTTTTGCATGTTTTTAATTTTTTGCATTTAGTGAACCTCCACTTTTAGTATTTGGACATTAACAATAAGACAATCATGCAACGTCTTACTCGGTGCCTTAAATACCACAAATTGTAAATACGTTGTGTGATGACATACAGATTTGCGTTCTTGTTTCGAAAATGATTCTTTGATTTATCCCATGCTCGATATTTAATAGTTCGTTCAAATCTAAAGTTCATAGTCGTTATCGACGAATACAGACAGGAAAAAGAAGAAGTTTGGGGGGGGGATTCGAAAGTAGAAAATATTTCCGTTCTTATGAGTTGTATAGAAATGTTTTACAATTGTAGTTCATTACTTTTAGTCGTTGCTCAAACATTAAGCGAGTTATATGTACTTAGAAATACGATATATATGACTAGAAGAGATCAAATGATCGGTTCTAACAGGACAGAGAGGAATTCTGCTTAGTTTACGCAGCACCTCAAACGTGAATATTTACATTATAGAGTACCTTTATGTCTCATATGTTTCACAGAAAGTATTTCAAAATGCAATTTTTTTTTCATCTTTACAAAGCTCCTTTATAAAAATAAATAAATTTACAACAATTTACATATTCTTAGCGTATAGATATAATTAATGCAAAAATATAATGAGTTTTATTAAGTAATAAAATGGTGTCTCAGGCATTAAGTTGGTTTAGCTGGGCTAATTTTTCCTGTTTATAAACTGGAGTTATGATAATATACTATTTTCTGCCAATAAAATATAATTAGTTAATTTAGTTTAGAGTTATGACTGCTATTTGGATAAATATTTAATGAGGGGTTAATGATATGCTACACTCTTGAGTTTTTATGGAGTCATAAAAAGCTTGAATTTTTTACTGGGGAAAAATGGATTCTGGGTTTTATCCAGTATAGAATTTTTTAACCGTTTCTTTTTTTAACTGGAAGATGGATAAAGGAGATTAAATTATAGAATGCCTCATCTCTTTACACTAATGATTTTAAGAGACGTAGAGCAGATTATAATTTTTTTGTAAAGTATATGTTACAACTAATTTATTTAAGATAAATCAAAATAAATAAAACTCTAAAAGGCTCGGAAGATTATTATTTTTAGATAAAACGATTAAATATCGAGATTGGTAACGATAGAACTAAACTTCTGACCGCTTTCAAATATATATGTATGTATATAGGGGGCTCAGGTTAGCCATGTTAGTTAAAGCGTAAACCTATAGTGGCGAGTTCGATTCCCGCCTGGGCACTGGGAATTTATTTAGTGAAGGAATTCATTAAGTAAAATCCTTAGTTCCACCCTGGATAGAAAAGGGTAGTAACCTATAGTGAACCCGTCCCAATTAGCCTTAGTTGCAAAAAATGGATGTTAATAAATAATTTAAAAATTTATATATATATATATATATATATAATATTTTGAACGAACCTCACTTTTGTCATCTCTTGGGTAGGATCAATGGACATTTGAGGAAATGTTTCGAAAATTGCGTCATGAGTACGACCTCAATAGCTGATTTCCCTTAAGGGAAATCTGCTAAAAAGAAAATAAATATTGTCCATTTTGATTCTGACGGGAACATTGTAGTCAGTGGCGCTATCTTTAATCTAACAAGAATTCCTTGATGGCGAAGGGTTGTATTCTAATGGATTTGAAGCACATAATGACCGACGGGACAGCAGCAATTTAAATGCTCTGTTAAATGTAAATTATGGTTTCTATTTTCGATCTGGCTGTTTTTTTCTTTTTCTCTCCTTTTTTTTTTATTATTTTTATATCTTTCCCGCCAGCAATTTGCGTGCTGGCAAATTAATTAGGCCTCTTACAACTATTTCCTTATATCCATGAATAGCAGCTGCCATTTTTTTTTTTTTTAAAAAAAAACATTTGTTGGATGTTCTGATTGTTATTCATTTCTGTTAATTAACTGTTCCCTATCTAGACGGTCCAGGGTTAAGGTAGAATAATTCAGTTTTATTTCCTCGCCCTCATAAACAAATATAAAAATATTCTTCACACTACATTAAAATATCTGTCATCAGTTTAAATAAAACTCCAAGGTTTGTCTGAAATTCTATTTTAGCTCTTTCACTTTTCAGGACACTTTAAGACTAATGATAAAAAAATAAATTGAAATTCTTGTCTTTTTGACTGTTTATCCGACCGTCTCCTCGTTTGTACAAAATGTCTCAATGGATTTCCATAAACTTTCTTATTTCAGACTCCAATATACTAAGGCGCAATGCAGTTTATGTGAGTTGTGGTTATTTATTAACGTCCATTTTGTGCTTCTGCGGCTAATTGGTACGGGTTATTTATAGGATTCTCCTTCTTTTCTAAATTCTCACTTACAACATGTCAGTGGGGTAAGACTGGAGGGTAGATTAAAGTTGTAGCCTGCATACTTATACTGGTTAATAGTCTATCATTAGTCAGCTACCGAGGGATGGCTGTCTAAATATTCTGGCATTGAATCGAATGTTCTCCACTCATGCTTGTACTGGTGTGAATGGAATTTTTGTCATGATGCCTTGATGGATGGTCTGATGCAGAAGGCAATGGGAAACCACTGCATATCCTTGTGACTATTTTATCCCCAGGTATACATGTTCACAAGACCTATTATGAGGTGGAACCTGTAAATACTACATACATCTATAGGTCACCACCCTTTTCTAGCCATGTTGTAAGTAAGGATTTTATTTAATGAGTTCGTCACTAAATAAATTCCTGTTTCCCATGCGGGAATCGAACTAGCCACTCAAGGTCTATCAAGTGAGATTAAGGCCAACGGTTTACCTCACATGGCTAACCTGAGCCCCTGAGGTAATATCGAAACCAATGAAAGTCAACTGAGGTGTGATATAGGAGTACAGTAGAACCCCTGTTAACCGGGGTAATGATGGGCATGGGTGTTCACGGATAATAGAAAACCCCGGATAATCGAATTACAATATTTTATTGCTTTAATGTGATAGGTAAGAACGTTAATTAAAAAACAAAACTCTGTAGAATGCCAGATTTATTAACGATCAAACGTTTTCTGTACATTAAAAATACATGTGAGTATAAATATACATATGTAGGTTTTACTATATATTGAATTTTCATTTAGAGAAAAAAATCAGTGATCTTAGTTTGTTTTTTATTAAGCATCTCTTTTCTAATATCACTTCTCATTGTTCGAAGCAAGATAATTCTGCTATAATCGGCGTTCTCTTGTTCAAAATAGTTTAATAGAAGTTCGGTTGCCTCCAATGCTTGGTTGTGTTTAATTTTCTTTATTTCCGAAAAAATAAGCGAATCTTCGTCCTCATCGCTCATATTTCCATAATCAGACTGCAACGAAGTCGATGGCTCGTCTTTTCTGTGAAGATCTGCTATTTCGTTATCAGTCAGCTGTTCGAATCCCTCTTCGTCTATTTCACTTTCCAGCCATTTTTTCATGTCATCTCTATCAACATGGATGAAATCTGGGAGAGCTTTGGCGATTTCGAGAAATGATTCTGTTTCAACTTCTTCTGAGGATTCCTGAACAAAATCTTCTTGTTCCAATATTTTGCCCCATGAAAGTTTCAATGTTGTTGGGGATAAGTTTGCCCAAGCTTCACAAACTGAAAAGATGGCGTCTTTTATGTTCCACTTTTTTACGATTTCTTTTAATGAGTCAGTACTATTATTCTCCTCAAGCAGAAATCTCAGGAATATTTTTTTATACCTTCTCTTTAAACTGGATATTACTCCTTGATCCATTGGCTGGATCAGAGATGTGACATTGGTGGAAAGATAATGAACAAAAATTTGTCCATCTTCGGTTGGTCAAGTAGACTCAGCTGGATGAGAAGGAGCATTGTCGAGTAATAAAACAGCTCTAATTGGTAGACCTTTCTGTTTTAAGTGGTGACTTACGGAAGGTACGAATTTGTCTTTAAACCATGATGAAAAGATCGTCTGATTCATCCAAGCTTTAGGATGGTTATAATAGTCACACGGAAAGACTTCTTATTTCAGTCCCTCTGAATGATCGAGGTTTTTTCGCTTTCCCTATAACAGTTAATTTTAATTTATGATCTCCTGATGCATTACAACATGTCATAATTGTAAGCCGTTCTTTGCTGGATTTGTGACCAGGTGCATATTTTTCGGAATGAGCTGCTAAGGTTTTTGAAGGAAGCATTTTCCAAAACAAACCCGATTCATCCGCATTATAAATTTGATCAGGAGTTAAATCAAATTTTTTGACCAAACAGTTAAAATTTTCAATAAATAACGTGGCAGCAACATTATCACCGCTAAGACTCTCCCCTTGAATTGCCAACTGCCTGATACCGTGTCTTTTTTGAATTTGTGGAGCCATCCTTGAGAAGCGGAGAATGGCTCCTCAATTTTTAAATTTTCATGAAACCATAAAGCTTTCTCACTCACCATTGGCCCACAAATGGGAACTCCCTCGGCACGTCTTTGAATGAACCATTGATAGACGGCTTCATCTACGTCTTTTAATGTAGAAGTCTTCATAGTTTTCCGAGGAAACGTTGTTTGGGCTGACGACGATACGAAGCCGGAAATGTCTTTTTTCTTCTTCAAAATATCACGAACGGTTTGTTCGCCGATTCCGAATTCGGTGGATAATTTTTTTAACACTTTCACCTTTTTCTACACTGTTTATAATGGCTAACTTCTGTTCGAGTGTTAACACAACACGTTTTCTTTTTTGCGACATTTTAGATTGAATTTAAAGGGAGACTAAAGCACAACTGACAAAGAATTTTGTTTGTAGGCAAACAGCAGAAGGGGCAGTATGGGTTTCATAGAAAGACTTGAAAACATTACCGTTCCTAGAATATGAATCAAACCACTAGTCACCCGAAATGCGAAAACATCTCATTCATTAAATTGTACCAAGTTGCCGTGTTTTTTCCATTCTTTTTATTTTTTATTATTTAAGAACAATACATAGTTAAAAATTATTGTAATCATTAGAAATATTCTTACGTATTCATTTATTTTAAATATAAATTACACAAATAAAATAAATGGTGTAAGAATTAAAAAACACTTTATAACAAAAAAAAAAAAAATAAATAAAATAAAAAGCTACTCTGAACCCCGGTTAACTGGAATCCCGGTTAATAGAGCCACGGATAATGGGGGTCCTACTGTATATAGCTAGTTTACATGTGAAACATATTTTAGAACGAGTAGGTGGAGATTCTTCGAAGTTCAAATAAATATTCGTCCAGTAGTATATCCATTAAACCAAATTTTCATTGGATAAATGAAAAAAAAATTAATAAAAATAAATTTGAATAGTATAAAATTTACAGTTTTAAAATTAGGTTCCGATGAACGAAAGTCAGAATTTTTCATTCGATTTCATAAAAAGTAAAAATTTTTGTTTCTTTTTTCCATTCGTCACCTAATTAATTAAACAATAATATAATGAGTAAACTGGATTTAACTTTACCTTCGTTGTCTGCTTCAAAGGCTGACATTGCATTAAGACAATACATTTCTTTCCTGTCACTTACCTATAAACAAAAAGGGGAATTAATAAATTATCTTAGTATATTATTAGTTCTAATATTCTCAAATATATTATTTTATTTATTTATTGGGGAGCGCTCGCTGCGAGGCGATATTGCTCATCAAAAAAGTACAGATATAAATAAAAATATTAAAAACAGTAACAGACAAAAATTAAACACTACTATTAGAACAGGATAAACTAAGAATGCCAAACACAAAACTCAAAAAAAAGGACCAAAAGAAAGCACGAATCAACAAATAAACGAAAATAAACTAAAACAAAAAGTATCTTATAAAGAAATTAAAAATTATACAGGTAATTAAAAATTACTATGACTAATAAATTATGAAATTTTCAATTGTTAAAATTAAAACTATTATAACAAATAAATAAAAATTAGTATGTACATAAATAAAATGATTAGATTAGTCATTTGAAGACAATAGACATTTACAACAAACTTTAAACCACACCTAACTCACTCATTTCACTACGTTTTATACCTCAAATAATGTTAATAATTCGTGTACGTGTTTTTGTGAACAATAGTGTATAATAAATTGTTAAACTTGTGCCTTTGTTTTCCATCATCCTCATACTAGGATTTAACCCAAAATTTATAGTTTCGCATTGTTTTATTGTAGCACTTAATTTTATTTCGTTATATTTTATACTATGTTTTAATAATTTTGAAAACATTTGTTCTTTATTTTAAAATTTTAATTTAGAGAACTGAAATTAAATGACACTGAGCGACATCGCCTAGTTGCGGAGCTCATAAAATAAAATAAATAAATAAATGATTAGATTAAATTTTTGCTCATACTTTCTCAGAAATTTTAGCTGGAGTTATAACATTGTTTTTTAATATCAGTAGTGGTGGTTAGTACATCGAACAAGTCAACTTCACTGCTTCGTCCAATATTCTGGTGTCCTGGTAACCACACCAATGTTGTTAAAGTATGATTTATATGAGAATAAATTAGAACAAATATATTGGAATCCCAAAATTGTCAATTTACCTTACAAGTAATATGTTCTTATAATATTAGGTGACTTTGTCCTGGTTACTAAAATGTTTTGTATGCATGCTTGTACGTTTATTAGACGTCTGTTGGTTTTAGCAGAGACTAGAGAATTGGCAAAATCTTTTAGCTCTTTCCCAATAACTCAATGTCTATAAGAGAGCGAGGAGGAGTGTTCTGGTTCTCATTTTTATCCAAAACAATTTATTCAATGGATGCTTCTGCTTTGTATAAAGAACAGGGCAGAGTTCGCTTATAAACAGCAGGGCCATGACGAACAATTGTGTACACTAGATCAGACAAAAGCTGTTTCCTGCCAGGTATATGTTTATCAGTCCGAAATAGACGACCGTTCGTGAAGCCATTCTTTTCTCTTTTCTTCCACGAACAATGATACTCCTTTTAACCAGGAAGCGCTCGCATCTCTCTTGGATTCATAAATATCACGCGTTACGTTCAGAAGAAGAAATAGTGTATTAATAAAGTCTAGCCTAATTTTAAACTCCTTTAACAATTATTAAATAAAAGTCCCACAGAATGTAAAACAACAACATTTCTTCTATTTCATGTTTATGACGTGCAGAACCGTTAAAGTTCTAGAGGGCGCAATTGTTGTTTGATCGTTACCAAACTCAATAAAGCTGTCACGTAAACTACGGAGATTCCTTAAGTGCAGGAATGATACACCGGCCATCTCATTTCACTATCTATTCTCTATTTCTCCCCTAGTTAGAAGGCTATGAATACAGAAAGAAATGTCAGGTGGGTATAATAGTTTTATTGACTGAGTTACTTAAACACCAGGCTATTATAAGTGGTAGTTTAGAAAAATAAAAACATCAATAACTCATTTGATATTTGAAATATAAAAAAGTCCGTCACGCAGGGGCTGCGTAAACTAAGCAGATTTCCCACGTGAAGTTTTACAATAGATAAATCTGCCTAATAACAACTGTAGTAGTAAGAAACCTCTAAACCTATTCACGAGGGACGAATAGTTACGAAAACGGCTGCCAGAGCTCACGGCGGAAAGTCCGGACATAGACTGCTGCCGAGCACACACAGAATACAAATGCAAATATATCAGTTAATATTCAAGATACAGAATAAATGTATAGAACAATATTTATAGTAAATTTAATTTGCAATAAGATTGGTTCTGTAATCGTTTTCGATCTGACGTATAGTAACGGAGATATTTCGAATTTTCGAAAATCCTCCCCTCTAAACCCCCCCTCCCACTGGTCCGATTTCAGCCGTTAACGACCTTGATCTTTCTTTTTACATAAAACAACTAAATATCGAGTTCGGTAACGATCAAACAAAAATTGCGACCGCTAGAGCGGTAACAAACAAATATATATATATATATATATATACATATATATATATATATATATATATATATATATATATATATATATATATATATATATACAGTTTTGAACGGACCTCATTTTCGTCATCTACTAGGTAGGATCGATGTACATTTGAAGAAAAATCTCGAAAATTCCGTCATGAGTACAACCTCAATAGCTGATTTCCAACAATTGTACAGAATTAAATGTTTAACAGGACTGGTTCTATAACATTTTTCGATCCGACTCACAACAACGGAGATATTTCTAATTTTTGAGTTTGTTCTTCTCTATAACTCTACTCCTATATGGCCAATGAAAGCAAGACATCATATTAAAGCTAGAAATTGAAAGTTGCTTCACAATATATTTGATCAGGCTAATAGGAGTGGGGTGTGACTCAGGGCATCTAGCACAAATATTAGCCAAGATATTTGCATGTTTTAGCAGATTTCTACGAAGGAAAATCACCTATTGAGGTTATACTCATGACGCGATTTTCGACAATTTTCCCGAAATGTCCATCGTCACTTGGCGATGTCCATTCAAAATTGTATATATATATTTCTTTCTTTTCAGTTGGCATTGAAGACCTTCAAGATCCTTACCCGACACGGACCGAGACTCCATGTATTTGTGAACAGATTTTTTACGCAGCTTGCCTGTGGACGGGAGAGTCAATCGTCAGTCATCCCGAGGGGCTGTTAGACGTATATACTCTTTAGAAACCTTCATAAGGAGCTACAATACTCGAAATGCATTAGGAAATAAAATAAATTATTATAGAAGAATAAAAGTTTTCTATATTATGAAGTATGGTTATTACAGTATGGTCAAACAATTTAAGAGCCGGTACTCTTTTTTTTTATTTTTTATTTTTTTTTTTTTATAATAATCCTTTATTGAATAACAAGAGTTTTACAAGATAATTCATAGTGTTCCTTCTGACCACTGCAATTTACAAAAAGAAACATAACATAAAAATTTCTATTTAAGTAGAGGATTGTTGAAATGCAATTGACTAATAGTAGGCAGCCATATTGCAACTTAGTGAATAACAGTTATTTTAAATATTTACAAATTTAAGAGATCTTATGAGCTAATAATATTAACATGTACAGATTTTCTTATGATTATTTAATATGATTAGAGGTAAAATAGGGATAAGCCGGTACTCTGATGTAAAGGATATTACTTGTCTTTGGCAGCACTAGCAGTCACAATTTTTAGCAGATTTCCCTTGAGGGAAATCAGCTATTGAGGTCGTACTCATAGCGTGATTTCCGAAAACTTTCTTCAAATGTCCATCGATCCTACCCATGAGATGACGAAAATGAGGTCCGTTCAAAATTATATATCTATGTATATTATATAGTCTCTTAACGCTCTAGCGGTCGTAATTTTTTCTTGATCGTTACCAAACTCTATATTTAAACATTTTATGTAAAAATAAAGATCAAGTTCGTTAACGGCTGAAATCAGTGGGAAGGGGGGTTTAGAGGGGAGGATTTTTGAAAATTCGAAATATCTCCGTTACTGTACGTCGGATCGAAAATTTGTTTAGAACCAATCTTATTGAAAATTAAAAGATCTATAAATGTTGTTATGTACTTGTTTTCATTATCTTTTACGTTAATCGAGATATTTGTTGTTTTTTAGTTTTCCGCCTTCAGTAAATCTCCACTCCTACCCATGCCATGCCAACAATAAACTGTTGTATTATGAAGCACTTTATTTGAAGCCTAAATAACAAATATTGTTCTCATTCAACTTTTACGTCACGAGATAAATGCAAATACGTGACGCAAGTGGAAAATCTGCTTAGTTAACACAGCCCCTGCGTAACGGACTTTTGTATTATACCTAAACTCGATATATAAGCGTTTTATGTAAAACTAAAGATCAAGATCTATAGGTTCTTATTACTGTATCCAGCACTTGGAGAATTTGCTTACTTTACCAAGCCCTTTCGTGACAGGCTTCGGCATGAAAACACCTATCTAAAATGTTATTCATGAATAATATGACCGGGAATTGGATTGCCATATTTGCCTAAAGGCAATTCACACTAAAGTTATACTTAAAAACGACTAAACTGGGTCTCTCACTTAAGAAAAATAATTTCTGAAGCAGGTTACGAGGATGTTTGGACAACTCACGGCTGGAAAACTCTTAAGGCCATCAAGGAAACTATCTTAACGAGTTACAGTGAAAAAGTAAAAGCATTGGATATCAAGCGAGTTCTTAAATCTTCATTTTCCCAGCAATACCATTCGTTCAAAGCAAGCAAAGATGTGGAGAAGTACCTCATTTTTATCAACAATATCCGCGTTACCAGAATCATAGCACAGTGCAGACTTTCATCGGACAAAATATATTGGAACGGCAGTGCATACAAGCTTAACTGTGAGGAATTATGCAGCATTTGCAATCTGTATGAAGAGGAAACACTCCACCATTTCTTCTTCCGCTGCCCTATGTATAGCCACATCAGAAATGCATACATCTCCAAACATATTAATCCTACTGATTCACCAAATACACAGCTCAAGCAATTGTTCACAATAGAAGACAAATCTAAGGCACTTGATACCTATAAATTTGTTATAAATGCTCTTAAAGTACGAGCTTTCATAATGTTTGATTGATTTATCACTTCCAACACAAGTTGTAAATATTTCATTTATTATTATAATTATTTATATATTTTATTTATCTATTTATTTTTCATAATTAATATTGTGCCTTCGGAACTGATTGATGATTTAGAGGAACTGTCTCTTTATTTTGTCTATTACTATACATATATATTTATTATATTTACTTATTATTATAATTTCATTTTATTATATTATTATTTTTTATTTATTTATTTGTTTTTCTTTAATATATGCAGATTAATGAAATTTTATGTTCTCGTTTATTTCTCTTTTCTTTTCTTTCTTTCTATTTCTTTATTCTTTATTTTAATTTTTGTTTCTATTAAATTAAGATTAATTATGTATCAAATTTGAAGATCACCCAATGTTGAGTAAGCTATTTTTACTATAATGTAATTCTTTGTTTATTGATATACTAATTATAGCCAAATTATTTATTTTATCAATCACCAATATTATATGTATTACTTTAGAGAAGTATTGTACCTAGCTATATCTTTTAATTTTTCTTTTTTTTTTTGTAAATATTCGGACCCCCTGTAAAAAGTTTATACTTAAATACAGAATTTTTATCTATCTATCTATCTATCTATGGTACTTAAAAACGTTTAAGGCAGTGTATAGGACGGTTGAACGAGCTCTTGGCTCGGCAAACAGAAACGGGAAAAGAAATAAGATGAGAGGAGTTTCGAAGTGATTCATGGCTGTTGGAGTGGGGCACCCGAGACCTGAGAGTGAAGTCTTTACTGCCTGTTTGTGGTTCTCAAGAACGGGAGAATGGACTTCCTATATTTTACACAGCCTTCTTAATTACATGTGTATATTGGAACTTACTAAGAGCCCTACCGCTCGCTACCTGAGGTCCCTTATTGCCTTCTTGCTGTCTCTGAAGATGATTTAGTCATACCGAAACTAACGAGGCGATTTGAATAGTCATTTCTGTTTCCTCAAATGTTTGTCTTTAATATTTTAGAAAGGCAGAAGATGAAAATTTATGAGCTAAGCAGGTAAATTGAAAGGAAACCATAATGAAGACTGTGTGTAATAGTAGACGGACGAAAATGCATTTCAAACTTGAACTTTTAAATACATCTTTAATGCCCACTCACCAATAATTTTTGTTTTGATTTTCTAGACGTTGAACAGAAACTTACAAAATATGCTGTGTGCTTAGTGTTACGAATGCCTTCAACAGAAAATAAGAAGGATTATGGATTAATCAAACATGAAAAACCATCAGTTACTAACCCTAAGTTGAAAATGTGTAGTTATTTGAACTATTTTGTCCCTTAAGGGAAATCAGCTATTGAGGATGCACTCATGACGCGATTTTCAAAAAATGCCCTCAAATGTCCATCTATCCTATATATTTACGTTTATTATAAAAAGTCCGTCACGCAAGGGCTGCGTAAACTAAGCAGATTTCCCATGTGAAGTTTTACAATAGAGAAATCTGCATACTGGCAATACAAGCCCACCATGAGTAAATACAAACTGTAATAAGAAATCTTTCGGGTAATTTTAATAAATTACCAACTGAAACGGCTTCTGAATTGTAAAAATAATTTATATTTTAATAACTCAAATTTTAGTGGTACAAGAACTAAAGAAAGGGAGGGGCGGATGACCAGACCGTATTTGCATAAATCACACAAATTAACGAAGATAAGGTAAGGTTAGAAACGACAGGTAAGGTTAGAAGAAGCTTCCACCTGAGCCGAGAAGTTATGAAAACGGCCGAACTAATCCGAACTATACCCGACCACAGACTTCATAAATATGCAAATATCTCGGTTAATATTCAAGATAGAGAATAAATATATATAACAATATTTATAGTCAATGTAATTTGCAATAAGATTGATTTTATGTAATGTTTCGATACTATGCATAATAACGGAGATATTTCGAATTTTTGAAAATCCCCCTTCTAAACCCCCCCTCCCACTGGTCCGATTTCAGCCGTTAACGAACTTGATCTTCCTTTTTACATAAAACGATTAAATACCGAGTTTGATGACTATTAAACAAAAATTTCGACCGCTAGAGTGTTAACAGACGAATATACATATATATATATATATATATATATATATATATATATATATATATATATATATATATATACTAGCTGAGATACCCGGCTTCGCTCGGGAATTCAATTGGGGCTGAATGTTGGTGGTATATTTTTGGCAAGGCTTTACTTTGTACAATATTATGACGTTTACCCGTCAGTGCAAGACTTCGCTGTTCTGCATATTGTCATATTTCCCGTTTCCTGTGCATTATGCATAGATTTGAATTATTAATGAGAAAATATTGACATACATTTGAATAAATTTTTTCATTTGAGGTACCTGGTAGTTCATATTGAAAAGAAGTGTTGAGAAAATTTCTCTAAATAACAAAGTAAACAACTATTGTTATTTGCATATTTGCCGAAACCCCAATAGGAAATGACTATTTTAATTTCAGGCCTCCCTTACAACTCCCACTCCTGCCCGTCCCTAGAAATAGTATGGCTTATTATAAGGAAGGCGTTAGTGCTAATTCAAATACCGAGTTTGGTTTAGTTCGGTTGAGTCTTTTGTGCCAAATAAAATTGTGGACTCCCGCTATAGGTTTTAGCGTATAACTCATTTATACTTCCGTACACGGCTAAAGTGCATGTAACAAAAATTACTCTAAATAACAAAATAAACAACTTTTGTTATGTGCATATTTGCCGAAAAACCAATAGGAATCGAAATATCGCTATTTTTAATTTCTGGCTTCCCTTATAACCCCCACTCCTGTTCGTCTCAGAGGATATTAATATAGCCTAAAGTCTAAATTGGGTTAGTAGTAATATACATACCAAGTTTCATAAAATTCGGTTCAGCCGTTTATGCGTGAAAAGGTAACAAACAAACAAACAAATAAACAAACAAACAAACAAACAGACACCAAAGAAACAAAATGCAGTTATGGTGTCTATGACATATGAAACGAAAAGTTATCGTGAAATTTCGTGAAAAAAATCAATGTACAGACAGAGGTTACAATTTTATATATATATAGATATATATATATATATATAGTTTTGAACGGACCTCATTTTCGTCATCTCCTGGGTAGGATCGATGGACATTTGAAGAAACTTTTCGAAAATTGCGTCATGAGTACGACCTCAATAGCTGATTTCCCTTAAGGGAAATCTGCTAAAATATTAAACGTTGATTATTAGGGTTCTTTTCGATTGCGAAATTAAATGCACAAACTTTAACGTTTTATTAGTACACAATTTACATATTTGTCGACATACTACACACTTGAAAATCTATTTTTCAGAATTAAACACAATTTTATGCTGTTAACTTATTACACGGACCTGTGGGGAAGGGTTCAGAAGAGGAAATTTCGTAAATTTGATTATCTCCTTTATTATGTGTCAACTCGAAAAACTGAGTAGAACCAATCTTATTGAACATTTTATACATTATAAATGTTATATAGATTTCCTATCTTGAATATTAACTCCCATATTTGCATTTATTTTAATTTTCAGAGTTTAGTAAACCTCCACTCCTACTCATTCCATATTAACAATAATCTGTTTACACTTTATTCGAAGCTTAAATACCAAATATTGCTTTCAACAAATCTTCACTAGATTAGAAACTTGAAATTTATTATTTCATCTATATCCATATTTATGCATTTCAGCGCTAAAGGTTAATAGCTGGAATCCGACGTGGAATTGGGCGAGGTCTAAAGGGAGGGGCAATATGAAATTATTAATATAACTCAATTATTACGAGTTGGTTCCAAGAATGCCATAAAAGAAATAAAAAAGTCCGTCAGGCAGGGGCTGCGTAAACTAAGCAGATTTCCCACGTGAAGTTTTACAATAGAGAAATCTGCCTAATAACAACTGTAGTAGTAAGAAACCTCTAATCCTAAAATATTATTTAGGGCGTAATAACCCAGTAGTTTCTAGCCCGAAAAAACAGTTAACCTAACCTCTAAACCTATTCACGAGGGACGAATGGTTAAGGAAACGCCCGCCAGAGCTCTCGGCGGAAAGTCCGAACATAGCCTACTGGTGACCACACGCAGAATACAAATGCAAATATCTCGGTTAATATTCAAGATACAGAATAAATGTATAGAATATTTATAGTAAATTTAATTTGCAATAAGATTTATTCTATACAATTTTTCGATCGGACGCATAAAAACTGAGATATTTTGAATTTTCATAATTCCCCCCTATAAACCCCCCATCCCACTAGTCCGTTTTCAGCCTTTATCGAACTTGATCTTCCTTTTTACATAAAACGATTAAATTCCGAGTTTGGTAACGATCAAACAAAAATTGCGACCGCTAGAGCGTTAACAGACAAATATATATAATTTTGAACGGACCTCATTTTCGTCATCTCCTGGGTAGGATCGATGGACATTTGAAGAACTTTTTCGAAACTCGCATCACGACCTCAATAGCTGATTTCCCTTAAGGGAAATCTGCTAAAAAAAAAACTAGAACTAGAAGTGCTCTACAATTCTCTTTCTATGCATTTTTTTGTAACTCAAATATTAAGCAAGTTATTCATACTTTCTTGTTTTCAGTCTTCAGAAAAACTCAGGCTTTTACTCATGGGATTGTTATGAAGAAATAAAGAATATATGTTGAGATGAGATCAGCAGTGTGTCGTATCAGCAAATGGGAAATCTGTTAAGAATCCGCAGCCCCTGCGTGGCGAGCGTTTACTGGGTTGGCCATTGAAGCAATCTACAATAATTGAACGTTAATAATACTACAACAGAACCATAAGAGTTGAGTAAATAAAACGGTAACTGTTCAACTGGAATAACAGTCCCACAATGGGATAGATAGTAGTTATCGATTGGATATAATATAATCGGACTCGATTCCTCTTATCTGTGGCCAGCAGGTTTTGTCTCTCGGCCGGCTTATAACCGGTTTAAGGAGGTTGCAAAGGCGAAGGTTTAAGGTCGGCAAGGATGCAATGGGGGCCGTGCATTTATTTACAAGCCATCTCATTACCTACCTCCATGGCCGGGCCCTAAAGCAACCTCCCCAGCTGCTCTCTCTCTTTCTCTACGACTTCATATTAAATTACACACTCTGTTGTGCTTTGAAGGGACAGCTGTCATCAAGGCTCGTTCTGCCAAACGTTTATAATCGACTTAATGTGAGAAATATCTGGACCTAGTTATAATCCAATAGGAGTTCGCTTAAAAATCTGAAAGCTGTTTCTACTACGTGGACTGACAATTTTTGAAAAGGACTCTGAGTGAAGTAGACAGTATCCATGGAATGAACTAATCGTTAGTGAATTAAAAAGCCATGTTGCTGTCTTGATCTGTTTATAGAACTGTCATTAAATAGACATGAAGGGGATTGACCTGCAAATAGACCTCTCAACAAATTAACTTATATATATATATATATATATATATATATATATATATATATATATATATACATATTGGCCAAGTCGACACAATTGTATTTTCTATAAATGCTGGTTTGTACACTTTTTCCTTATCTCAAACATTTCTAAATTTTCTATCTTGAGTAAACCCCTACTCCTGCTCATATCACATTAGTAATAAACTGGTATTTCACCAGAGGTCTTATTTCTAGCATAAAACACGGTGAAGCGTTTCCGACGCAATTTTTATTTTATTTGTGATGAAACAAATTTGTGACTTGACCATCTATGAAATTTTCCTTTGTATGCGATTTTCGCAAGAAAGCATATTTCAATCGCACTTCAAATCCAGTTTAAATTTGAAGTCTTGTTTATGTACAAGTCTGCTATACACTTTTATGTACACCTGCTATGTAAAATCTGCTTTTTCACGCAGCTTCCACGAGATGGGCGTTTATTATTATGTGATTGTAAAAGGAAGCTGAGTATTTAGACCAGCTCAAATTTTCAGTTCATGTCTAATAACAGGCTTGTGAATGTCATTTCATTGAGCGGATTACCAACTCTTCCCATCTTGAGCACGAGAGCATTGTGAGTTACGACAAGTACCTATGTCATTGTATTCAGGAAACACGAAAAGCTACCAGAAGTTCGTCCCATCTGACTGACATATGCATCCTCTCTAGCCCTAGTCTGGCTGTCATTGTTGGGACTCCTTTCCTTTCACCCATGTTTCCTTTCACCCAAATGACACAAAAGAAAAGTCCGTTATGCAGATGCTGAGAAACTAAGCCTATTTCCCATCTGCTTCAATACTCCAAGCTGATGAACCCACACACCCAATAAAAATTTACAGCAAACGCCGCATTTTTTGAGGATCTGGCTTCAAGAGGCGTGAGCGTATTAGATTAACAAAATTTTGAATGGAAAAGCCAGAGTTTCAATCCAATTGAGGTGGGCACTAAAGCTAACGTAATCTGCTGTTGCTCTGACATAACAGGACTTCGCAGTGACTTCTCTTTAGGGATGAATTCCCGTAGTCCGATCTAAGGTAAGGAGATGTAGACGGAAATATAGTAAGTATTGGAAAAAGATAGCAGCGTAATCGATAACGAAGAAGGTTTTTTTCTTTATTTTTGAGGAGGGGGATTCAAAATAAAAAAAATATCTTAGTCTTTACTGGAAATCCAGAAAACGTTGTATTTTTATATATAAAACATGTCTTTTAGGGAAGCTAGAGAGAAGGTAGAGGAACGAATTAATCTGGTTGTACACATTAGGCCTGTTTTCCACTAAAATACGTTTATTTTGACAGAGTGCACTTTCAGAGCAACAACTCCATCTTCAGTGCCTTTTTTGAAGTGGGTTAGAAAGCCACCCGACTGCCGTGGTGCAAGTTAGTGGTCTCTAACGCTGATCAAAAAGGCACTGAAGATGGAACTGTTGCTCTGAAGGTCAAAATAAGCGTGTTGTTGAGGAAACCAGGCCTAATGAATAATTGAACCCTTCTATACGCCTTAATATAGGACTATTTATGGTTTTGTCTTTTACTTCTCTTACTACTCCCACTCAGAAAGGTTCTTTATTGAAGGTAAACATCTTATACTTTTACTACTTTTTCAAAAATTTTGAATAATCAATTTCATTTGCGTTAGTCAATAATGTTAAACGGATAAGCGACTTAATTAATAAATATTGAAGAGTCCTTCAAGCAGGGGCTGAGTAAACTAAGCAGAATTCCCACGTGAAGTTTTACAATAGATAAATGTACATACTGGCAACACTTAACACAACTGTGAATATTAAGTGAATAAATACAAACGGTAATGAGAAATCATTCATCAATTTTAATAGCCTCCCAAGGGAAAACGTTTGAATTGTAAACAAACAAGTCTACCAACCGCTCAGAGCTGATGAGTTAGAAATATTCTTCACGGGAAAGAAAAAACAATTACTATAACACATCTAAAATAAAACGATATTTATAGTACACTTAATTTCTTCTAAGATTGGCCCATTCTATTTTTCGATATGACGTGTAGAAACGTAGATATTTCGAATTTTCAAAAATCCTCAACTCTCAATCCACCCCCCCCCTCTCCTGCTGGTCAGATTTAAGCCATTTACGAACTTAATGGAAACCTTCTAAAATGATAAACGCTTGAAGAAAAATCACTGATTACACAAGTGCGATATAGCAGAGTAATAGATTTTCTTTTCCATAGCCCTTCAGCAAATTAGCATACAGCTTTTCATTTTTGTTTAGAATGCCAGTACAATATTTGAGCACATTTGTGCTTAACGTAAATTGTTACGTTCACACACAGAAATGGCCGAGTAAAAATATTTAAGACAAACGCTTATGGCGGTCGTGTAAGTAAATATATAGTCGTGGAACATTAGTTCCATATAGATATGGTAATTAGGTTGCGAAGAGGAGGGCTCTTATGGGTCGCCGCATAAAGATCGGATTTGCATGATAACTACACACCATTCCCTAGTCCTATTTTGCTCCTACAATACCAAAGAGATCCAAATTGTTATTGCCTCTTTGGACTGTAACTTTTTTCCTGTCCGCAATAAATATATTTTTACTACAGAGCTCATATTTCAACGGTATTCTGTGCAAATTTGTTGCTCAATCTACAACTGCCCTAAAATATAAATAAAATATAAAAAGAAATATAAAAATGCAAGTAATATGCATTTACAATATTAAATGTACTAGAATATGTAATAGTCCGTCGCACAAGGATTACTCGAACAAAACAGTTTTCAACTTCGTGATCAATTAAATATGCAGACTAAACCCCGGTTCTTCCTGGTTATATTTTGGCTCTTGACCATACTATCCCGGCATTTCGGCAGATTTCCCTTCAGGGAAAGCAGCTATTGAGGTTGTATAAAATGTTTCGTAACTCAACCAGTTATTATATACTCTCTTGTTTTCAGCCTTCAGAGAATCCCCACTTCTGCTCATCAGTTTTTAGCAGATTTCCACTGAGGGATATCAGCTATTGAGGTCATACTCATGACGCGGTCTTCGAATTTTTTTTTCAAATGTCCATCTATCCTCCCCAGGACATGACGAAAATGAGACATGTTCATAACAGTATATATTTGCCTATTAATGCCCTCGGGGTCGAAATTTTTGTTTGATCGTTACCAAACTCGCTATTTAAACGTTTTATGTAAAAATATAGTTTAAATTCGTAAACGGCTAAAACTGGATCAGTGGGAGGGAGTGTCTAGGGGGGATTATTTCGAAAAGTCGAAATATCTCCGATGTTATGCGTCGGATCGAAAATGTGTATAGAATCAATCTTCTTGCAAACGTGATGCTCTATTAATGTTGTAATATACATGTTTTCACTAAATGTAATATTAACCGAGAAATTTCAATATTTGAGTTTTCAGCCATCAGTGAACCCATTTCCTGCTCATGTCATATTAAAAAAAAGCTGTTTATTTGAATCCTTAATTACAAATATTGTTCTCATTGAACTTTTACGTTTGGGGTGAATGCAAATACGTAAAGGACGTGGGAAATTGCTTAATTTAGGCAGCCCTTGCTTTGTCATAGCTTCCAATTGTGACGGTTTTGTTCTCTATTAATGAAGCATTCAAATATTGAGGTTCACCTATAAGGAATCTACAATAACAAGAAGCTATGCAGCGAAGTAGAAGCTGAGAGGTGCAGAGGTTCTGTGACGTCACCAAAAAGAATGGAAAGAGAGAGATAGAGAGCTGTCGATTGACATTTTACGAGCTAGAATTCGTTCCGGTACCCCTGCTTACCTGTCGAAGGTAGAATGCCTATCACAGGTGGTCACTTCAGGAACTCTCTCACCCTGGTTAAGCCCAACACTATTTTATGGCGTTTTTTTATATACCTTCTAATAGTTTCCTTAAAGGGCGTGAAACCGAATGGACTAAAAGTCCTATAAAATATACAGAGATAAGTTGAATGAAAACCGTACTTCCCGCAGGTTGTGTGTATTTTAAGCAGACTTCTCACAGGCCGCAATAAACACGGTGGACATGAAATTTACTCTACGTATGATATCTCCGGTACTTTAAATCTAGAAGTTGGGGCTAACGGAGTTAATCAAAAATTATTAAACTACAATTAAAAATGTTATCCACTATTGCAACACATGACATGAATGTTTTGAACCATAAATTGCGATTAAACAGTAATCGCGTATTCTTTAGTCTGATAGGCTTAGCCCAAGAATTCCTCATACATACAGCAGGAAAACATACAAAAATTCTATTTTTTTTTAAACACCAAATGTATCCCCTACGTATTTAAAGAAATTTACAGATAAAAAAACCTAGAGTTCCGTTTATATATATACATTGATGGCTTCTTTTATATAGTTAGAAATAAGATATAACAGTTGGCTATAATTCATTTCAAAATAGAGAATTACTTTTCCTGTGTCACTGGGCAACAAATGTAAACCAATAAACATTCCAAGATGTCCATTATAGAAATGAATTAGTGTGAACATGTGTCAGTAATTACACGGCGCAGAGAAACTACCGCCGAGTGTGGGCCGCTAGGTGATTTGAAGCTAAGCTTCAGGGGCCAGCGTATTTGCATATAATGACTGCTGTGCGCAAGGCACTAATGAAATGATCGTTAACAAGCTTGGCAGTGAGCGTTTTTTCAGCACAAGACATGTCATTCAGAGAGAGTCTTTCTTCGCTCTGGTAGAGCCACTGGCATTCGCTCCAATCAAAAACAACATTACGCCTGATGACCATCAATCAAGCTATCGGAAGAGAGGGATGCATTCTGCTAAGCGTGATTTGCACCGCGAGAGTTTGATTTATGGCGAGATCAGCTGATTAACTGTTACTTATCATTCACTAATATCATTTAGTATCTCCAGTACGCAGACCAATGATGATCTATTAGAAGTAGCGAAGTTAGCCAAAGCAAGGCTGGAATTTGGTAAGCGGACCGGACCTTCCAAATAACAGATCTCAGACGATTCTCGTCACCAATGCGCATTCATAAAAAAAATTGGGGAACTCCAATAAGCATTGGCTTGCGGAAACAATAACAAGCGTACAGATAATAGTCTGGTGTGTCACTGGCATAATATCAAATATTGTTTTCTTTTATTGTCAACAATTCATAGAACTTTATACCTGCAAGAATAATGTTTTACGCTTTACATTTTCCAGTCCTCGGCTATAGAACGAAAGCTTGCGCACGCCAAGCATAAGAGACCCGAAAGATCGACACGAAGTATATCAAACGTATCTGCCTGCATTGTGTATGGACCTTGAAAATGTAATTCTAGTTAATATACCTTGTCACTTTTCATTGTAGTTAGATGGGTTCCGTTGTATTTAGTTTTCGTCATAAAGTGACTCAGCAACGCGAAGAAGCGTTGGACCGAAATGGTTATGGTCTTGTCAAACTGACTCTTGTCAATAGAACTTAGCTTCATAACTGTTCCAATTTGGAAATATACTTTAAACTTCCCGACGTATAGGGAGGAAGCTCACTCACGCCTAACTGAAGAGATCCGAAATTTATATATTAGTTTGCTTGGTGTCACGCAAGTTTAGCGATTTACACCCTTTATCGCACAAACCAAATTGTAAAAATTACTCCAAATTATTCAATCTAGTTAATATAAATTCATAGTTGCTGCGATAACACTAGTGTAAAATAAAATAAAGTAGGAACTAATAAAAAATAAAAACTATTAAAACAGAAAAAAAAAACTATTGAACGGGGAAAGTTATGAAGAGGAAACAGAAACAGAACATGAATAATTGGTAAAAGACAAAAACGAAACAAAAACGTATTCGATAACAAAAATATTTTATAAAAATTAATAAAAGTATAATTAGTAATTTAAAATAAATAAACAAGGATTTATTTAAAAGTTTGTAAAATCTTACACAAGCATTCAGAATTTCACACACACACACACACACTAACACGCTCGCACGCACCCACACATACACACACACACACACACACACAAACACTGTGTTGAATTAAACCTTTATGGCTATACTTCACTGGAAATAAGAAGAATTTAGATACTATATAAGTGTGTAAATGTGTGCTTCTTTTAAAAATGATAATAAAACGTCTAGATATGTGTGTACTTTTGTTGTTCAGCAGTTCGTCCAAATTGTAAGGCAAGTCTAAGTGATGTCGTCTTTTGCAGTCAGTAAGTAAGTGTTTTATAGTTAGTACTCTATACGAAACATAAAAACGAAGTAACTCAAACGTTAAATGGCAACCTGAAACTGTGGTTATGTCTCTGTAGCTTATATGCTAGTTGTACATAGAAATGATAGCTTTTAGCAGATTTCCCTTAAGGGAAATCAGCTATTGAGGTTTTACTCATGACGGAATTTTCGAATTTTTTTTTCAAATGTCCATCGATCCTACCTAGTAGATGACGAAAAAGAGGTCCGTTCAAAACTGTATATATATATATATATATATATATATATATATATATATATATATATATATATTTGTCTGTTACAGCTCTAGCGGTCGCAATTTTTGTTTGATCGTTACCAAACTCGATATTAAGTCGTTTTATGTAAAAAGAAAGATCAAGATCGTTAACGGCTGAAATCGGAGCAGTGGGAGGGGGGGGGTTTAGAGGGGAGGATTTTCGAAAATTCGAAATATCTCCGTTACTATACGTCGGATCGAAAAATTGTACAGAATCAATCTTATTGCAAATTAAATTTACTATAAATATTGTTATATACATTTATTCCTTATCTTGAATATTAATCGAGATATTTGCATTTTTATTAAATTTGGGCCGATAACGGATTTCACGTGGGAAATCTGCTTAGTTTACGCAGCCCCTGCGTGACGGACTTTTTTGATGCCTAAGGCTCACTAACCACGAACCGAGACTCAGGAACCTATTTGGGACGTTATACAGAACTGAATAAAAAATGTATGTGGAGTGAAGAGCTGTATATTTGGTTATTGGTAGTTGAGCCCCAAAAAATAAAAAACTGATTTAAATAACAATTTGGGGCGTTTTCAAAACTAGACCCCAAGCCGCCCTAACATAGCCGCAATAGTCGCCCGCTTTTCATCGACAAAATATACCATTATAAGTCAGTAGTGCAAAATATAATTTCATTTTCTACCGTTAACCTGTTTTAAAATCGACTAAAAGCTCCCAATGAAAACAAGGTCCTGCGATACTAAAACACTTCCTGTGATCTCTTTATCTGATCGCGTGCTGGATGCATTCTTGCCCGTCAAGGTAGTTCATCGCTAACTGATCTTGGCTCAGGTGCACATTGTTTGTGCCTTCATTCTGTTTTTGTGATTTTCTCTTCTCTCTTTTTTTAAAGAGTTTGCAATGTCTGTGATATAACTGGTCTACTAGTATTCTATTAATATTAGTGGGTATTTCAGAACGCTCTGTTTTTGCTCATGTTTTCTCAGGACTTTCTCAGGATTAATAAATTCTCTCAACTCTTCCTAGTGTGTTTATTGTTGGGTAGACTCATGTAGAAAATACTGTAAAATAACTGCATATCCTTGTCACACTCTTTTTGTCGTTGTTCGTCGGCTCCGCGAAAATCAAGACACTCCAAAACAACGTAAATATAGGCAAATAGAAGGGAGAGGAATATTGCAAAAGCTAAAAAAAGTCCATGGGGTACCAACACTTTAAATGTCTTGATCTACTATTGTATGCTTTTGAGAAAGCGAATTAAAACCAATGCTGATAATAATTCTGATCGTGTAATTGCACCAAGCTAACAGTGGATTAAGCAATATTTCTTGGCTGCATTTAAAAATAAAACTTGACCTTAAAAAAAAAACAATGCACAAAAACGTAAGTGCATACAACGCACCAAGTTTATAATAATTCATTTAAACCAAAATGAATTTGCAAATTTGCCGAGCCCGACTACTCGTTATAGAAAACCAAATATGACGGTTCAAGGACAAGATTGTAAATTATTCTTATTATATATGTTTAAATTAGCATATTTGAAGACTTAAAGCTCTGCTAATAACGTGACAAGAGCCATTAATTTATCTGGTTCTCAGCACATCCTTAACGTCTCACATATTAATAAATTATTAACTTCAGCATGCAAGGCTAAATTAGATATTACTCCCGAAGTTCCTGCATCGCTCATGTTCTTCTGTTTCAAAAAATGTCTTCATATGCCCATTGATCCTGCCTAATCTATGAAAATACGGTTCGCTCAATTTTATAGCCATATATTTGTCTGTTACGACTTTAGCAGTCGTTATTTTTTTTGTGGCTTGATTTTTATGCGTTTTGTGTAAGCATAAAAATTGAATTAGGGAAAATTGAAGCCGTACGTTAGGGGATTAAATAAAAAATCGAAATTCCTCCACTATTATCATTCAGGTCGAAAAACGTTATATTACCAATATCGTTACAAGTTTCATTTTCTAGAATATTTGTTCTTTATGTAGTTGAAATGTTTTTCATATGCGAATATTAACGAAAATATTCGTGCTTTTCAGTTTTCAGCCTTGTTTAACCCACTCCAAGGGCTCAGGTTAGCCATGTGAGTTAAAGCGTTGGCCTTAATCTCATATGGTAAACCTTGAGTGGCGCGTTCGATTCCCGCCTGGGTAATAGGAATTTATTTAATGACGGAATTCATTCCCACCTGACTAGAAAAGGGTGGTAATCTGCAGATAACCCGCCCCGATTAGCCTTAGTTTCAAAAAGTGAACGTTAATAAATAATTTAATTTAATCAATTCCTCCTGCACGTCTAAATAAGCCATGTATCAGGAATTGTTTCACTACAACCTTTAATACTCCATATTATTTTACGTGTGATGCATTGATAAATTCTGAAGGTGACGTCATTAATGAACATTCTATGCTCTAGAGGCCACCATTCTCGATATTTGACCGTATCATGTGAAAACTAAAGGAAATTAATAATTGAAATGGAACCAAGAGGAGTCGAGGTTTAAAAAAAGGGTAAATTAAAAACATAATATATTATTAAAAAAATCATATAGCGATATCTTGGAATTAATTTAGAGGATCGGTAAAATAGATAAACACTTCGCTCGGGAAATAATTATAGGCAGTATGTTTTATTTTTATATTTCCCCGAGTCAGTGTTTATATATGAATGTCGAGTGACTAAAGTGAGCTCATTAATCTTTTAGTCTTGAATAATAATAAAAAAAACAAAAAAAAAAAAGGGATTTCCTGATCAATCCGTCTGTACACAGTTCAAAATATCGTGTTCAATATTAATCATGATCATGATAGCATCCATTCATCATTATTAAGTACCATTACTGAGGTAGCTTTCCTCGATAAATATTTAGACTGAATGTTATTCATTGCAAGGCTATAATAACCCCTATCTGTTTACATTTTCTGTCTGTGTATTTAATTTATATAAATTTTATAGCTTTCTGGAACATGGGCAATTACTTGTTAGTTTTGAACGGACCTCAATTTCGTCATCTCCTGGGTAGGATCGATGGACATTTGAAGAAAAATGTCGAAAATCGCGTCACGAGTACGACCACAATAGCTGATTTACAAGGGAAATCTGCTAAAGAAATACATACTCACACAATATAGGGGAGGGGAAATACTCGCACAACAAATGCCTTTATTACGAACATCCTGAGCAATGCCGAGTACCTTAGACAGTATATAATAATAATTTGAACGAACCTTATTGATGTAGCTAGACTCATGTGTACATTTGGAAAAATGTTTAAAGCGTTTGACTGCAACCTCAATAGCAGATGGAAATCTGCTAAAAAGATGCTTGTGGTGAGAGAATAGAGAGAGAAATTCCAACTTGTTGAAGAGCTATCGTGAGAGAGAGAAAGAGAGAGAGAGAGAGAGAGGGACTATAAGATGTGAGAGGGACCGAGAGCCATAGATAAGAAGAGACTCCATTAGTGAGAAGACACGAGAAACCTCTAAGCATTCATCATCCCCTAGTGGAGCGATGTTTTTTCTACCTCTTTGCTTCCTCAGCCCTCCCTACACACAGCGCTCTCTGCATTAATCTAGACCGTATGTGGAATCTAAGCCTGTCCCTACATTCCCTGGGAGTTGAATCACTTTTATTTTAATAATTTCTTTCTTAGGATAATTAATCCCGAGTGTACTTCTTATTAATGCCGGACGTACAATCCCAGACCGCGTGGAAGTCCTGATATAGTTTTTCGCATGCTTATTCTTAGCAGATTTACCTTGAGGGAAATTATCATTTGAGGTAGTAATAATAGCGAGTTTAGAATGTACTTTAAACAAGTGTGATGTAAATTACTCATACCTAATAGATACCAAGACGAGGTACGTTCCAACTGATATAAATTATATGTATGTTCAATTTTATATGTACATTCATATCTTAAAAAAGTCCGTGAGGCAGGAGCTGCGTTAACTAAGCAGATTTCCCACGTGCGTCACGTTTTTGCATTTATCTGAAAAATTAAAAGTTCAATGAGAGCAATATTTGGTATTTAAGCTTCAAATAAACTGCTCCATAACATAGCAAAATAATGCTAATATGAGATTAGTAAGAGTGCGGGTTTATTGAAGACCAAAAACTAAAAAATGCAAATATTTCAGTTAATAATGAAGATACTGAAAACCTCTATATAACAGGATTTATAGAACATTAAATTTGCAATACAAATGATTCTATTCAATTTTTCGATCCGACGCATAATAAGAGAGATATTAGGAATTTTCGAAATTCTCCCCCTCTAAGCCCCCTCCCCCTGGTCCGATTTCAGCCGTTAACGAACTTGATCTGTCTTTTTGTATAAAACGATTATATATCAAGTTTGGTAAAGATAAAACAAAAATTGCGAACCCTAGAGCGGTAACAGACATATATATATATATATATATATATATATATATATATATATATATACAGTTTTGAACAGACCTCATTTTCGTCATCTCCTGGGTAGGGTCGATGGACATTTGAAGAGAAATTTCGAAAATTGCTTCATGAGTACGACCTCAATAGCTGATTTCCCTTAAGGGAAATCTGCTAAAAGAGGGGGAAAGAGAATAATGCCATCCATACATTTTTCTCCAACTGGAATATTAACAAGGATAGTTATATATTTGGGATTTCAGTGTTTAGTAAGCCTCCACCTTAAGATTCTAGTAAATAGTTTATTAGATGACACTATCTAATTACTTTGATTACATCTAATTAGTTAATTAATTTTTAACGTGAATAAATCATAAAAAATGCCTCATCGTTTTGCTTCTAAATATGTATATGTATTCTTGAACTCATAAATAAAAAGAAAACAAAAAATACATATTTATATCTTATCTTGAAACTAAGGTCTACAACACTGATAAAAATGAGATTAATGTTTACTCATGACATGATTTTCGGAAAATGTCTTCAAATGTCCATCAATCCTACCAAGGAGATGCTTGAAATAAGATCCGTTCAAAAATAAAAATAAAAAATAGTCAGACCAGTAGTATCTCTAAGGGCACGTCCCGTACCCTGACGCTCTGAGGATGGGAATATAAACTCATGAAAGCCCTAAGCGTTTGGAAAAATAAATGGTGAAGAGCCACAAAACAGTGTTTCTTAATAACCTGTTTTAAATATCTTCCTTAATAAACGCCAGAATAATTACTTAGAATCAATCTTAATGCAAATTTAATGAGGTTAAATGTTGTTACGTATGTTTTTTTCCCACTATCTTGATTATTAACCGAGATATTGGCACTTTTTTGGTTTTTAACACTCACTTCTACTATTTAGTACTAAAAAACAAGATCTTATATCATGAATAGCTTCATTCGAAGCTTAAATACCAAACATTGTAATTCAAATAAAGGGTTAGAACCGCCAGTGTAAATGATACTGTTGTCATACCTGGCTGATGTGACATCATCCAGTGACGACGGTCTTCACAGGTATGACAACAGTACCATATTGTCTTCATTGGACTTTTACTATACGAGATACATATGGGAAATCTGCTTTGATTACGCAGCTCCTGTGGGACGAACGTTTTTGACATTCACTTAAGAATAAACATTATTCCTTAAGTGCTCCTTAAGATGCACTATTATTAAATTACAGTCAGTAAAATATAAAATAAATAGTCTCTCAGGAATGAGAAATTTTTTTTATATTAAATTTTCGTTTTGTAATGTTAATAATCTCTCAAGCAAAATCTTTAGAGCCGTTATTCGTGACTGAGAGATACCGCCTAGCGAAATTAATGAAAGATAAGTGAAAAAGCGAACCCCATAATTAAAAACATGGATATACACATGGCTATTTTTCAAGAGAAACCTGAGATAGGCCAGAATATAATTTTGATATACGAGATGTTGTTTGTGGATCAATTAGGCTATCGAGGTGGGAGGAACTATTCCAGCACTTGGCACAATCTTACTTCCCTGACAGATAGAAATATTGCCGCCGCCTCGAGGTGTTCTCTATCACCTGGAGCTCAGCTGATTAAATTACCGGGAAAATTATTTACCAATTTTACAACGCCCATTTGCGCCATGAGTTTGGGGCAAACGATGTATCTCTTATTTAAAGAAAGTCCGTCCCGCAGGGGCTGTATAAACTAAAGAATGTCCCACCAGCTGGTATTACACGGTAGTGACTTCATTTCACCACATACTCTCATCATTTCTAAGCGAATCCTATGAGGTTGAATGAAGACTGAAAACAAGGGAGTACGAAGCGGAACACGCTTACTATGTAAGTTACGAAAAAACGTAGAATGACAATTCGGTCCGATCACAGCCCATAACAAAGATGGATCAGCTGAATATCGACTAAGGTATACATCAAATAAACATTTTCGATGCAGCAACTTAAATCCTTAATTTATGATATCACACGACTATTTGCAAGTATCTGGTATAATAAAGGTCTCTTGAAATCAGTATTTGGAATTTAATCTTGGAATAATGCGGTTCATCTTATAACAGCTTATTGTTAATATGACATGAGTAGGAGAGTACTGATAGCTGAAAACTAAAAAGTCCGTCACGTAGGGGCTGCGTAAACTAAGCAGATTTCCCACGTAATGTTTTACAATAGAGAAATTTCACGAGAGCCAAGCAGTTAACTAAACGGCCAAACTAGCTTTTGGCGGGAAAGTCACTCGTCCGTTAGCCGCCCAAATTTAATAAAAACGCAAATATCTCGGTTAATATTCAAGATAGAGAATAAATGTATAGTACAATATTTACAGTAAATTTAATTTGAAATAGAATTGATTCTATAAAATGTTTCGATCCGACGCATAATAACTGAGATTTTTTGTATTTACAAAATTCTCCCCCTCTAAACCCCCCCCCCCTCTCCTTTGTCCGATTTCAGCCGTTAACGAACTTGATCTTTCTTTTACAAAAAACTACTAAATATCGAGTTTGGAAACGATCAAACAAAAATTGCGACCGCTAGAGCGGTATCAGACAAATATATATACAGTTTTGAACGGACTTCATTTTCGTCATCTACTAGGTAGGATCGATGGACATTTGAAGAAAAATTTCGAAAATCGCGTCATGAGTACAACCTCAATAGCTCATTTCCCATAAGGGAAATCTGCTAAAAGTCCAAATATCTCGGTTAATATTCATGATAGCGAAAATATGTATTCAACCAAATCCATTGGTTACTAAATTTGGAATTTGATCGATACCGTACAATTTTTTTTTGCACGGCTCATTATGATGAAGATACTTCGAATTTTCGAAATTCTCCTCTTCTAACCTCCCCCCTCATTCACTGTGCACTGATTATTTCTATAGTGTCATCAAACGTTCATTGAAGATTGAATTGAGGTCAGATTTCGATGGTATAATATTTTAAAAAAAATTCTTTTGACGACTTCGAAATTCACTGAGTACATTTCTTTCTCTGTGGCGGAAATGGCTCAAAAAGGTGAATTCGGTGTGAGCGACATTAAGTTCAAGGTGTTTTATAACACCAGTACTTATTGTCTAAATTTTCAGGTAAGGCTGTTAAGTGGGGTCAAGACTGGAGGGTCGATTAAAGTTGTAGTCTGCATACTCATACTGGCTCTTAGGCTCTCAGTAGTCCGCTTATGCAGGCTACGGGCTACCGAGGGATGGCTATCTAACAACTCTGTCATTGAGTGGAATTTTCTCCACTCATGCCTTTATTGGTGTGAATGATTTTTCCCCATGATTAAAGGCATCACGGCATGCAGGATAGCTGGAAATCACTGCATGCTCTTTTGACTCTCTGATTCCCTTGGTTTTTTGTTGTTGTTTAGTTTGTTCGGTCGGCATTATAGTCCTTTGAGTTCTTCAGCCGCTCTGAGCGAGACTCAAGGGATTCGCGATCATCAAAAATTTTATGAAGTGAGTAATCAACTCCTCAACAGCCCCCGTTAACCAAGGAGGTCCTGGAGTTAGTTGTCTCCAGTAGACTGACGGGACTCCGGAAGGGCTGGGGGACGGGATCTAAGAGAGCCATAAATCGTAAGTCATACCGAGGTACTGTCATACATAACTCGTGAGCTGATATTCTCCCTTTGTGGAGTTGCACCTATTAGCAAATTTCCCTTAACTTCCATCGATCCTACCCAGGAGATGACGAAAATGAGGTCCATTCAAAATTATATATATATATATATATATATATATATATATATATATATATATATATATATATATATATGTCTTTTAACGCTCTAGCATTCACAAATTTTTTTTATCGTTACCAAACTTCATATTTGATCGTTTTATGTAAAAAGAAAATCAAATTCGTTAACGGCTGTAATCGGACCAATGGGAGGGGGGGGGGGAACAGACGTTTTTTTTTTGAAAATTCAAAATATCTCCGTTGTTATGCGTCGGATCGAAACATTTTATAGAATCAATTCTATTTCAAATTAAATTTACTGTAATATTCTACTATACATTTATTCTCTATCTTGAATATTAACCGAGATATTTCCATTTGTATTAAGTGTGTTTGGTCGGCTGAAGTCAGCTATATGCGGGACTTACGCCGAAAGCTAGTTCGGCCGTTTCCGTAGGTGTTCGTCCCTTTTGAATTAGTTTAGAGCTTCGTTACTACTACTGTAGTAAGCAGAGTTCTCTATTGTAAAACATCACGTGGGAAATCTACTTAGTTTAGGCAGCCTCTGCGTGACGGACGTTTTTTTACATTCAGCTTACTGACAGTAGTGGTAGCTGAACCCAGGCCACCAGGACCCTGCCAATTATTCCCTTGTTTATTCCAGTGAAAAACAGATTTGGGGCCAATTACCAGGTGTAGTGTGTAGATACTACATACTTTAACACCTGTTGTTAAATACTGTGCCCCTTTTGTCCTATGTTATACATCCATTACGCACCTTCAGGAGGGAAAGCTTTCCCGATTGTGTTTATGGAGCCTAAGTCCCGCTGGCTTTGTACTTCTGATTGCGCTCCAGATCACGGCTACGCAGGATTGTTAATTGCAAAGATCTTTTAATAGTGTATCGAGTGGTGACCAAGATCCGTTACAAAGGGCGACCAATAACATACGACAACAAAGAGATAATATAGAGAGAGAGAGAGGAGTGAATAAAAGGAAATGAGATAGAGGTTTTGATTACACGGAGCGCTGTAACAAGACTCCCTTGGCAATCGTCCTATGAAAGAGTTCTTGGCCGTTATCGAAGACAAGGGTAGGTTTCACCCTTTTGTCACGAGGGGGCGTGTAACAGCCAAGGCGCCGGCGCTCTCATAGCCCATGGCCCTAGGGCAGTCTCTCTCAATGCCCCGACATCGTAACAATAACCTCCCCCCGACAGGCCAGACTCTGGGGTGCGACAATGCCTTTGTCTTATTCGGGCTTCATAAGGCTCCCTCCACCACTGCCTCCCCGTCAACTTACAATTACCGAACCATTGTACGTACCGCTCACTCTGAATCTTAATAGTGTGTCTCTCATACACACACACACACACACACTAGCCCGCACACAAAAACAGGGCTAATGACAATTGGGCCTAGGGCTTATGATGAAGGAAGGCGATACAATCTAGGCCTTTGTTCTGCCCACAGATTACACTCTTATGTGTGTTGATTTCCCTTTCGTACAAATGGAAAATAATAGGTAACGGATTACATTCATTATATGGCGTTGCATCATTATGGCGCCGTGGGAAAATGACAAACATCCGGTACTCCTACTTCTAAACATCTAAAATATCTGCTGTAAAAAAAAAAAAAACAATAATACCAGCAATTCGTTTCCTTCGGATGTTGACAATACCTTGTTATTTTAGGTTAGTGTCTTCCAAACATTTTCATCAGGGAAATAAACTCAGTTTTATTACCCAACTGCAATTTAATGAGCTTCCACCGGCTTATGGCTTCCAATAAAATCTCTTGGATTTAAGTGGATTCTCTCGTATTCAATGTTCTCTAGACGTCATTAAATAAAAATCCCCAAGTAATCCAGCTTTGCGAAATGTAGATCTTTAGTTGTCTCCCAAGAGTGTTAAATTTAATGTGAACCCGATTTATAGAGTCAGTCCAGCTTGAACACTTTTATAACAATGTTTCAAAACAACATTTTTTCTTTTTGTTTAAAAGTCAAATCTTTACTAGGAAAATAAAATCTAGAGGTCAATAAACCGTTTCTTCAAATGAACTCGGTGGCGCTGACTGGCCATTAAGGATACAAACAACACAAACGTCCTCCACATTAATTATTTATTACAGTTTTGATCTTTCAACGCTTGTGTTCGTCAGTGTGTCGATTGTGGAATAAATCGAATAAAAACTCCATTAAGCAGGAGCTGCGTAAACTAAGCAGATTTCCCTCGTGCTGGTATGACACGCAACTGTGATCTCATCTATATATATATATATATATATATATATATGTATATATATATAAAATTGTAACCTCTGTCTGTACATTGATGCTTTCGCGAAATTTCACGATAACTTTTCGTTTCACATGTCATAGACACCATAGCTGTATTTTGTTTGTTTGTTTGTTACCTTTTCACGCATAAACGGCTGAACCGAATTTTATGAAACTTGGTATGTATATTACTACTAACCCAACTTAGACTTTAAGCTATGTTAATATTCTCTGAGACGAACAGGAGTGAGGGTTGTAAAGGAGGCCTGAAATTAAAAATAGCGATATTTCGTTTCCTATTTCATTTTCGGCAATTAGACACATAACAATCGTTGTTTATTTTGTTATTTGGAGTAACGTTTGTTATATAGACTTTTGTCGTATACCGAAGTATAAAGGCGTTATACGCTAAAAATTATAGCGGGAGTCAACAATTTTATTTGGCACAAAAGACTCAACCGAACTAAATAAATCACTCGGTATGTGTATTAGCACTAAGCCGTCCTTACAATAAGCCATACTAACATGGCAGGAGTGGGGGTTATAAGGAAGGCCTGAAATTAAAAATAATGATATTTCGTTTCCTATTGGGGTTTCGGCAAATAAGCACATAACAAAAATTGTTTATTATATTATTTAGAGAAATTTGCTCAACAATTCTCTTCAATATAAACTACCAAGTACCTCACCTGGAAAAATTAATTCAAATGTATGTTAACATTTTGTCCTTAATAATTCAAATCTATGCACAATGCACAGGAGATGGAAATATAATAATATTAAGAAGAGAGAAGTCTTAAATAACAAATAACTTTATTATTAACACATCCACAGCAACGACGGGTATAAACACTGAAAAATGTGACGGGGAAATGTCAAAATATTGTGGAAAGTAAAGCCTTGCCCAAAAAATTCCATCTTTATTCAGCCTAAAATGAATTCCCGGGCGAAGCCGGGCACCTTAGCTAGTCTTCCTATATATTCTATATTTCTAAAGGTAACGTAGATTTTTTTGAATTTTCGAAACCCTCTCTCTAACCCCGCCTATTCTGGTAAGATTTCAGCCATTAACGAATATGAACATTAGAGTTGAATGAAGCGGTTAAGTGTATTGTGTAGACCAAATTAACACGTTCAAATAAAGAGTGGAAAATCTTAATTGATTACGTCATCACGCTACGTACTCCTATTTACGCGTATCTCATACAGGATAAGTTCAATGAAGACAATAATTAGTACTTTAGCTTCGAATAAAGTGGTATATGATGTAATAGCTTATTGTTAGCATGGGGTAGGAAGAGGGGATGAGATACTGAAGGCTGAAAACTAAAAGAAGCAAATATCTCGGTTAATAATCAAGATAATGAAAAAACATATTTAATAACATTTATACAACATTACATTTTCAATAAGATTGGTTCTGTACAATTTGTCGATCCTGCGAATAGTAACGGAGATATTTGGAATTTACGAAATTCCAATTCGTCAATTTTGATAAAAACAAAGTGATTTCTTAATTTTATTTTTTTCCTTTTTTGCCTTCCCTTCAGGGGCTAACATGCTTTAATATAGAACAATATCATTAATCATTTTTTTGGAAACCCTAAATGATTACACTAGTGAATTAAAACAACATTGCGAATAATCTAAATGAACTAAAACAATAGAATCAAAAACTGACATACCTGAAAAATTCAGGCGGAACCATCCTATTCATTATTCAGGTGTGTAAATTACTGAATTTATTTATCTATTTTTGGACTATGAAGCTAAGTAACATTAAATGCCTAGTTTAATCATTTAAGGTGTTAAATAATTGTTAATGATATTGTTATAAAACGTGTAGGGTAAAATAAACCAATTCAAAAAAAAATAATTTTTTATCAAGACAGACCATTTACCATAATACTAATAAAAATTAAATCATAAGGGTTAATACACACTAAGTATCAAATAATTATTTTAATGGATATTATTGTTAGTGAAGGAAAACCTTAATTAGAAAACATCTATAATATGGTTATTATCTAGGTTCTGTGTGTTCATTCATTATTATATAACAAAAGATTTAAAAGGGAATAAAATAAAAAAAATGCTACTAAGGACAAATAAGAGATAAAATATTCATTACACAATTTTTAGATGATTAATATAACTGCTCAATAATAATAATAATAATAATAATAATTAATAATAATAATTATTATTAATAATAATAATAATAATTATTATTATTATTAATAATAATTATTATTATTAATAATAATAATAATAATAATTATGGACATTGCAGTGCCCAATGATGAGAATATTCAAAAATCCCATGCCGAAAAGTTAAGAAAATATCAAGAATTGGCTATCGAGCTCAAAGAGGTATACAACCTGAAGTCACGCCTATTATAGTAAGTTCAAATGGACTAGTGCCAAAAACAACGATAGCAGGCACCAAGTACTTGAATCTGCCAACAACAATTATAAAAGAAGCACAGCAAGGGGTACTTCTTGATACTGCTAGAATCGTGCGAAAATTATTAAATTCCCCTTAATATGTCACACTCACAAACTCCATATCGGTTGGATTTTCCCCCGATATGGATTTTACTCCAGTTTTCACTGAGTATAAACCTCCCCCATAATAATAATGATAATAATCGAAAACTGTTTTTATTTTAATTGGAAAATAGATAGAAAAACTAAATCTATCATAAATAACTTTTGACGAGAAGGGTAACATGAGTTTGTAAAATTCAAAAAGAATAGAATATGTAAAGGAAACTATTTAGAGTATAACTTTTAACTAAAATAAGCATTTAGTTCCATTAAATATGATATGATTGATTTTTATAACGTCAGGGATAGTTGAAATATATTCTCAGAGCTGAATTATGCTTATAATTGATGTTAGAAAGCAGTTTACAAATGTTTTGAAATAACTACTTGTGCGATATTTAAAGAATAAATAAAATGATCAAAATCAACGCTAAACTGGCGGAGAACGTGACGCGAACTGATCTCATCAGTTGTATCGACAAAATGTCTATGATATTTTCAGTCCGGGCTCATTGACAGAATAGACCTAGTAATATGTCAAAAGAAATGGTGAATGTTTCAATATTTGGGGCGAGATAATGATGCAGCCCAAGGCAGAGATGGTTAGAGATCAGAGAATCACAATTAGATGAACATGCCCCTTAACTGAAATAAAGGGTCTTAAAAACTAATGTAGTGACCTAAACAGGAACTGTAGTATCTTTTAGGCAGTACGTTTTTAAGAAGTACGATTTGATCTAATTTGACTTTATTTTAATTTTCATTTTATTGGAATTTTAAATATATTTTTCTGCATTTGGAAGAGGTTTAGCTACTGTTAGGGAGTGAATATTATAATGAAACATTTATATATCTCTTGTATTTATATCTCTGTTATATTTATATATCTTTGGAATTGGTAGATATAGGTTAGGTGTAGAAACATATGTTTTGTCGATAGACAAGATAGGTTGTTGTTTTCTGCAGTCATGAAATGAATAATAAAGAGACACATACTGATTAAAGATTCTAAACCTTTTTTAGTTCTTAAGAACAACTACAATATCAAAGGATCGTAAATACAGTGATAAAACAAAGGACAACAATAATTCCACGGCTATCTCACTTCCTACTTCCCGAACTGTTATCGTAAGGAACATAATTTTTTTTTAATCTTTATTTTTTTCTAAATCACTATAATGCTATGATCTACAAAATGATATCTTGTGTCAACAAAAACATTTTCTGTAATTTAAAACCATAATAAATATGTATTAACTGCTGAATAAAATATAAGCTGACGATTATTTATATTTTAGTCACTAGAATATTCCCGAAAGTTTTTACATTTTAATAAGTATTATATTTTATTAGAATCCACTACTAATTAATCATTTTCAATATAGCATTTTTCGCATCGGAATAATATAAGAATGATAAGTATATAGATTTCAATCTCTCTGAAAATGTAATAAACCTGGCCTACCTCATGGAATGCTTATATACTTGTATGCTCATTGGAATAATTATCTTCAAGATGTGAACCACCTCACGCCTGGGCAGCATTAGGGAGCATTTGACAATGAAGATGCACGAGGCAATGTCTCTTTCCCATTACAAAACATTCCGTCACAGAGGAGCTGCGTAAACTAACCAGATTATAAACACTTGTGATCTCATCTAACCACCAAATCTATTTTTATTTCTATGTAAAAACTGATGTGCAGAAGGGGCAGGGGGAGGTGGGTTATGAAGGCTCTGAAAACAAGAAAATAGGAATAACTCGCTTAATACTAGATTATAAAAATAAAAAAAAATAAATAAAAGTATAGAACAGCAATTGTAGACCATCAATTGTGTAACAAGATTGGTTCCATTACATGTTACGATCTGACTCAATATAACGGAGATATTTTGAATTTTCGGATCCCTCCTCTAAACCCCCCCCCCCTCACTATTCCAGGTCTGATTTCAATCAATATCAATTATTATATAGACGAGTGGGACTGGAAGGATTCACAAAGAGTTCTACGTAGAGAGTGATCGATTCGACGAACAATCCCCCGTTGACCAAGGAGGACCTGGAATGAGTTGTCTCCAGCAAACTGACGTTACACAATCTAACCAGGGCCATGACCAGTTAGTCATCCGGAAGGGCTGAAAGACGTACTTATATACTCACTAGACTCCCACTAATACTGCAAGGTCCGCTACATTAGCACGCTGTGGTGTCAACCTCATGAAACAACGTTTTCCTTTGGCGGGGATCGAACCTGCAGTTATATTTACCTTAAGCTTTATAAGAGTTGTGGTTAATCTTCTAACGCCTTAAGCCACCCCCCTCCCCAATAATCTTTAAGGAAGTATTATACGACTGGGTTCTAACCTCGTAGCTTTGTCTTATCGTCCAAATGTACAAGTTCCCATTTATCTCGGAACGCTGATTGTGAAACGATCCGGATTCCAAAGGCCACGCGTCGCCGTGCTCCATCTCCAGCCAAAGGACAACGGCAAGGCCTCTACGAGAGATAGAAAGAGAGATCAAACCATCAATCATTATGATTAAACGGGGGCTCTGAATGAGGTTTGCCTTGAGTGACAAGAGGAAGAGCCACGATGCGTCTATCTTACGAGGGGATATGTTTGCTTATGACGACGACTACCTCTCGGAAGGTTCCTGAGCCGCTTTGAGGTACTTACCTCAAAGCACAAACAGCTATTAGCATCACAAACCCAGCTGAGAGGGGGAATGAGGTCACTGCGCCCCCTGCTTAAAACGCAGCGACACCTGGCAAACAGTATTAGAATTTGAATAGTTAGTCCGGATTCAGCCGTTTCCAAAGCTCTGAATCCATTGTCCCCGATTCTGGGGATCTTATAGGCCCTATTAGAGGCCCATTCAGCTGGAGCTCTTGTCAACTGAAATCCCGTACGCTTGCGTGTGAACAGCTTTGTTAGCTTAAACTGCGCTCAGGCGCCTGCGCGCCCTGATTAACTGTTCGGAGACATAACATCCTCATTGGATAATTAGTATAATCATAGTAATCAAGCCTTATTCATAACTGTGCAAATACAGGACTCGCTCTAACCTAGTTCCTATCAATAATTATTTCGCATGAAAACGCAAAGAATTTCCATTATATTTAAAAGGCTAATTACTAAATCACTGTATTTTCCCTGATGATATCAACGTAATAACAACTTTTCACTTTAAATTAATGTTTTCTCATGTCTATTCATACAGCCTTTCAAATGCAGTTGCAGCGAATGACTAGAATCATATGTTTTCATTTCAGATTAATTAATTGTGTCACTTATTTCGAAATTGCAAAATGATCACCTTCTGTCATATTGCGCTTTTTTTTAGCAGATTTCCCCATTATCAGCTTTTCTCTATCTTGAACATTAACCGAGATATCTGCAAGAAGTGTGTGTGCGGCTATTGTCGTCAGTTTCCGGATTAGTTCGGCTCACGTGTGACCTAACCTTTCTTGTCTTCTAACCTATTACTTTGTCAGATATATGCAAATACGTTCTGTTCGTCCCCCCCCCTTCTTTATTTCTTGGACTTCTAAAATATCAGTTATTAAAAAATAAATTATTCTGATTCATTATTAATTGCTGTACTAGATATAGCAAATAGTTTGCAATAGAGTTAATGTGTTATATTCAGTTGTATATCAGTAATTGTTTTTCTTTCCAGCGAAAATATGTCTATCTGTTCAGCTCTCAGTGGATGGCAGACCCATTTGTTTACAATTCATAAGCCGTATCTGTTAAGAGCTTAGTAAAATTAACTAAAGGATTTCTCATTACCGTTTGTATTTACTGACGGTGGTGTTAAGTGTTAGCAGTATGCAGATTTTTTTTTATTGTAAAACTTCACGTGGGGGATCTGCTTAGTTTACGCACCCCCAGCGTGACGGACTTTTTTTCTTTTTCTTTTTTTTTAATTTTGGTTATCCATTAAATAAAATCCTTAGTCCCACCCTGGCTAGGAAAGGGTGGTAACCTGTAGATAACCCTTCCTTAGCCTTGGTTGCAAAAAGAGGACATTAATAAATTATTTAATTTAATTTTGGTTATATTATAACAACTGATGATTTCTATCAAATGGTTTGAATACACGCGCTTCAGTTTGTACATTCCAAGATATGTCATATGTCACATTTCCCAACTACGTCAGAGTCGTCAGTCATATGGATGAAAAAATGCAATATGACAACAGGTCCACATATTACCTTTCGAAATAAGTTACTCGAAACGTGCAAGTAAAGGCAAATACATACCTCCCTGGATAACACAAGAAGAAATAAAAATACATAATATAAATAATATATACAAACACTAAGTCAAATAACCTTAAAATCTAAAATTAGGTTAAACAGGTAATTATTTAATAAAATGGTACATAAAAAATAAACAAACATTCCAGTTAAGCAATATAGATAGAATAGAGGTTTAAAACGTAGGTATTTCAAATTCAACACATTTAAGGGGATGGAATTTCCTTTCTATTGTTCATAGCTCAAGGATGAAGTATTTTTATGACTCAAACATTAGCTGTGCATGAGTTTTAAACAATGAAATTTATATTTTTTTTAAAAAAAAAAAACATATATACATATATGAGATCAAATCAGGCACGAGGCAACAAACATATATGAGATCAAATCGGACACGAGGCAGTCTGGAGAAGATCCCATTTTTTTTTTTCAAATAGCAGGTTGGAATACCAATAGAATAAAATATAAAGTAAATTCACTATGGTCAAAGCAAACTGTATGCACAGCAGAAAATTTTCTGCGTTCAAAGTTTCTTCAGGGAAAAAAAAAATGTACAAATTTACAAAACTTTTTTTAGGCCAACAGTTGAATATGGCAGTGAGCGGTAGAATTTAACAAGCATAAAAGAAGGCTCCCTTCTTTAGAAGAGAGATAAGACCACTAAGGAAGATATTTGGAGCCTTGGAAGAGCAGTTCAGCCGTTGGTTCAAGGGGCAGCGTCGATCATAATGGTGAGTCTGTGCAATTGAAAAAAAAGGCAGACTGTAGCGGTGGGTGATGCTGAAAGAATGGAACCCAACAGCTCAACAGAAGAAAAAAAATTGTACTTTGGACCAGGTGGGGAGAGATTTCCTGGGGAAGGACTGGCGGAAACTAGGGATCAGTAATTGGAGGACCCAAGCTGCTGACAGCACCGGAGGGTCTGAAATAGTGGTCTAAATAAACTAAATAAATAAATAAATATTAGAACTACACACATGCCACATGTTTTAGATGCTTTTGTACACATGTATATGTTTACCCTGAACGAAAAAATTACGTCAAATATTAGAAAAAAGTATCATTTTCAGCCATTAATTTCCTACTGATCATCCACCAATTATACTCATCACTAATTTTTTTTTTTTTTTTTTTTTATATATATATATATTTTTTTTTTAATGTTTACATATAAAATGTTTATCTATTTCACGTTTGTTATTTGTCATTGTTTTTTTTTCTGGTATTTCTTATTGTTACTTCTTGTTATCTATTTTACTTTTGTTATTTAACAATTTGTTACTTTTGTTATTGTGCAATTTTTGAAAGGGCAAATCACCTTTGATGTGATGTCCATAAATAAATAAATAAATAATAAAAAAAAAAAATGAAATAGTGGAAGGGGCTCCGACACATTATAATAAGAACGTTTTGTCCTATTTCTTAGGTGAAATGTTTTTTTACTGAAGACTATATAATGATCAAGGGGAGAAATATATTTTTTCTGGTATAAAACAATAATTCCTGAACTCTTGACGTTTCTCCAATATTGTAATTTTTCTGACGAAATAGTTGGGGAAAATTAACATCTCAATAGAACAACATCGACTGTACAAATTGAAAGAGTCAGTTGTCTAACCAAGCTTTGTTTTCATAGATGGCGCTCTCATGAGGCCTATTAACATTCATTCGCTTGATTAAACATTTCTTGTTTAATCAACCGACATTCCAAATATGAGTTCTCTTTGAGAAACAATATCCACTTAATTAGCAGAATGGCGAGTTATAATGCAAAGCAGTTTGAATATTGAGTAAACACAACTTCTAACGGTTTCCTCAATTTTGTTGAACAGAAAATGTAAGTAACATAACTATTAATACAAAACATAAGTATCCTTAGAAAACATCTGTTCGTTTTCTGATAATATGAAACTGATGTATATATAAACTGTTTAGATTAGTGCTGATCTAGTTTCTGTTGTATTTTCTCTCCAGTTCGGTCAGTCACTGTTTTACTTTCATTAGATTCTGTTCTATTCTTTGTCTAGATTTCAATCCGTCTCCAAATATCGGACTAGTATGTTTTCCAGTCTATTGTATGTCTATATCAGTTTTAGCAGATTTCCATTAGGAGAAATCAGCTATTGAGGTTGTACTAATGGTGGGACTTTCAAAGATGATAGGGAAGGAGGTCTGTTAAAAATTATATATAATATTTGTCTGTGAACGCTCCAGGGGCCGCCGGGGGGGGGGGGGGTCAATACAAAACTCGATATTTAAACGTTTCATATAAAAATGAAGATCAAGTTCGTTATCGGCTAAAACCGGACGAGTGGGAGGGTGGGATTCTGAAAATTCGAAATATCTCTGTTATTATTCGCCGGATCGAAATGTTGTATAGAATCAATCTTATTGGAAATATAATGTTCTATATATGATGTTATGTACGTTTTTTCATTATCTTGATTATTACCGAGATATTTGCATTTTATTTGGCCATTAGTAAACCACCAATCCTGACATATTAATAGTAAGCTTTTATATTATGAAGTACATTATTTAAAGCATAAATACCAAATACTGCTTGAACTCATTGAAATTTTACGGTTTGAGATAAATGCAAATACGTGAGGAACGTGGGAAATCTGCTTATTTAACGCAGCCCCTGCGTGACGGACTCTCTGTTTTATTGTTCCTCTGAATAGGTCATTTTCTGTACTTATTAGGCCGGAAATGATTAGGCGATTGATTTGAATGAGCCTATATCAAATTCTGTTCTATATTCAATCTGCATGAGTTTCTGTTATATTCTCTGGCACAGCTGTTTCTATCTAGATCAGTATCTTCAGAATAACTTGCTAATTGTATTACTGTATTAATAATATATTTAACTCTATTATTACAACTTCAAAATTGAGTTTTAATTTTCAAACGTGCCTAATCAATGATTTCTCAACGATTAACTAACATTTTACTATTTTTCATGTATCAATTTAGTTAATATTTTTTTTTCTACGGGAAATCAAAGATCGAAGTTGTGTTTTGATACGCTAATTTAAAATGTCTCCAAATGTTCATTGATCTTACTTGTAAAAGACTTATATTAGGTCCCTTGACATTTTTGTAAATATTCTGTATAAGGGTCTTTTTGTTGTTGATATCAATCCCGAAATGGGGCTCAGGTTAGCCTTGCGAGTTAAAGCGTTGACCTTTATCTCAAATGGTAAACCTAGAGTGGCGAGTTCGATTCTTGCCTGGGCAAAGGAAATTATTTAGTGACGAAATTCATTAAATAACGTCCTAAAATCCCACCCTGGCTAGAAAAGGGTGGTAACCTGTAGATAACCCGTCCCGATTAGCCTAATTTTCAAAAAGTGGACGTTAATAAATAAATAAACAATCCCGAAATTGAATCGTTTTATAGAAAACTAAAGATGAAGTTTGTTATTGACAAAAATAGGATCATGAAGTTCCGGGATTTCGAGAGCGAGTGACAAGTAATACCATTAACATCTAAGTCATAATATGCCAAAACAAGAACTGGTATATAATCAATCTTGGCTAACTATTATTGTTTTATGCATTTTCCTTTTAAGTCAACTTACTAAATAAAAATATTTTTACGCCACTGAAACTGACACTGCTTTACAAAACAATCATACTCTCTATATTAACATACGCATTCCCAGCCTGGCTGGGCATCAGCAACACACACAAAAATAAACAACAGTCCTTCCAGAGCAAAGTACTTCGAATAGCGGTGAATGCTCCCTGGTTTGTTAGGAACAGCCAAATCCACAGGGAATTTGAGGTTGCACATATTTCAGTACATCTTCAACAACTTGTATAATAGCAGGCTCCCAATGTCAAGTGGATCAACTCATTATAATTTAGGTGCAATGACTGAAGGACGACTACGACCGAAGTTGTACCAAAATATCTTAATTTTGTAAAAAATGTAACAATTTGTGTATAATACCTTTGTTTTATTGGGACAAAATATAATTTTCTTTCTTTCTTTTTACTCGAACATTGACAGAGTTATTTCTCTGTGAGGATTTTCCGTTAGAGCCTCCATAAATGTATTAACCCTTTTCCTGCTTACAAACATAGGTTCTTACAAGTGGAGAAATAGAGAATACAGTGCCGTTCAAAGTTATAACAGCAACTAAGGAATCCTAGCAGATTTCTACTAAACTTTGTCGTTGCGTGTAATAAGATAAATGGAATGAAAATCTTTTTGGCTGACAATGCTATCGGTCCAGCCTAGACAAAAACGCCGCCATATTAAGATAGCGTATGTATATTATTTAAAACGCTCTAACAGTATCTATTAATGTGTGTATTCTAAAGGCAATAAAAGCAGTTTAGTATGCTTTAAAAGCTCGGCAGTTGCTTTGATCTTTTTTTTTATTATTACATACGACCTTTTTATGGTTCTGTGTTTATCCTTCCGAGTTTTATTGCCGCCTGTTTAAATATTACCCTCCTCATTATCTATACACTTATTTTCACACTCAAAACAATGCCAATTTCTCTCATGAAATGAACTTCAATTGGAGTTTTTAATAGAAAACACAAAATAACTGAAATATATTGATATTTCTCTAGATGTATCGAGTTGTATGTCTTAGAGTTTTCCATGTTCGTTAAAATACAGCGGCTTTTAACATGAACCAAGGAATAAAAAAATGATTTATTTATTTATTATTTATTAACGTCCACTTTTAGCAGATTTCCCTTAAAGGAAATCAGCTATTGTACTCATGACAGAGTTTTCGAAATTTTTCTTCAAATGTCCATCGATCCAACCTAGTAGATGACGAAAATGAGGTCCGTTCAAAACTGTATATATATATATATATATATATATATATATATATATAGAGAGAGAGAGAGAGAGAGAGATGTATATATATATATATATATATATATATATATATATATATATATATATATTTATATATATTTGTCTGTTACCGCTCTAGTGGTTGCAATTTTTGTTTGATCGTTACCAAACTCGATATTTAGTCGTTTTATGTAAAAAGAAAGATCAAGTTCGTTAACGGCTGAAATCGGACCAGTGTGAGGGGGGGGGTTTAGAGGGGAGGATTTTCGAAAATTCGAAATATCTCCGTTACTATACGTCGGATCGAAAAATTGCACAGACTCAATCTTATTGCAAATTGAATTTACTATACATATTGTTATATACATTTATTCCCTATCTTGAATATTAACCGAGATATTTGCATTTTTATTAAATTTTGGCCGATAACGGATTTTTGAATTTCCCGCCAAAAGCTAGTTCGGCCCTTTGCCGTAACTGTTCGGCTCTCGTATGGAGATTTCTCTATTGTATAACTTCACGTAGGAAATCTGCTTAGTTAACGCAACCCCTGCGTGATGGACTTTTTGCAACTTAGGCTAATCGGGACGGGTTATCTACAGATTACCACCATTTTCTAGCCAGGGTGGGATTTTAGGAGGTTATTTAATGAATTTCACTAAATAATTTCTTTTGCCCAGGCAAGAATCGAACTCGCCACTCTAGGTTTACCATGTGGGGTAAAGGTCAACGCTTTAACTCGCATGGCAAACTGAGCCCCAGGAATAAAAAAGCATAACGTTCAAAACCATAATCTATAATTTTATGGCTAGTGTTATAACTATTCCCTCAATTTAAATTATAAAAACACCTACATCACATATTTTATATATATTCGGCTGGCAATAAAGAGCATAGAGATATTTAGTCACCTCAAGCGAGACTCTTATTCTTAGAAAGATATTTACGTAGAAAGTGATCAAAGCGACGTGAAAACCACCAATAACTGGGAATCTTTTCCATCCAGTCTGTATTTTGAGTGGCAGCCATTACTGGCACCTTATGTGCATCACATTTTCCAGGCTGAAGAAACTGTTATTGTGCCAAAGTTAGAGAGTGTGGGAGACTTTTTATGAAGTAAGAAAGCGTGGAAGGGGATGCTGGGATCTGAACAAGATCCACTGCCATAGTTCCCAGAGTGGGGTCGCCTCGCAAGTAGCACGACAGCTCAGAACAATATGTTAATTATTGTTATTTATTTCAGCAGATATGCCTCAAGGAAAATATCCTACTGAAGTTGTACTCGCGAAGCTATTTTCCATAAATATCCTCAAATGTCTATTGGTCCTACGCAGGAGATGACGAAAACTCCTGTCCTATATACGTCGCAATTGTTGTTTGATCGTTATCAAACTCAATATTAAAAAGATTTATGTAAAAACAAAGATTAGAAGTTAGAAGGGGAATTTCGAAGATTCCAAATATGTCCTCGGATCGAAAACTTGTATAGAAACGGCAACTTGTGTGTCCGATAAATATATGTGTATGTGTATGTTGATATATATGTTTTTCCACTATCTCGATTATTAATAGAGTTATTATGATTTTTTAGTTTCGAGCATTCAGTCAAACGCCCACTTCTATTGATGCCATATAAACAATAAGCTTAAACGCCAAATATTGTTTTCAATGAATTTCTCCTGAGTGAGATACATGGAAATACGTAGCATGGGGGCTTCATCAAGCTACATTTTCTTCACTCTTGGCTTGAACGTGCTTATTTGGTCTATACCACACTCAAGATTTAAACGTTTCATTTAACTCTAACGTTCGTAATAGTTTCCTGGTGAAATCGGTTCAGCATTATTGAAAATCTAAGTTATTTGGAGATGTTGATTTCACTGGGAGGTATTCGCATGATTACGACCGGAGAAGCCTCGCAACTCCTCTTGCCTGGTCCTTGCTATCCGAATCTCATGGTCGATAAAGTTTCGGAACTTCCAAGGCTCTAAAAAGGGAGTAAATTCGGACAGTGGTTTCCAGTTGCCTTCTGCTCAAGTCTGTGTTGCAAAATGTAGCCGTTGTGCCACAGATACAGCTATGATCCTAGTTAACCCAAACGTTTCTGCATCATTGCTACAAACCAGGATCCCTGATGACACAACGTTGCCCGAGTCTCACGACTCGGAGATAAATGCACCAAACTGACTGGTAAAACCTTTAGAAATAGAGAATGCTTGCACGAGGAAAATTTGCTTAGTTTACACAGCCTCTGCTTGACGGACTTTTAAATTTCCCATTGCCCAACTAGTCCACATTAACGAATCTACTAGGACGTACCGCCAAAACTAGTTTGTCTTGCCAAATACTGTTTCCAGCGAGGTAGGAACTGATGGCCGAAGTGGCGCCTCATAAATAATCACCGTGCTAAATAACTGACTGGGGGAGAGAGGGAGCCCTTTCGCTGGCCCAGATATTCGGGAGTTGCACCGGCTCTTCGAGACCTGGTTTCTAGTCGCCCGGGAGCTTTTCTTCGTCTGTCTCGGCTCTCCATTCCGATGCAAATAAGACTATTTCTGTCCCAAGAGTCCTGCCTCTTTATCTAACCTTTTAGTCTGATGGGCCACAAAGAACTCTGATTGATTTCGGCTGCGTTCGAAAGAGTCAGGTTATACCTGTCGGAGGGTGGAATTTCTGTACAAGTAACTTTTTGCGGTAGCACAATTTTTTATGAGCTTGGAAAGCTGCAGACATATCAGTAAAATAAGGTCCTCTATGGAGGACGATAACGGACCGGCCCCACCCACAATGGAAATCCGTGTTTAGCTTTAAATATCGCAGCTATGTAAACTAAGCTGCTGGAATGACACTGGTCATCTCATCTCTCCATCTATTCTGTTTTTTTCCCGCAGTAAGAATCCTATGCAAAGATAAATTGCAATCTACGCCAAAAATAAGATGTATCTAAACAGTTCAGTTACTTAACGTAAAACTCAGAAGATTATAAATGAAGCCTAAAAACAAAAACATTGTAAATATCTCGTTTAAAATCGTGTATTAAAATCATCGTAAAAGTGTATTAATCAAGATTTGTAGTAAATTAAATTTAAAGCAAGATTGGTTCTATAGCATTTTTCAATTCAACTCAAAATAACGGAGATATTTTGAATATTCAAATCCCCTTCTAACCCCCTTCCCATATTTGCTCCGACTTCATCCAATAACGAATATGGTATTTATTGTTGAATAAAATGGTTAAATTTAGAGTATGGTTTAGATCAAATTAACATATTAAAGCGAAGAACGTTAGATTTTAGCAGATTTCCCCTAAGGGAAATCAGCTATTGAGGTTGTACTCATGACGGAATTTTCTTCAAATGTCCATCGATCCTACCTAGTAGATGACGAAAAAGAGGTCCGTTCAAAACTGTATATATATATATATATATATATATATATATATATATATATATATATATATATATTTGTCTGTTACCGCTCTAGAGGTCGCAATTTTTGTTTTATCATTACCAAACTCGATATTTAGTTGTTTTATGTAAAAAGAAAGATCAAGTTCGTTAACGGCTGAAATCGGACCAGTAGGAGGGGGGGGGTTTAGAGGGGAGGATTTTCGAAAATTCGAAATATCTCCGTTACTATACGTCGGATCGAAAAAGATTACAGAATCAATCTTATTGCAAATTAAAGTTACTATAAATATTGTTCTATACATTTATTCTGTATCTTGAATATTAACTGAGATATTTGCATTTGTATTCTGCGTGTGCTCGGCAGCAGTCTATGTTCGGACTTTCCGCCGTGAGCTCTGGCGGCCGTTTTCGTAACTATTCGGTCCTCGTGAATAGGTTTAGAGTTTTCTTACTACTGCAGTTGTTATTAGGCAGATTTCTCTATTGTAAAACTTCACGAGGGAAATCTGCTTAGTTTACGCAGCCCCAGCGTGACGGACTTTTTAATTGATGACGTCATCCCACGATGACTGAAACTTGTGTTTTACTAAAGGCTAGAAATTCAAATGTATTGGTTTGTGTAAGTGACGGAGAAAACTTGTATGCTACAACATTTATATAAAAATTTGCAAGAAGATTGGTTTTATAATTTTTTTTTTGTTCTAATGTTATTAAGGGAGGTATTTGAAATTTTCGACCCTCACCTCACCGTATATTCTCTATTTCTAAGTATTAAACCGACGTTTAGAAAAGGAGATTTAACGAAGACTGACACAGAAGAAAATAAGCTTAGAACAGCAATTGTATACCATCAATAGTTAATCAAGAGTGCTTTTAAATAATTTTTCAATCCAACGCATAACAACGGAGAAATTTTGAATTTCCGAAATTCCACCTCTAAACCCCTCGCTATATAGTCCAGGTCCGATTTCTAGCACAAACAATATCTTCTTTAGTATTGCCTAAAGCCGTTAAACATCAAGTATGTTACAGATCAAATTGAACACTTTGTGATAAGAACGTGATAATTACAATTAGCAGATTTCCCTTAAGGGAAATCAGCTATTGAGGTCGTACTCATGACGCGAGTTTCAAAAAATGTCTTCAAATGTCCATCGATCCTACCCAGGAGATGACGAAAATGAGGTCCGTTCGAAATTATATATATATATATATTATATATATATATATATATATATATATATATATATTCTATTTTGAGGCTGCATCGCTGGGAAGTATCGTCATTATGAGGATTTCGGCTATCTGCTCCAGCGGTTGGAATTTTAGTTTTGCAAATTTTCAATGGAAATGCGTCCATCTTCGTCAGGCATTAATTTGAATTGAATTGCTACTTCTATTGATCATATGTTTTTGGAGTTTTATTTCATTTCAGTATGGCTTTCCACGTTTCTGAAGAACGTTTCCAGAAACGTGGAAAAGCCATACTGAAATGAAATAAAACTCCAAAAAACATATGATCAATAGAAGTAGCAATTCAATTCAAATTAATGCCTGACGAAGATGGACGCATTTCCATTGAAAATTTGCAAAACTAAAATTCCAACCGCTGGAGCAGATAGCCGAAATCCTCATAATGATATATATATATATATATATATATATATATATATATATATAATATATATATTTGTCTGTTAAACGCTCTAGCGGTCGCAATTTTTATTTGATCGTTACCAAACTCGGAATTAAATCGTTTTAATCAGACCAGTGGGAGGGGGGGGGGGTTTAGAGGGGGGATTTTTGAAAATTAAAAATATTTCCGTTATTATGCGCCTGATCGAAAAGTTGTACAGAATCAATATTATTGCAAATTAAATTTAGTATATATATTGTTATATACATTTATTCTTTATCTTGAATATTAAACCGAGATATTTGAATTTGTATTCTGTGTGTGGTCGGCAGGAGTCGGCTAAGTTCGGGACGTTCCGCTGAGAGCTTTGGCGGCCGTTTCTGTAACTGTTCGTCCCTCGTGAATAAGTTTAGAGATCCCTTGCTACTACAGATGTTATTGGGCAGATTTCCCTACTGTAAAACTTCACGTGGGAAATCTGCTTAGTTTACGCAGCCCCTGCGTGACGGACTTTTTTTTTAATTGATGACGGCATCACAAGGAATTCGCATGTATCTCGCATAATAAAGATCCCTTAAAACCATATTTTGTACTTAAGCTTAGAATAGAGTGGTTCATGATATAACAGCTTAATGTTAATATGATATGAGAAGGAGTGAAGGTTTACTGAAGGTTAAAAAATCCAAATAGTTGTTGTACACCTTTTCACTACTTTATGTTTTTTTTTTGTTTTTTTTTTTCAGATTTTAGTGAACCCCTACTTTTCTTCACAAGCTATTTTTACTTAATGAAACTATAAAAATAAGCATTATAAAACCCGTTTAAATTTCTGTGTAAACAATCCTGCGATGCCATCAACAAGAAAGAAATACGCGTAACATGCCCCTGAATGACGAAGTTTTTCGTTGTCAAACACACTCAAATTATTTTAAAATTAGTCATCAATGAAAATTTTTGAAGTTATCTAAATCTTACTCTACAAAATTAACTAATAATGTACTTTAATCTCATTTTCATAAATACAATTATTCTCATCTATAAAGAGGCTGAAGATTATACCGATCTTAGGAATTGAATTATACAACAGATTAAAAATCCATAAAACGTATTGACAGAATGTCTTGGGTATTTTAAGTGATTTTGTTTTAATCTTCTTCTCAAGAGTCCTTCAATATGAGCTACGACATCTTAAAGTAGAATATTTTCCTTCCTTTGATTAATCAGCGAATTCCATTCTCAACGGGTTGATGAGTCTATAAACAGTGTTTAAAGACAATTTAATTCTGTGAAATACAAACACCTTTAAATATTTCAGATAACAGGATAGAGATAGTCGAAACGCATTACTGAACCAGTGGAAGAGTTCTAATTTTAGATATATCGAGCAACTTTCACTTTCGTAAAATTTGGAATGTTACAAATCGGGATTTCGTAACTCAAGAAAGGGCAGATGAGGTGGTCATGAATTCCAAGGCTAATTTGCACATTATCGTTAAATTAGCAGATTTCCCTTAAAGGTAAATCATCTATTGAAGATGATCGCAATTCGTGCTTCATCGTCAGCAAATTCAATATTTATAAGTTGTATGTAAATCGTAAAGGTCAATGAGGGGGGGGGGGACTTAAAGAGAGCAATTTCAAAAAATCTCCGTTATTATGAGAATAATCAACATTTGTATAACCAATCAAGAAAATCAATCTTATTGCAGATTTAATTTCCCATAAATGTGGTTCTATACTATTATTTATTTATTGTATTTCGAATATTAACTGATATTTTTCATTTTTAATAATTCAATCCTCAGTACTTCCTTAATTGTACTTTTACCATTATGACATCATATTTACGACCTAAACTACGCGATTTTTATTTAACCAACGCCACGCAGGACATTTAACCGTTTTGTGGAAAACTAAAGATTATATTAGGTAAAATCGGACTTGGATCGTTAGGGAAGAGTATAATTGAAAATTCGAAATATATCGGTTATTATGAATCAGATCGAAACATTTAAATAATTAAATGTTATTGGAATTTTAATTTTCTAAAACTTCAGTTTTCGGGTTTTCATAAATCCCCACTTCTAGTTATCCGATTTTCACTCTTAAGTACCTAAGACACTAAACATCGGGTTATGTTGGGCTAATGCAAAAACGTTGTGTGATAGCAGCACCATTAATCAGAATTTTACGTTTTTGACTCGTAAATACCTATTAGCAAATTTCCCTTAAGGGAAATCAGCTATTGAGGTTGTACTCATGACGGATTTTTCGAAATTTTTCTTCAAATGTCCAACGATCCTACCTAGTAGATGACGAAAATGAGGTCCGTTCATTTGTCTGTTACCGCTCTAGCGGTCGCAATTTTTGTTTAATCGTTACCAAACTCGATATTTAGTCGTTTTATGTAAAAAGAAAGATCAAGTTCGTTAACGGCTGAAATCGGACTAGTGGGAGGGGGGTTTAGAGGGGAGGATTTTCGAAATATCTCCGTTACTATACGTCGGATCGAACAATTGTACATAACCAATCTTATTGCAAATTAAATTTACTATAAATATTGACATATACATTTTTTCTCTATCTTGAATATTAACCGAGATATTTGCATTTTTATTAAATCGTGGCGCCTAACGGACGAGAGTTACTTTCCCGCCAAAAGCTAGTTCGGCCGTTTCCTTCACTGGCTCGGCTCTCGTGAAATTTCTCTATTGTAAAACTTCACGTGGGAAATGTGCTTAGTTTACGCTGCCCCCGCGTGACGGACTTTTTTATTTATACTATACAAGAGTTTTAACGATTTTAGTCGACACATATTAAGACCACACATATTCGTTAATGGATGAAATCTGACCAGGACTAGGAGAGTTTCAACGAGTTGAGAATTATTCCAAGAAGCGATACACTAAAGCATGGAAGGATTGGATATACGTAAGAATGTATTCCATTCAAAATTTATACGGTGGAGAAGATACCATATAAATTGTGAAGTGAATTTATAAAGACAATTATTTCACCACGGGGGCTCGGGTTAGCCACATGAGTAAAAGCGTTGACCTTATTCTCACTTGGTAATCCTAGAGAAGCAAGTTCGATTTCCGTCTGGGCAAACATGAATTTATTTAGTGACGAACTCATTAAATAAAATCCTTAGTTAGTCCTTGTTAGAAAATGTTGGTAAACTGTAAATCACCCGTCCTAATTAGCTGTAGTAGCAAAAACTGAACGTTAATAAATAACAATATTTCACCATGTACATATTATTACCCAGACATTTCTAATGCAGTAATAAAACCCACATGGTCTATTAGAATCTGATTAAAGTTTATAAATCTCAAGTACCCATCTTAGCGCCGTACTTCGGGGAATGCTTCCCATGGCGAAGGCGTTCATCCGGGAATATTTCTCACGTAGGTAAGAACTTACTTTACGGCTGTCCGTTGTTCCGTGAAACTAAAGTTCGTTACTTCAGGCCTCTCACCACTATTCAGAGGCCTGAAGTAACAAGCAAACTTGAATTCAAAAGGTTTTTGAGGCAGGTGCTGCGTAAACAAGGGAGATTTCCGCATACAAATAAGCCTAAGAAAACAGGAAGTGAAATGGAAGCTGGTCATGAGAAGTTTAGTGACAAGGTTAATTAAAATGAAAATCGGAAGAGCTGATGTGCATGTGCACTGAAGTCTCAAATCAAATTACTTCATTAATATTGGAGCCAGAGAGAACATGCATAAAACTATAGTTGTTGAATATTAAAATTCCTACAAATTGATTATCTAAAACTTTAGGGTCCGAGTCAGAGTAACCGAGATGTTTTAATTATTCCCTCTCGAAGTAAAAGACTTATGAAAACAATATTTGGTATCTAAGCTTAATTAAGGTTAGATACCAATCAACATGAGGAGAAATAGGAGGGCTGAGAACTAAAAAATATAAATACATTGGTTAATATTCAAGAAAAAGGGTGTATATAAAAAAAGAATATGGAAAACATTACATTTTCAGCAAGGTGTCTCTGCTGAATTTCTCGATCCGAATCATAGTAACTAGTAATTGTCGATATAGTAAATTTCGAATTATCGATTTCCTCCATTATATCACTCTCACATGCACACATACAAGCGTGCACACACACACACACACACACACACACGAAAGAATGTTGTATGGTCAATTAGAGGAGAGACCTACAAATTTTTCCTCGGGGGTTTATTGATTGAATAATCAGTTTAGCCGTGAAAAGCATTTGATCCAGTTTATCTTGGACACCCGAAGTGTGTGTGTGTGTGTATATATAATTTTGAACGGGCCTCATTTTCGCCATCTCCTAGGTAGAATCGATGGATATTTGTCGACGAAAATAATCGCCTCATGAGCACAACCTCAACAGCTTATTTCCCTAAAGGAAAATCTTCAAATAAAAGTATCATGGTCTATTTTTAAAACTGTGCTGTAAGATAAGAAAATGCGGACTTTCAACGATGTTGTCATGTAGTGATTGATGCTGTCTTCATTTTGTAGAACTTTGTTACTTAAGTTCATTTGACATTTGAAGTACATGTGACAAAATGGGATAAACATCTAGAAGTACCTGTAATCCTATTTTTCTGAAAAGAAGCGCATGCACTCAAAACCGTGTAAACATGTTGCATCTTCATGGAATGCATTATATTGCACATCAAAAAAAAAAAAAAAAAAAAAAAAAAAAAAAAAAAAAAAAAAATCTTGATTGATGATGTCATCACACAACGAATTTGTATCTTGAAAACAATATTTGGGTCAACGTTGGTCAGCTTTCCTGGTAGACTGGCTCTAAAAGAGTCAAAGTACTTAGTCATCCTGGCACTGTCAGACTATAGACTCCTAATAATCCACAATGTCAAGACACTAGCTTACCCTGGCTGCGAATTTATCCTTTGTCGAAAATAGAATTAAAAATATTTTTGTCTGTAATCGTTGAATAATGGTAACATTACTAAACTGAAATGAGTGAAGAAAGTGAAACATTTTGCAATAGAGTGAAGAAAGTAATCACAAGTGAAGAAAGTGAATTGCCTTCTTAATTAGTAATAAGTATAAATTAAAAAATAATTTGAAGTTGGAAATTAAATGCTTTTAAATGTTTCTTAACATTGTAAGAATTTATTTTAACAAAATAAATTGAAATGTGAATGAATTATTGGTGGAAATAAATCAATATATTTTAAAATTTAAATATAATAATAATTACCTTCCTTGTTTATAACCTTCACTTGTTTATAACTGCACTACTTCACAATCATCACTAGTTGTTTTATTACTATGCTTATAACCTTTCACAACCATGCTTATAACCTACCAACAACATACCATAATCTTCACAACATCCTAATTTTGTTCTGGTATTGTCTTGTTTATTCTGGTTAAATCTGATCATGTATTACACGATTACAGAAAAAATGTAATATTACACTCGTGACGAAAGTAGAATTTACAACTCTCGTGAAATTACCACACTCGCTTCGCTCGTGTGGGTAAACGTTTCACTCGAGTTGTAAAATGATCTACTTTCGTCACTTGTATAATAAATAACTATTACCTTCAACTGAGTTTGAGCAAAGGTTTTAACCGTGGCTACCCAAATGAAATAACTATGGACTATTGGAAAAGAACTAACAGCCAATCTTACTCAGTTTAAGCTCTTTGGGGCATACCATTCAGAACATGTGTACATTTTAATTTAATTTTAATAATATTTATTTAAATTTTTAAAATTTTATTTGAAGTATGAATTTTTTTTAATACTTTTTCAGCGATTTGCTATTTGTATTTCTTAATTATTTCCATGAGTATATATTGGGTCATTTATAATATTCAATAATGTTACCATTGTAGGGTGAGATAATCATTGGATAGATTTTCTGTTAAGTTAAATCTCAAGAAAATATGTTAATTGCAATTGGAGAAGTTCCACGTGCACCAATTGATAGCATTATTATTTCCTATCACTCATATGTACTCAGAGTGGCAACTTTAAATTCAATAATGAAATTACAAATAGTATATCAGCCTATAAATAGCGTTGGAATGTACTATAGTGTGCAAAGCATCATTAAAAAGGCAGACATATTAACATAAATTATAATAGTTATTGCGTGACGTTAGAGACACAGACCGGCTCTGTGATAGTTCGTTCCTTCGCATATATACATGTGTACATGAGTTGTGTGTGTGTGAGTGCGTGTGTGCGCGTGCTTGCGTGTGAACTATTTGAGTGATAGTGAGACCAAGCATTTAGTTCTTGTAACATATAATAATTCAAATAAATTAAAAAATTAAACAGTCAATCATACAGATAAAGTAAACACATTTCCATTCCATGTTTCTCCCTTTATAAAAGCATCTTAACTAGGACTTGGAAATTTATGACTTGTAGGATCGATGGAGAATGGTATATATTGCTCCAAAAATCTATCGGGAAGTTGATAAAAGTCCGTCACGCAGGTGCTGCGTTAACTAAGTAGATTTCCCAAGTGTGTCCCCTTTTTTTCATTTATCTCATAACTTAATTGTCAATGAGAACAATATTTGGTATTTAAGCTTCAAATAAAATGCTTCATAACATAATAGAATATTGTTAATATGAGATGAGTAGGAGTGGGGGTTTACTGGAGACCGAAAACTAAAAAATGCAAATATCTCAGTTAATAATCAAGATAGTGAACAATTGCACATAACAACATTTATGGTGCTATACAATTTTTCCATCCGACGCATAATAACAGAGATATTAAGTATTTTCGAAATTCTCCCCCTGTAACCCCCCCCCCTCCACCTAGTCTGATTTCAGCTGTTAACGAACTTGATCTGTCTTTTTGTATAAAACGATTATAAATCAAGTTTCGTAAAGATAAAACAAAAATTGCGACCGCTAAAACGATAACAGACAAATATATCTATATATATATATATATATGTGTGTGTCTGTGTGTGTGTGTGTGTGTGTGTGTGTGTGTGTGTGTGTGTGTGTGAATTAAATTGTCATACTCAAAACGAGAACCCAGCAAATTACCTTCAACATTACAAAAAATACAGAAAAAACTTTTCTCATTTTTAATTCGTCTTTTTCCTTTATAAAGAAGACTATTAACTACCCGTTTGGGACAACTAATGAATTCAAATAAATAGTTGTGGTATGTATTATATTACTCCTTTTTGAAACAGCTACTTTGACAGCAATTCCTGAGAGAGTTAATTCACTCACTACATTTATTAAATTTCTTTTCTTAAGGATAATTTACTCTCTGCGGTCCGCCTCCACTGTTTGTAAACAGAGCTTGAAAGGATTCCTTGAACTAACAGCGCACATGTCAGCTAGTGGATTGATTATTATTGTACACTCTATTTTAGTTCCACTAGTCAAACGGCCCAAGCAGAAATATTGGCTTTGCTCTAATCAACCGATTCAAAATCCAATTGTACATTTTTCTTTTCCATGATTGTTGGAATAACTATTTAGCCACAAATGTTTCCAATGTTTTAATAATTCCTGTTAAATATTTATGAAGTCAACCTGACTCAGCTGATGTTAGATGCCTACTCAAATAAATAAGGAAACTTAAAAAAAATAATTCAGAAACTACTTCATATGCTCACTATCGCTATTATAGATAACATTATTATTATGTTAACAAAAGGAATAAGTGATTAAGTAGAAAATAGTTTAACCACACATGACAATATGACAGTGCTTCATACGGGTAAGGTCTTGAGTGTATAAATAAATCATCATATTTAAATTAGTAAAAAACCACACAAGATGCGTTTAAGCAGCTGTTGAGGTTGTACTCAAGACGCAATTTTCGAAAAATGTCCTCAAACGTCCATCGATCCTACCTAGCAGATGTCTGAAATAAAGTCCGCTTAAAATTATAAATAAACACACATAGGGTTTAGAGGGGGAATTTCAGAAGTTTGAAATATCTTCGTTGTTATAAGTCACAGCGAAAAATTGTACAGAACCCATCTTATTGCAAATGTAATTAATTACCTATAAATGTTGTTATAGACATATTTTCCTTATCATGAACATTAACCGAAACATTTGGATTTTTTAAATTTCAACCATGAGTAAACCCCCCACTCCTACACATGTCAATTTAACAGTAAGCTTTTATATTATGAATCACTCTATTTCAGGCTTAATTCGAAATATTATTTTCAGAAATATTTATTATACGAGCTACATGAAAATGCGGTGTTTGATTTTACGTCATCAATCAAGATTTTACGTTAATCTCCCGTAGTTTAGTTTACAATTCTAGAGCACACTGATAAAGCAGAAATGCTAACAAATGTATGTTTTTGCCCAAAAAAGTCTTCATCATGGTATTGACTAATCCACAAATATAATATAACAAAGCATGATACGATAAAGCATGATTCGTAAAAATATGATACTATAAAACATGATGTCATATGATTGTATACGAACTGTTGTGTATTATTAACAATGCGAAACCGCTAAACGTATGATAATGAATGCATCTATACTACGAAATTATTTGTAACGTGCTTTTTTATTTATTTTTTTCTTCACGATTATCAGTTTCCACAAAAACGGTTTGGACAATTTGAGCTTTATGGAAAACTGTTAAACATACAGAGGATTTTGATTCAGCTCCCCCTACATCTAATTCTTGTTGAAATTCACGCTGAAACTTGCTAGACTTTGAAAATATTTGTTTCTGTATGCAAACCTAATCATCATGAAGTACTTGGGGAGAAAAAAACGTCCAATTCTTCTCAAGATTTTTATTTCAGCGATAAGCGCTTTCGAAGACTATTGTCTCCATCTTCAGAGCTACTTGCATGCACTGATAGGGAATGACAGCAAGTGATTCCACCCAGGTGAGAGTCAGAATTTCGAAATATCTCCGTTGTTATAAGTCGAATGGAAAAATGGTATAGGATCAATCTCATAGCAAGTGTAATATTACCTATAAATAATGTTATATACATATTTTCCCTATTTCTAATATTAACTGAGATATTCGTATTTTTATTTTAGATTTTAGCCTTTATCAAACCTCCAGTTCTACTCATGCCATTTTAACAATAAGCTGTTACTTCATGTTCCACTGTATTCTAAGCTTAATTTCCAAAAATCGTAAATCGTGCAAATACTTGCATTTCATTGAAGTATGACTGGGAATTCGGACAAATTTTTCAAAAATCGCGACATGAGATAAATTCTTAAGGGAACTCAGCTAAAAGTACTATCATTCCTATAGCTCCAAAGATTTTCAGAACAAAGCCGGATATCTTTGCTAGTTTTATGATGATAATACCATCTGTATACCTCTGAGTCTAATCTTAATACCAAAGGTGATTGACCTGTTTGGAAAGACTCAATGTGAATGGAGTTTTTCACGTTAAGAAAGGGTTAAGTGACGTTTCGTGTTGATTATTGGCCTGTCTTGTGTTGCCGCGATTCGTCGCGCGTCTGGCCGACAGTAAAAGTGTAACAGATCAGTGACTCTCCCTCTTTCCTCTTTCCTGGACAATCCTGGGGCATGAAAAGCACAAGCACGTCCTAGAGGCACAATCACTCGATTCGTGCATTCATCCTTCCCGGGTTACTGGGTCTCTGTGGCGTCATACCCCAATGGGTATTGTGCTACTTCTTTGATCCTAGCCGCTTCTGAATGTTTACGAAATACGTAGTCACTATGGCGGTCTTTTTGGCCGACGTCTAGCCTACATACAAAATTTCATATTTGTTCAGTTCTATTATACAAAATTATCCCTCCCTACTGTCTTTAAATTATAGCAGATTTCCCTCCACGGACATTTTGGTTTAATCGTTACCAAACTCGAAAAAGTTCGTCATGCAGGGGCTGCTGACTAATCACATTTCCCACACGAAGTTTTACAATAGAGAAATTTCACGAGAGCAGTTATGGGAACGGCCAAATTAGCTTTTGACGGAAACTAGATCGACTAGACCCGAAGTTAGCCGATCTTATCTCGTCCGTTACAATTAATAAAAATGCAAATAACTCGGTTAATATTTAAGATAGAGAATAAATGTATATAACAATATTTATAGTACATTTAATTTTCTAAAATATAGATTCCATACGTTTTTTCGATCCGACGTATACTAACGGAGATATTTCGAATTTTCACATTTCTCCCTCTCCAAACCCCCTCCTGGTCTGATTTCAGCCGTTAACGAACTTGATCTTTCTTTTTACATAAAACGACTAAATATCGAGTTTGGTAACGATTAAACAATAATTGCGGCCGCTGAAGCGGCAACGGATAAATATTTATATAGACAGTTTAGAACGGACCTCATTTTTGTCATCTCCTGGGTAGGATCGATGGAAATTTGAAGATAAATTTCGAATATCGCGTCTTGACTACGACCTCAATAGCTGATTTCCCTTAAGAGAAATCTGCTAATATAAGCGTTTTATGCAAAAAGAAAGATCAAATTCGTTAACGGCTGAAATCGAACTGTGTGGAGGGGGGTTTTAGAGGGGTGGAATTTCGGAAATTCAAAATATCTTTGTTATTATACGTCAGTTAGAAAAAGTGTATAGAGCCAATGTTATTGCAAATTTAATTATTTATAATTGTTGTCATATACATATTTTCTCTCTCATGTATATTAACTGAGAAATTTATTTTGATTTTTTTTTAGTTTTCAACCTTCAGTAAAACCCCACCCCTACTCATACCATATTGACAATAAGCTGGGAAATCTGCTTAGCTAATGCAGCCCCTGTGTGACGTACATTTTATTCCACTTCCTGGAATTCCTCGCTGGTTACTTCATTTCACCTTTTATTCCCGATATTTCCCATACAAGAAACAGTAGTTTACATGTAAACTGTACATGAAATTGTTTGTATTTCAGTTACTCAAAATAAAAATCGATGAGATATTGTAATATAACAAGAATTGTAGAGAATTATAACAAAATTGTCTTTATCGATTTTTCGTTTCCATTCATAATAACTGAAATAATTGAGTTTTCGAATTCTACCCCCTCTGAACTCCCTTTTAGCAGATTTTCCTTAAGGGAAATCAGCTATTGAGGTTGTACTCATGACGGAATTTTCGAAATTTTTCTTCCAATGTCCATTGATCCTACTTAGTAGATGACGAAAATGAAGTCCGTTCAAAACTGTATATATATATATATATATATATATATATATATATATATATATATATATATATATATTTGTCTGTTACGGCTCTAGCGGTCGCAATTTTTGTTTGATCGGTACCAAACTCGATATTTAGTCGTTTTATGTAAAAAGAAAGATTAAGTTCGTTAACGGCTGAAATCGGATGAGTGGGAGGGGGGGGGGTTTAGAGGGGAGGATATCCGAAAATTCAAAATATCTCCGTTACTATACGTCGGACCGAAAAATTGTACAGAATCAATCTTATTGCAAATTAAATTTACTATAAATATTGTTAAATACATGTATTCTCTATCTACCGAGATATTTGCATTTTTATGAAGTCTGTGGTCGGGTATAGTTCGGCCATTTCCGCCAGTACTCGGCTCAGGTGGAAGCTTCTAACCTTACCTTACCTTCCTTACTTTGTGAGATTTATGCAAATACGTTCTGTTCATCCGCCGCCCCCCCCCCTTCTTTAGTTCTTGGACTACTAAAATTTGAGTTATTAAAATATAAATTATTCTTACAATTCAGAAGTCCTTTCAGTTGGGAATTTATTTTAATTAACTGAAAGATTTCTCATGGCCGTTGGTATTTAATCACGGTGGTATTGTGTTACCAGTATGCAGATTTCTCTATTGTAAAACGTTACATGGGAAATCTGCTTAGTTTCGCAGCCCCTGCGTGACGCACTTTAGTTATGTTCTAAATTGCAAACTTCGTGTGCTTTTAATCTCTTAATTAGCAGATTTCCATTCAGGGATACAAGCTTATCTCTTATGATGTTGTCTCATAAGACGAAAGCTATGTCATTGAGAAAAATAAATTGTTTTTTAATGCAAAAAATAAAATAAACTTTTTTTATTACTGCCTGCCCTTTCAGTCCTTATAATAATAAACATATATTATTCGCAACATCGGCAGTTCTCATCTCCAACATATCTTTCAAAAAGGGAAGAAAAAAAACGAAATTATCACTAAACGGAAAAAAGGAAATCCAGAAAAACATTAGGCTTGCTCAAAGTCAATACATATCAATATATGAAACATATCAATATATAATTAACTTTCAATGTATGAAAATTAGCATTAACTCAATAATGCATGGTGTGTTAGAGGAGGTTGGCTTCCAGGGAATAGTTCAATAGTAGAGAAGTCGTCAAATAACATATTATGGCAAATAACTATACACACATTATAAATAAATTGACTATTAAACATATATACATTCAGTAAGGATATATATATATATATATATATATATATATATATATATATATATATATATATATATATAATATTTTAAAAGGATTAATATAATAAAAGAACTATAAGGTCCAATGTATTAAGTGACAGAAATGTTATTCATTCCTTGGTTGACATAAAGGTCAACACATCCAGTTAAATTTGATTTTATCCTGAGCCAACTTTCCAGGCTTATCTTCAGTGGTTTCTATTAATCAGCGATGTTCACTCGCTCCAGGCTAAGGGTGGTCTAAAGATATGGCAGTTGTTAAGAAGACAGTTAAATAAAAATTATTAAATCGAAGATATTAAAAATCGATCTGCTGGACTAAATGAAAGACAAGTCTTAGCAGGAACTAAACCTATAAGTGCACTACCTAAAGCCAAATGTACATTCACAATAAAAGTCATTCCTTAACTGTAAATGTTTGTATTTTCTTATATATATCTGGGGCTCAGGTTATCCAAGTGAGTTAAAGAGTTGACCTTAGTCTCACAAGGTAAACCTAGAGTGGAGAGTTCGATTCCAGCCTGGGCAATAGGAATTAATTTAGTAACGAAATTCATTAAATAAAATCATTAGTCCCACCCTGACTGGAAAATGGTGGTAACCTGTAGACAACCAGTCCCAATTCGCTTGCAAAAAGTGGTCGTTAATAAATGATTTAAAAAAAATTATATATATCTTGTAGTGATTGCCATTATTTTTCTATTTTTCCGTGCAATCATTTCATTTTCTCTATGCCTTACACTACTTGTTAGAAACGATCTCTGTTAAGGATGTACCAAGCATCCACCCACTTTCTTCCTCAACATTGGAAGTTTGGCTTTTTTTTAAAAAAAAATAATAGCAATAAAATAAAAAAAAAAAAATAAAAAAAAGCCAAAATTCTCTATAATTTTATTAAGTCCGGAGAAATGAAGTACATTACTTAAAAAAATCATTTATACTAGTTTTGGGGGCCTCTTATGCCACACACATCCTGTATAAGTTGTACCCCTTATCAGATGTAAGACTTACTGCTTATCAGTTTTGATAACAGATACAAAGATCCAACAATAATGTTTTTATAAGCCCGAATGGTTATTGAAGTTTACAAATTTCAAATCAAGGATATATATATAGGACTACTCTACAAATACAATTTCAAAGAAGACTTCTGTCAAAACTAGCTCAAAGTATACACTTTTGGATCGGGAGCTAATAAATTGCTATGATCAAACTTCCTAATAATTTTATATGCCGTGTTGGTACTAAATGCTCCGAGTTGCTTCTGCAAGAGGCAAACTAGTGTTTGATGGCTGTCAATAATAATTTGCTGACCTATTTTGTAAATATTATCGATAAATTAAGAATAAAAGTTGGAGCATTAAATATTCTTATGGAGGAGATCCTAAAATGTACTGCATAAGCTCCTGAGTGAACTGCACGAGGGCTTTATTGCTTATCAGAAGTGATAACAGAAATAAATTTCCATAGATTCTTGTCTCAAGTCTCCGTAATTATTATATTTGTTGGAAAAAACATTTTAAAATTTATTAATATAATGGATACCTCTAAAATTATCCTTTCGAAGGGGGTTTCTTGTCACTTCTTGGGAGTCTATGCTGGCTGCATCGGCGACCAGGAAAACTACCGCGACTGAAACTATAACTGTCTTCCAAGCCATTTCCGGCGATTGGCTCTTACTATTAAATGCTCTTGAGTTGGGTCTGGCACATCAGAGTGACGGCCGTTGTACTCGCGGCGAGAGGCTGAGGGAGCGACACACCCCTTCTCACTAGGAAAGTCGGCCGACTACTGGCAAGAGTTAGAGTGCGGAGAGGGAGGGCTACCAACACTCCGCCGCGGTATTTCATAGCCGCCTAGCGCCAGGCCCGCCAACCTTGACCTTAATCTAGCCATATATTCCACCGAACCTGTCCCCATCTAACACTACTTCTAATTAATTAATCCCACGCCAGTGGACGCAAATAGCAGCCAGCAATTGTACCAACAGGAAGAGCTGTGGCTAGGCTGTTAGGGCTTACCACTTCTTATCACCCTTATCATGTTAGCAGATTTTCCTTAAAGGATATAAGCTATTGAAGTGCAATAAATAACTGATAAACCAATTTTCGACAAATTTCATCAAATGTCCAGGATATGATAAAACTGAGATCCGTTCAAAATTAAAATACATAGACTCAAGTACTGACACAATAAGGAATGAAAGGCAAAGTTCGTTATCCGAACACAGCAGCTCCATAAACTATGGAGATTTCCCACATTAGTCATCTAATCACACTATTTTTCTCGTAACAAGACACCAGACGACTATAAGTGGGGGTATACCATAGCTGATAACATGAAAATACATTCCACATAAGAAAAAAATCTATTCTATAATAATTGTAAACATTTAAAATTCCATCACCATTGGTTGTATTAACCTTTTCAATAAAACGCATAGTAAACGATATATATCAAATTATTAACAGATCCCCCTCCCCCGGGGAAATGAGCTACTAAAGTCGTACCCATGACATTTCCCTTAACATTTCCTCAAATGTCCATCACCCCTACCCGGGAGAAGACAAAAATGAGGGCCGTTCAAAACTGTATATATATGTCTGTTAACGCTGTAGAGTTCGCATTTCTGTTTGATCTTAACCAAACTTCATGTTTAAACGTTTTATGTAAAACTAAAGATAATGTTCGTTAATGGCTGAAATGAAGGGGGGTATCTGAAGGGGAATTACGAAAATCCTTAATATTTCCGTTATTACGGCTCAGATCGAAGAACTGTATAGAACCAATATTATTCCAAATGTAATGTTCAATAAATGTTGTCATTTACATTCATTTTCTATCTTGATTTCTAGCCGAGATATTGGCATTTTTTAGTTTTCCGCCATCTATATACCTCCCCCCCCCTCCTACTATTGCCATATTAAGAAAAAAGTTGTTATAATATGAAGCACTTTATTTGAAGCCTAAATTCTAAATATTGTACTCATTGAACTTTTACGTTTTGAGATAAAATCAAATACGTGGAACAAGTGGGAAATCTGATTAGTTGGTGCGTTAAATTTGTGCGTTTTGGACATGCAACATATATACCATTTGGACACACATACACACACACACACACACACACACACACACACACACACACACACACACAAACACACACCAGTAAAAACCCTCCCTACTCCTGTCATATTAACCTTCATCTTTTATACCATGAACAACTAGAAGGGTTTATAGAGGTAGAGGTGGAATTCGAATACTCATAATATCTCCGTTATTATGAGTCGGATCGTAAAGTGTTATAGGATAAAACTTGTTAAACTATTCATGGTATAAGACTATTGGTCTATACATTTTTTCGTAACTCAAATATTAAGAAAGTTTTACGTAAGTTTTTGTTTCCTGTCGTCATTAAACCTTCTATTCTACTCCAGTTTTTTAAAATTAGAAATAAAAAATATATGGTGTGATGAGATCACTACTATGTCATACCATCGCGTGAGAAATCTGCTTTTAGTTTACTCAGCCCCTGCGTGATTAATCTCTTTTCCTTAGAAATTATTTACACTCAAAATAAAAATTTAAATGGTATTTATTATCATATAAAATAGAAATTAGGAAATCTGCTAACTGATAAGGAGACGAACTCTTATCTCATTACAAAAAAAAAAAATGTCAAAAGGAGGGCAAAGTCGTCCCCTAACAGTAGTGGCTGTAAGGTACTCTTCGTTCCGGTATGATCAGGGGCTGTATGAAGCCACAGATATAGACTGTTGGAGACTCCGGCCCTCCTCGAGCTGTGATTTTTTTTTTTTTTTTTTTTTTTTTTTCCCTACACCTGACTAAAGAAGAAAGACCAAAAGAAAAATCATGCGTAGAAGAAGGGCATGCGAAGAAAACTAAGCGAAAGAAAAACGTGCAAGCATGCAAAATAAAAACAAGTACCTCATGTACACACGCATATACACGGGATATACACATACATACCGGGCTGTGATGTAGGATAGGATAAGGATTTTGGGTGAGGATTGCCTTTTTTCTGTAATATATTTATTATCATTTTAAGGCGGTTTTGTAGATAGGAATCCGGGTGCTGGTTGTCTGAGGAGACGTGCTGAAGATGATCTGCGCAGGGTCACAGTCGATACTGATAGCTAGGGTAAAACGAAAGATAGTCGGAGAGTAGGCTAAAAGGAGAAAGGGTTAGTAGATAGAGATAGGTGTGTTATTGTTCAAATGTCAGTGTGAGTGTTGTGATTTAGAAGACTGTGTGTAGGTGTGTCGCCTCTTCTGTGTCTATTGTTCCAGTAGGTCTACTAGTCTTGTTGTGAGGTCTGTTGGTCCTTGCCATCGTTCTGGTCGTACCGGTCTTGGGAAGTCGTCGAACAGTCGGTTGTCGGTGCTTTGAAGTCCGTCGTAGAATTTGTGGTAAGCGTCGTCTGATGAAAGAGGCGATTGTGGGTATGTTGAGCAGTTGGTGTAGTTCTGGTGCCTTGGTTTGTCTCAAGGATGTATTATATGTGATGGTTTGCAGGATAGAGTTTTGAAACTGCTGAAGGCTGATGAAGAGTAGACGGAAGAAGAAATCGAAATAGTGGTGTGTTCCGTTTGTTAGTGTGGGACGTAAGACTCCAGTGTATATAAGTTTCTTCAGTCTGAGTGTGAGCGTCTGTGATCTGAGTATGTGACCAAGGGAGCGGGCTTTTGTCCTGACCTGCTTTAGCTTCCTTGTGAAATGTGTACCGAATGTGAGGTGTTTCCCTAACTGGATTCCCAGGTAGTTGATCTTTTCTGAAAGTTTTATTGTTTTGTCTTGTAACCTAAAACTACCTGGGCGTTTCGCGGATCCGTTTCTCTTTCCGAAGGCGAAGAGTAACGCGTCTGTCTTTGTCGGGTTGACTGTGATGTTTATGTCATTCAGTCCTTTTGTCACGTCGTTACAAGCTCTCTCGGCGAGTGTGAGTGCATGTTTGTGTGATATGGATGTGCTGTATATCGCGATATCGTCGGCGTAAGGCGGCTATTTTTGCATGTGTGTATTGTTTGCCGACGATATGTCCTGTGTATATGTTGAAACAGTATAGGTGCAAGCATGACCCTTGAGGCACGCCGCAGGGGACAGGCTGTGGGCGCGAGAGGCTTGTTCCTACCCTAACAGTCATAGTACGTCCGTCTAAGAAGGAGTGTATGATGTTATAGAGTTGTTCTGGGCATCTGTTTGTTCTGAGTTTAATGAGCAGTGTTTTATGTGAAACAGAGTCGAAAGCTTTAGTGCAGTCGATGGAGATGAGTGCTGTGGTACGGTTTCTGTTCATGTTGTTAGTGATGTGTGATTGGAGCCTTACTAACTGGTGTTCGGAGCTGTGTCGTGCGCGGAAACCAAACTGTTCGGCAGGGATTAAATTCTCCTCTGCACAGTACTCTTTTAAGATAGGTGAGGATTATCTTCTCATATATCTTGAGAGGTGACACAGAAGGTTAATGGGCCTATAGTGTTCTGCCGCGTCGCCGCGCTTCCCGGGTTTGAGTATTGGTGCTATTGTAGAGTGTTTCCATTGGCCCGGGAAGTGTCTGAGTCTCAGGCATGAGTTGTATATGTGTACTAGATAGTGTAGTGTTTTCCTGGGCAGTTGTTTTTGAGTAGTATGGTCTGTACTCGGTCTTGTCCTGGAGATTTGTTACCGTGTGTACGTCTGAGTATTGCTGTCAGTGTCTTAGGCGATACGTACATGTAATTGTCTTGTGCGGTCAGTCGGTATTCGGGTGATCTGTCCCTTGTCCGCGACTTTGC